>JASVEL010001553.1:0-193094 GCA_032618575.1 Nicotiana noctiflora | reverse complement strand
GCCACTGAACCTTTACCAAAGAGATGTCCTTTGATTTCAACTTTCTGACATGTCTTCCCAATATAGCCTTTAGCTCCTCAACATAAGATAAATACTTGTCCAATTGGACTGAGCTGAAATCCAACACGTGTGGTGGGTCACTGTGATACCTTGGGAGCATCGAAACATGAAATATCGGATGAACTCCTGCTAAGCTGGGAGGTAAAGCAAGCTCATAAGCAACCTCTCCAACATGCCTTAATATTTAAAAAAATGTCAATAAACCTCAGACTCAACTTCCCTTTCTTCCCAAATCTCATAATGTCCTTCATAGGCGAAACACGAATTAGAACCTTCTCTCGAACCATATCGAAACCATCACGATCTTTTCGGTCCGCATAACTCATTTGTCTTGACGAGGCTATATAGAGTCTATCCTTAATCACTTTAAACTTTTCCAGAACATTCAGAACCAAGTTTGTGCCCAATAATCCAACCTCACAACTGGCTAGCAAAGGCCTGAACATCCATCGTCATAGGCCTCTTGATGATGGTAAAATATGCCAAACTGCCCAAACTCTTCACCCGACCCCAGTTCGCCCTTCGTGAACATGTCGTGATGGCACCTAGTCCCTACAACTAGGTAAGCCTAACAATTCAGAATTTATACAACTTGCGGAAAACAAACTAACTTGTGAAAGCAAACAACTAAGAATTATATTGTCAAGAGAAAATTATGTATAAGTGACACTTGGCATATACAACCCATATCACAAAATCTAAAACAAACTCCCAAACCTAGAAACTCACAGGAAACACATGCTAATAGAAATGAAATATACTGCTCTAACTCTAGAATGTCTACACAACCGAAAGAAGGGAAAGTCATATACTAAAACTAGAATAAGATAGAGACTTCTTGTATGCGGACATGGCAGATGTACCTCAAAGTCTCTGCTATATATCTCCTCCGCGAGGATAGTGCCCCTTGGTGGAGGTACATGGATATGCACATGAAAAATATGCGCAGGAAAGGCATGAGTACACCACAGCGTTACCCAGTAAGTGTCAAGCCTAACCTCGATTGGGTAGTGACGAGGAAGGTCAGGGCCCTACTGAGATAGAATAAAATAATAGGGTTGACTACAGTATGAAATAAACATAAATAATGAGATACAACTATTAAGTAAATCGAATTACACCAACAACAATTAACACGCAGAAAATAAGATAACACAGAATAAACAACTCAGTACCAACACCAATAATGAGGATCTCCCGGGACATCGTCCTGTAGTCCATTTTATCAACTTGTCCGAGGAGCTCCCGCGATACCATCCCGTAGTCTACTGTATGAATATATCTGAAGGATCTCCCGTGATACCGTCCCATAGTCCAACTATCAATGTGTTAGGAGATCTACCAGGAATATGACCCGTAGTCCCAAAGTAAAGGTGCGGGGGATCTACCGGGAATCTAACACGTAGTCCCAAAGTAAAGGTGCATGGGGATCTACCGGGAATCTAACCCGTAGTCCCAAAGTAAACAAACAAGGGGGAGCTACCGAAATCCCGTATCCGTAGTCCCAATGTAAATGCGCAACCACAATCATAGAATATTCAGAAATGAAGTACAACAATACAAGCCACAGATAGTTCTAACCTAGCATGCTCCACATAATGTAATCAAGGAAAATTAAGCAAGTAGGCAACTTGGATCAACTAAACATGCTTTTCTAGACTAGCACAAAATACAAGGTAAAGTAGAATAAAGAAAGTACGAAGAATCTAAGTTCAAATATTTTAAGTAAAATTTTGAATTTTCAACAATTAGCTAAAGTACGCGCTCGTCACCTCACGAACAAGGATTTCAATTACCAAAATATCACATCCTAAGGAGAAAGGTCCCCCACACAAGGTTGGACAAGCCACTTACCTCGAACTGGCTCAAATCAATCCAAAACCACATTCTTGCCACGAGTATTTGACTCCAAATGGACCAAATATATTCTATTAAATTTCATAACATAAATAACCCTTCAAGTAACTGATTCTATAATTAATTATAAGAAAATGTGCAAAATTATATGAAATGACCAAAATGCCCCTCGGGCCCACATATCAGAATCAGATAAATTTTCCATTTTCAGAACCTTTGTACTCTCATGAATCTACTCATATAAATCCCTCAAATTTGAGGACAAATACCCACTCAAAACTCAAAATTTAGTCTAAGGATTTTAACCCACGTTTCATTCAAAATCCGAAAATACGAAGGAAATCATGATTAGATTAGCAGGCATTAAGCATAAGAGAGTAGAGAATTGTCACTTGCAAAAACCCCTCAAAATTTCTCCCAAAAGTGAGCTCTAGAAGTCAAAAATGAAAAAATGGGAATGAAGTCCCATTTTGAGAACTTAAGATCTCTGCGCAGGCCTTTTGTTCGCTTTTGCAGAAACATTTTCGCTTCTGCGAAATTTTTTTCTTCCGTGGGTATTTTTCTCTTCTGCGGTACCGCTTCCGCATGAAAATTTTCGTTATTGCGGTGCCGCTTCCGCGGTTATGACAGCAACCAACACTTTCTCGACACAAAAATGAGCATAACTCCCTCATACGATGTCAAAATTCGATGATTATTTTTGCTATGGCTCCGAAATTACGATACATATCTAATGGTTCAATTAAAACTTAATTTGGAGCTCATTTACATAATATGGTACCCCTTTATGTCCAGATATATGGCGTTGAAACATCAAATATGATCGTGATACAACCCAAAACACTCCCGAGACACCCGGGACCTCAATCAAAAACACCAACGCATCTTAAAACATTATTCAATCTTTTTACAATCCTCAAAATACCTCAAATAACACCAAAACCATCAAGTTACATTGAATTCAAGCCTAAGTTCTTTTAATACTTCCAAAACATGCATTCGATAAAAAAAGCAACCAAACCACGTCTGAATGATCTGAAATTTTGCACACATATCCCAATCACCTAAAAAAGCTACAACAACTCTCAAAATTTCATTCCGGCTCCTGGATCAAAATCTCACCTATCAACCAGAAATCGCCAAAAATACTAACTTGGGCATTTTTCTATCTTCTTTCCCCACTTTTGATTTCATTTGCTAATTAGATGCTTGTAGCTATATTTATGTTATGTAATTGATTTGACTAGATTTGGGCCACTCGGAGTGGGATACTCGTGGCAAGAGCATAATTTCAGACTGACTTGAGCTTGATTCGAGGTAAATGGCTTGCCTAACCTTATGTGAGGGAAGCCCCCTTAGGATTTGATTATGTTATTATATGAATGTCGTGTACCTGAGGTAACGAGTAAGTGCACGAGCTATTTGTTAAAAAATCCCATTTTCAATACTAGTATATGTAATTATCCTTTTTAGCGTAAGAAAGCATGCATAACTGTCATAACTGTCTTAACTGCCTTAACTGTCTACCTGAACTTTGTGCAGCATGTTTAGTGAAAAATTACATGTCTTCTTTGTTATTAACTTAATCTAACTGGTGAATTCCTCGTTGAAACTGTTGTTATGTTTATTGAGTTGTCTATTTACTTTGGGACCGCAGAACCGTATTCTAGGAGATCTCCCTACATGTTTATGTTTGGGACTACGGGACGGTATTCTGGGAGATCCCCTATACTGGTTATTTACTTTGGGAACTATAGAACGGTATCGCGGAGATTCCCTGTACATTTACATTTGCAACTACGAGACTATATCCTAGGAGATCCCCTGTTGCTAACTATATGTACTGAGTTGTTTTTTTTTGTGTGATTTCATTCTTGTTGATTATTAGTATTTATCTTTATTGTGATATTTCATATTGTATTATCTTATTATAAATATATATACCAGTAGGGCCCTAACCTGATATCGTTACTACTCGACCAAGATTAGGCTTGGCACTTAGTGGATACTGCTGTGGTGTACTAATGTCCTTTCCTGCACATGTTTTTCGTGTACAGATCTAGGTACCTCTTCCCATCCATATTTCCAGTAAAGTGAGGCAATTAACAGATTTTGAGGTATATCTGTCATGTCCACAGACCTAGGAGCCCCTCTCTACTCTTCCTTAAGTTAAAAACATTCTTGTATTTTCTTAGTTGATCGTTTCTGGAGTTTAGAAGCACTATATACTTCTATAGCTTGTGACTCATGATATTTCGAGTTTTGGGAGCATTTATTTTCAATTCAATAGTGTTTATTGTATATGTCAATCGACATCTAAACTTTTAATTAAATTTACGTGTTAAATTGTGAGTTTTCATTTTTGCAAAATATTAGGCTTACCTAGTAGTAGAGACTAGGTGTCGTCAAGATGGTTAACGGAGGGAGAACTTGGGATGTGACATGGACGTCTCCTATGGTTCAATCTGAACCAAATGATGAGGCTACGTGTTTTTATGAACAGTTAGAGGAAGCTAGTCGTTCATCGTATGAAGGTTTGCATTCCAAGTTGTCTATTGCGGTTTTATTGCTAAGTATTAAATATGATGGTTCTATTTTCCAAGCGGGTATGGATTCTATTGTTGGCCTTATGAATGAACTTAATCCAAGTGACATTGACTTACCAAAAGATTTATATAGTGCTACAAAAATTATTTCTAAGTTGGGTCTTTCATCAGAGAGAATTGATTGTTGTGAGAAAATGTTGCATGCTATTCTATACGGATGACACATCACTAAAGAACTGTAAAGTTTGTAATCATCCTAGTTTTAAGTAAGTTACAAATGCCAATACAAAAAAGAAATTTCAAGCTAAAGCGATGCATTACTTACCTCTTATACCTAGGTTAAAAATGTTGTATGCATGAATGAGCTCTGATCCTCATATGAGATGACACTACGAATATAGAAGGCCACCTGGGTTTTCTAGTGAACCAAGAAACATTAGGTTGACGGGAAGGTGTTAGACACCCCTCGAGATCCACTAGTGTTGTTCCCGTCCATACTACAATTGTCATTTTAAGTGCAAACAACAAGTAGACAAGTAAGAATTACAAATATGAGGGGATTTTCACATAATTGTTGCAAGTTATTGAAGTTAAAAGAAGTTAAAGAAGCTGAAATTGGAGAAAAAGAAGTTTTGAAATTCTGAATAAAATAAACAAGTAAAGGGAAGGGACTCCTAAGTTTATAAATAATATGGATCACCCCACACAACACCCGATAACCGTTTATACACATGGTGTTATCGTGTCATGGCCCAAATGCCAAACCCAACCGTGATAGCGCCTCTCGTGAAGACAAGGCAATCCAGAACAATGCAAATACTTCTTTTAACAGTTACTTAACATTTATAAATCCAAAGCGCGTATTAAACAATCACAAATGCAGAAATCAACTATAACAACAAGGGAAACCAGCCCGACACGACCCAAACTGGGTGTCACAAGTCATGAGCTACTACTGAATTGCTATAAGTCTACAAAGTAGAATATGTGATATAATTGTCTAAAAGAAACTTAAAAACATAAAATAGGGGATTCAAGGGGTTGCAGACGTCAACAACTACCTCGAAGCTCCAACTCTCTCCTGCTCCAAAAAGAATATCAGTGCTCGGGTGTGGACTCTGCTATGCTTGAATCTGCACACTTGGTGCAGGGAGTAATGTGAGTACTCCGACCTAATAAGCAATAACAATAAATAATAACCGAAGGTAAGAAAACACATAACAACACAAGGCAATCTAGGCAGTAAATCATTAAAGCAATAAAATCTGTAAGGAGTCAAATGAAATCTCATTTTTAAAGACAGGTAAATCAGGTGAAACAATAAATGAATAGTGAATAGTAAGTCTGCCCCTCGGGCCTAGTATCAATCGCTCAGTATAGTAACAGCCGCTTAGGCTTAATCTTAATCACACAACATAGTATCAGCCCCTCGGGCTCACTCTCAATCACATGGGTACCCGCGTTCACTGCGGGTGTGAAGGCTCTGGAGGGGCCACTTACGGCACAATTGCTATATCAACATAAGGCCTGAAAGCCTCCTCACATCACACATAATCACATCACATTCGAGGCCTGAAAGCCTCCTCATATCACACTCGAGGCCTGAAAGACTCCTCACATCACACTCGAGGCCCGAAAGCCTCCTCACATCACACTCGAGGCCTGAAAGCCTTCTCAGTCCAGGAAATATCATAAGACCCTTGGGCATCAATAAAATTAGTTCTCAGCCCAAACAACATTGAAAATATCATTAAAGTCTCAAAATTTAACTAAAGCGGTTGAGTTTGTAAAACATTATATTCATTATGACCGAGTTCAAGTACTATATCAAAATAGTGAGGAAACAATGATAACAATCCTCGAAGGATTCAAGTAGTCGGCATTAAGCCCAAAATATGTCAATAAGCCGAGATCATGATGATAAACAGAACAACTCAATCAAATATGCGGTAAAATATGAAACGGGACGGACCAAGTCACAATCCCTAGTATCAAACAACCCTGCGCTCACCATTAAGTGCGTGTTTCACCTCAATACAACACTACGTTGTGCAAATATGGGGTTTCGAACTCTTAGGATATCATTTACTATCATACTCACCTCAAGTTGGCCAAATCCTAGCTCGATATGACCTTTCCTCGTAAATCAACCTCCTCGAGTGTTGAATCTGATCAAAACCACAATGAATACATTACAACAGGCTAAGGGAATATAACTCAATCGAAAAGACTCGAATAATATCAAAATTCACGAATTTAGCAAACCCCGAGCCCCTAACCCACTCCTCGAAAATCAAAAAATTTAACATCATCGGATTCCTTATCTCGCCACGAGTCTATACTTACCAAAAACTCCCAAAGCTGAGCCTAAATGACCCATCAAATCCCACTTTAAGATATCAAATTCCATGCCCTAGCTTCCCCCAATGATGAATTTCCATGTTAATTCTACCATTAAATCATGTATTTAGGTCCTAGAACTCACCTCCAATCACATTCAGTCGAAATCCCCTTCAATTTCCGTCAAAATGCTCTCAAGGTCTATCAAAAAATGGTGGAAATAAACCTTAGCTCGCGAAACAAAATGAGCTTTTGAAACCCTTCTCTGATCAAGCATTTTCGCATCTGCGATTACCTTACCGCACATGCGGTTACCATTTTTTTGGTTTTCCTTCCGATTCTGCGAAAATCACTATTATGCACATGACTGCTTTGCGGTCCAATCTCGCTTCAACGGCCAATCATCTGCTTCTGCGGAACCTCCCTCACATACATGGACCGCTTCTGCGGTCAATAACTGCATCTACGGAGTCTGCACCTGCGGAAATCGACTGATTCTGCAGAATTTCTCCAAAAGGCCAACACTCACACCAGCGATCGAATATTCGTATCTGTGGAACCGCTTCTGCAACCCCTTTTCCGTAGACGCGGAAATACCACGTACCGACAATCTTAAAAAATGCATCAAGTTCAAAATTCATCCCAATGGCCATCTGAAATCACCCCGAGACCCTCGGGACCTTAACGAAAAGTGCTAACCCATCCTAAAAAATCATTAAGACTTGCTCCAATCATCAAAATACCACAAACAACACCAAAACCATGAAATTACATTGGATTCGAGCCTAAGTTCTTCTAAAACTTCTGAATTACGCATTTGATCAAAAACCCGACCAAAATATCTCCGAATGACCTGAAATTTTGCACACACATCCGAAATCAGCTAATGAAGCTACAATAACTCTTGAAATTCCATTCTGACCCTCAGATCAAAATCTCACCTATCAACCGAAATTCGCCAAAATACTAACTTCGCCAATTCAAGCCTACTTCTACAGCGGACCTCCAAAATCAATTCCGATCACATTCCTAAGTCATAAATCATTCCCCGAAGCTAACCGAATCACCAAAAATCACATTCGAGTCATCTAACTCATAAGTCAATATTCGGTTGACTTTTCCAAAACAAAACCTTCCTTAAAGAGACTAAGTGTCTCGTTTCCTTCTAAATCGATCCAATGCGACTCATTCACCCAAGACTCTTATAATGAAACATAAGGAAGCAGAAATAGGGGAAACAGGGCGGTAACTCACGCGACCACGGGCCGGGTCGTCACATCCTCCTTAACTAAAACAAACTCTCGTCCTTGAGCGGGTCAAGAAATATACTTGAAGCCTCAAACATGTGAGGATATCTGCTCCGCATCTCTCGCTCGGCCTCCCAAGTAGCCTTTTCCACGAGCCGACCTCTCCACTGCACTTTCATCGAAGCTTTATCCTTTGACCTCAACTTTCGAACCCGACGACCCAAAGTAGCCACTAGCTCCACATCATATGTTAAATCATCATCCAACTGAACTGTGTTGAAATCCAATACATGAGACGGGTCCCCAACATACTTCCAGATCATAGATACATGAAATATCGGATGGACGCCCAACAAACTGGGTGGTAAGGCAAGCTCATAAGCCACCCCCAATCCTCCTAATTACCTCAAAAGGTCCAATAAACCGCGGACTCAGTTTCCCTTTCTTTCCAAACCGCATAACACCCTTCATGGGCGAAACCTTCAGCAAGACCTTCTCACCAACCATATAAGACACATCCCGAACCTTCTGGTCTACATAACTCTTCTGACACGACTGTGATGTACGAAGCCTCTCCTGAATCAACTTCACCTTCTCTAAGGCATCCTGAACCAAATCTGTCCCCAATAGCCTAGCCTCGTTGGGCTCGAACCATCCAACCAAAGATCTACACCACCTCTCATACAATGCCTCGTACGGAGCCATCTGAATGCTTGACTAATAACTTTTGTTGTAGGCAAACTTTGTGGCAAAAATGTATCCCAAGAACCTCCAAAATCAATAACACAAGCACACAACATGTCCTCCAATATCTGAATAGTGCGCTCGGACTGCCCGTCCGTGTGAGGGTGAAACGTTATGCTCAACTCCACCTGTGTAACCAACTCTTGCTTAAAAGTCTTCCAAAACTAAGAAGTGAACTAAGTACCCCTATCTGATATAATAGACACTAGAACACCATGAAATCGGACAATCTCCCTGATAAAGATCCCTGCAAACCGCTCCGAATAATAGGTAGTACATACCAGAATGAAGTGCGCGGACCTGGTTAGCTGGTCCACAATCACCCAAATCGAATCGAACTTCTTCAAAGTCCGAGGGCACTCACAAAATCCATAGTAATCTTCTTCCACTTCCACTCGGGAATAATCATCCACTGAAGTACACCATCCGGCCTTTGATGCTCGTATTTTACCTGCTAATAGTAGAGACACCGAGCCACAAACCCTACAATATCCTTCTTCATCCTTCTCCACCAATAGTGCTGCCTAAAATCCTAATACATCTTCGTGGCACCCAGATGAATGGAATACCGCGAGATGTGGGCCTCCTACAATATCACTCCCTAAGCCCATCCACATTGCGCACACAAATCCGGCCCTGCATCCTAAACATGACATCATCACCAATGGTCACGTCTTTTGAATCATCATGTTGAACCCTATCCTTAAGGACAAGAAAATATGGATCCTCATACTGACGCTCTCTAATGTAGTCATACAAGGAAGATCGAGAAACCACACAAGCCAACACCCGACTAGGCTCCGAAATATCTAATCTCACTAACCGATTGTCCAAGTCCTGAACATCAACTGCAAAGGGCCTCTCCCCAACTGGGATATACGCCAAGCTCCCATACTAACTGCCTTTCGGCTCAAAGCGTCGGCTACCATATTAGCCTTCCCCTGGTGTTAGAGAATGGTAACATCATAATCCCTAAGTAACTCTAGCCACCTCCGTTGCCTCAATAATCGGTGAATACCTCGCAAGATACGCCATACAAGTAGTGTCTCAAAGTCTTAAAAGCATGAACTATAGCAGCCAACTCCGAACTATGTATAGGGTAGTTCTTCTCGTGGGGCTTCAACTGACGAGAATCATAAACAATAACTCTACTCTCCTGTATCAATACACATCCGGTCCCAACTCTCGATCCATCACTATATACAATGTAAGAACCTGAAGTGGATGGCAAAACCAACACTGGAGTCGTGGTCAAAGCTATCTTGAGCTTCTCAAAGCTCTCATCGCACTCGTCCGACCATACAGATGGAGCACCCTTCTGAGTTACTTGGTCAAGGGCGATGTAATAGAGGAAAATCCCAGAACAAATCAGCGATAATAACCTACCAACCTAAGGAAACTATGAATCTTTGTGGCTGAGATCATTCTAGGCCAACTCTACACCGCCTCTATTATCTTTAGGTCGACCTGAATACCCTCGATGGACACCACGTGCCCCAAGGAATCCACTGAACTAAGCCAAAAATCACACTTGAAGAACTTTGCATAAAGCTTCTCCTTCCTCAGCCTTCTGTAATATGACTCGCAAATAATGCAGGTGCTCCTCCTGAATGCGTAAGTATACCAGAATATCATCAATGAAAACAATAATGAATGAATCCAGATATGGTCGAAATACATTGTTCATCAAATGCACAAACATTTTTGGGGCATTGGTCAGCCCAAATGACATAACAAGAAACTCATAGTGCTTATATCTAGACCTGAAAACAGTCTTCATAATATCTGAATCCCTGATATTCAACTGGTGATAGGCCGTACGGAGATCAATCTTGGAGAACACCCCCGCTCCCTGAAGCTGGTCAAATAAAGCATTAATACAAGGCAGGGGATACTTGTTCTTCACTGTTACTTTGTTCAGTTGCATGTAGTCAATGCACATCCTCATGGTGCCATCTTTCTTTTTTACAAATAGAACCGATGCACCCCACGTTGACACACTAGGTCAAATGAACCCCTTCTCTAGGAGTTCCTAAAGTTGATCCTTCAATTCCTTCAACTCTGTTGGTGCCATACGATATCGAAGAATAGAGATGGGCTAAGTGCCCAGCACTAGGTCAATACCAAAATCAATATCCCTGTCCGGCGGCATGCCCGACAGGTCTGCAGGAAACACATCGGAAAACTCCCTCACAACCGGGACAGAATCAATACTAAGAGTCTCGGCTCCAACATCCCTCACAAATTCTAAATATGAAAGGCAACCCTTCCCAACCATATGTTGGGCCTTTGGGAATGAAATCACCTTACTAGGAACATAGTCAGTCATGCCACACCACCCGATCCTCAGAATACTCGGTATAGCCAAGGTGAATATCTTAGCATAACAGTATAGAATAGCATGACACGGAGATAGCCAGTCCATGCCCAAAATAACATCAAAATTGACCATGCTCAATAGCAGTATATCAACTCGGGTCTCCAGACCCCCAATAGTTACCAAACACGACCGATACACATGGTCTATAATAATAGTATCGCCCATTGGGGTAGATACATGAACATGTAAATCAAGACACTCTTAGGTCATAACCAATTGATGAGGAAAATATGAGGACACATAAAATAGGTGGAACCGTGATCAAATAAGACCGAGGCATCTTTGTGGCAGGCTGAAACAATACCTGTAACATATAAAGCAATGGAATCCACCTGCCCTCAAGAGCATAAAAGCGGGCCTGACCACGACCTGATCGACCTCCACCCCTAGGGAGACCCCTGGCTCTCTGACCCTCACCCCTAGCTGGCGGGGCGAATACTGAAGAAATTAGACCAGAAGATGAGGGTTGACCACTCCGTTGAGATGAGCTAGAAGCATGATGAGGACACTGCCTCCACATATGCCCAAAATCCCCATACTTATAACAGCTCCCAAGTGTTGGGGACTAGGACTGAAGGGAACCCCTCGCACCAGAGTGACTAGCTGATGCACTCGGCCTGGAAGAACCCTGAGCAGACGGGGCACGAGATGAACTTTATGCTGGAAGAGCCCTGAGAGATGGGTGACTCTCTTGAGAACTGATCGTGACAAACTCAACCCGAAGGTATGAATGGGCAATCGAACTCTTACCCGTATAGTGACGGGGTCAATTTCCACAGGGAGTTAGAATTTTGGAGTGATAATAGTGTTGCACTAGAGTTGAGTCTTGACTTCTAGATTAGCTTCTAACATCTTTTGTGTTTTCAAAGTGTCTACTATTTTGTTTTCTACTATTGAATTATGAAATTATGCTAACGACTATTTCGAAGTATGATTTTTCTAATGGAATAAAAGGGACTAGGGAAGTAGCTCTCGCCTAGGTGAGATAACTGACGGATATGGATTTTCAATGCGGGGATGATACATGGAATATTAGGATAGCCGTCGCTCTTTACTCTTATTCTCACACCTCTCGGTAGAGAGAACAATTTTTGCTCTATTGGCTCTCTCGAGACCAATTGGGTAGGCCAATTTGCCCAAGCAACTCTAGGCTCAAGTAGGGTCTCGAGATTATTACCCGTTACTTAGGACTACCATTCTCATGGGTCCATCCTAAGTTCTTGTTGGGATTGAATGAGAGGTTTTAGCCCCTCTTTCTCAAGTAGAGACCCAACCCACTAATGTAAACTTCATGTTTGCAACCACAAAATCCAAATTAAATACATTCATTCAACGCAAAACCAATTACCCATAATCATCCATGCATTTAATCACTTAACCCATCAATTACCCACACTAGGGTTGGACTACTACCCTAGCTATGAGGTTTAGCTAGACATGGAAAATGAAGAAGAAGAAGAGATTAAAGCTAAAAATACCATAATAATTAATAGAAAAAGAGCATCAAGATTAAACTTGTACAAAATAGCCTAAAATAGGTGTAAAATGGTTCCTCACGAGCTCTGCCGCTACCCTGTATTCTCTGTTCTTTCTAAAAAAAGAAAAAGAAGCTATTTATACTACCCAGTAATTTCCGGATAAAAATGCCCCTGCAAGGCTCATGCGGACCGCACACTTTTGTCGTGCGGCCGCGTAGGGTAACTGGGCTGTTGACGGTCTCCTTTGGAACAAGTACGCGGACCGCGTACTTTTGACACGCGGCCGCGTGAGAATAGTGACGCGGACCGCATACTTTTGTCATGCGGCCGCACTGTGCAAATCCTCTGCTTGCGTGGTTTCTGATCCTTGATACATGCGGACCGCAATGATATGTCTGGCGGCCGCGTGAGCACAGTAACGTGGACCGCATACTTTTGTCATGCGGCCGCGTGGGTTTTATCTGCATTTGAGGTCTCTCTGGAATTCAACTGCGCGGCCGCACACCAAATCAGTGCGGTCCGCGCAGCTCTTGCTTGATCCTCTTGTGTCTCTGGACTAGCCTGTGCGACCGCATACCAAAACAGTGCGGTCCGCACAGGCTTAACATGATTCTCCAGGGTCTCTGAACTATCCTGTGCGGCCGCACACCAAAACAGTGCGGTCCGCACAGGTTTCCTTGAAGTCCTTCATCTCTTTTGTTAGCACTTTGCCGGTTTCACTCCTTTTTGAGCCGCTTTGATGTATTCATCCTCTATTTGCACAAACCTGCAAATTAACGCACTTGTAAGCAATTCGGAGCCATTTAAACACATTTTCATGCATGAAGCTAAGGTGAAGCGGGGTTCAAAATCATGCAAAATTCCTAGTTATCAACTTCCCCAAACTTAAACCTTTGCTTGTCCTCAAGCAAATCAAAACTAAGACTTATCCTTCAGAGAAAAGACACCTATTCACCCCAATTTGTCCGGGGTAACCTCACAAACATCAATTGGGACTAACAATTGCCCCTAATGCAAATGTATCCTTGACACCCTTTTTAAGCATTTTTGGTTCAAGTGTGACACAAGAGCTTCGAATGTTGACTCGATCCATCAAGGAGCCTTTCTCAAACACTTTGGTTATTATGGGCCCCAAACTCACACATCCCCGGCTCTCCCCAAGTGCATCTTACCTTTTTGGGTATTTGCACTCTATATCAATGTGGAGAATTTCGCACTTGCGCTCTCAAGGAAGAGACCCTAAGCCCGACACTAGATACCATAGGCTTGCCCTTTATGTAAGTATCCACTAATGTAGGCTCTTCTTGACTTGAGATCATATAGGACTTTTTGGGAGTCATGGGTAAGACTTTGGTTCTTAGTGGTTCAACCTTCCCTAAAGCATTTCTTTTGATTCATTCATAGAACGCCTTTTTGACTATTTCTGGCACTTCCTCTTTTAAGGGGTGAAAGAGAGGCACTATGGCACTCTTCCATTTTGCAATTTGGCACTATCTCTTCGATCCATTCATTTTTATTTGTCCTTCTTCCCTTTTAACACTTTTTGGTCTCCCATTTTGGGTCTTTTTTCAACTTCTCACTTGTTTTTCTCTTTGTTTCCTTTTTCTTCATTGCTTTTTTTTTAATTGCATTTATGCCTTTTTGCCATTTTGGTGCCTTCCTTGTTTGTATCTTATCTTTCCTCCCCCAAACTTATGCTTTTGCAATCACTTTAAGGGAAAGTCTTTGGGTGCCAAGAGAAGGTCTAAATTGGGTATAGGCTTGCACTTTGGTTTTTTTTTTTTGAAGAAATAAGGCTTTAGGCTCAAAATGGTTGACTAGGGATTCATTTATTGGTAGGTGGGAAGGAATGATTCATGCTATGTTCATTTGGATCAAAAATGGCCTACATTCACTTCTTAAGTCAAGTTTCACCTACGATTTCGCCTCAACAAACATTCGGGGCAAGTTCTAAACCATTGGTATGGTGCTTGGGCTCACAATTCTACTTTCTCACCACACTTTACACTCAGAGATCACCAAGATATAGAGTCGACGACCCACAATAACCTCGGAATAGATTCGAGCACACTTTGGTCTATATGACCAATCAATGGTTGTTCGGTCAACACAAGACTCTCAAGGCCACAACTTTTACCAATCTAGACACAACTTAATGTCTTTGACCATAAGATCGGAGACAAATGTGCTAGGCCCAAGTGAAGTTTGCTCGAGGTACCCTTAAGAAAAAAAAAACCTGACTCAACCCTTAAGAAAGTTGTCACGCTATCTATCATAGGGAAGAGCCACCCGGTTCACACAACACTTTACCCTTGGAAAGAACCGTGGCATTAAGAAAACCAAGGGATTATTGAAAGCTTTAAAACAACACTAATACTTCTACAAGAACGATCAAAAGATGAAAAAGAACGAATGAACTATGAACAAAGATGGATTCATATATACAATCAAAAGAGTGTAAAGGTAGTCAAATATGTACAGCTCAAAAATCAAAAAGTAGGGCACACCCCCATGAATAAAAGCTAGCATTGTCCGTAATGCTAACTATAAAGTAAAGAACAAGGATAAAGGATAGAGATGGCCCCTCAAGCATGATCAACATGGTGGCTCTGACTGGCTCCCTCGTTCGCTGTGGTAGTGGGGACCTCAGACTGATCCCCAATCTGCTGTGGTGCAACTGGGACATGTGCCTGCTCTGGAGGAGGCTCATGTTCTGCTACTGGTCCTGGTATGGGTGCACTAGGATATCCCTTAGGCTGCTCGGGCTGCTCAGGAGCTACTCAGATGACCACTCCCTCAGTGTTGGGGAGCTTCCTCTTCTTCCGTGGCCTAAGCTCCTCCTGCGGCTGCTCTGGCTGTGGCTCTGAGGATGGCTCACCAAATAGGAGATCAAGTGGCAACTGGTCAGCTACCAGTTTGTCCACCTGCTCCTTAATCTCATCCACTGACTCTGTCGAGGCCTTGGTCTTCCTCAGCTTACGGTGCTCCTTAGCAAGGCTTTTGAGTGCCTTGCTATGTGCGTCAACCGCCTTCTCCAAAGAATCTTGCTTTTTCATCATCTTTTCCTGGTTGTCCAGGATTTTCTTCAATGTCTCCTCAATAGAAGCTGGGACCTCCACCGTCACAGGTGTACTGTGGGACTGAATCACTGTCGTCAATGTAGACAACTTGGATGTCGCAGCTGACATCCAATTGTTCAGACTAGTCAAAGTATATGACAGCTGGTTGGCCGTGAACTTGTGCGTCTTGGAGACTGGAATCTCCGGATCAGCTGTGGAGGAGGAGGGTGCTGTAGATGGACCTGGAGGTAATGGAGTAGCCTGCTCAGGAGTGGTGACAGCTAGCTCCTCAGACTGGCCAGCTGTGGTGGAGGTGGTAGCTTGGATCTTCTTTGCTGTCTTAGGGTTGTCCGGACCCTTTTGATCATACCATGAGTATGCCCCCACCGGAGGCACCCAAATATCAAATTTCTTCTTTTTCACTTTCATCTCATTAAAGTACATGGTCAGTGTGTTGGGGAAGGGGTAGTTCGTCTTGGTCTCATTGGCCACCTTTGAGATGACTCGGTACATGATATTTCCCACATTTAGTGGGAAGCCTGCCATGATCGACGCTAAAAACACTGCTCTATCAACTGGCACAGAATGGTCATGAGTAGTGGGATCCAACCTGTTGCAAACAAAAGTCAACCACCCTTTCGCCTCGAAGCTAAGGGTGTTCCTATAGATCTTTTCTTGTGCTTTAAGCCACACCGGAACAATTCTGGGAGCCGCTAGCACCTCTGCTAACCATGGTCGTGCCTCCTCTTTCTGGGCTAAGTTTTCAAGATACTGAGACTCAGCACAACCTGTTCTCTAACCTTGGTGGCAGTGGAATCCCGAACTGGATGGTGAATATTAGCATAGAATTCCTTCACCATGTGTTCATTAGCATTCTCAACCCGTTCTCTGAAGAAACCCCAACCCTCTCTTGTATGGAACTGTGCTTGCACATGAGGGTTATGTGGAAGTAAGTCCACATCTATAAACCTCCGCTCTGGGATCAACTTCCTCTTTGGCCACCACTCTCGGAATCTGTGCCATACCTGCTGACTAAAAAATCTGTCTGCCCACACATTAGGGTCCCTTGTTCGCTCTATTCCTCCAACCTGTGGCTCTCCTCCCTCACCCTGGCCTCCACTCTCCCCTGATACTGAAGCTGCGGGAGAAGTGGAGTATTCGTCATCACTGTTTGATTTATCAGCTCGAGACTCATCAGACGAGTCCGAAACAACATTGACTGGTTTGGAGGTGGCCTTGGAAGTAGCCTTTGTGGGTTGATCTCCTTCTGGTGATGAGGATGGCATGATAGGTACTGAAACTTCAATGTGGGAGGGGGCAAACTCCAATGTGATACTTCTTGAAGGCACGTAGTCACTTCCCGTGGAATGAGAGGCCGCTCTATCAGCTTCCCGAATGATCTTTCGGGTTTTCTTTATATTTTCCCGGGCCTCCGGGGTGAGTTTGACTATCCGTTTGCCTTTGCCCCCTCGGGAGGGTCCACCCCTCCCGGGTTGTTTGCCCCCACGCTGTGCTGAAATTTCTTCATTGCCTGTAAAAATACAATCTAGATTTGTTAGTCGAAGCAATTGAGCAGTATACAATGACAGAATATCAGAATTGAAACAAGCACAGTGAAGATCAGGAACCATGCGGACCACATACTTTTGACATGCGGTCTGCACTGGCTTATTATTCACCAGTGGTATCTCCGAATATGGCCCACGCGGACCGTAATGTTTTGTCATGCAACTGCGTGAGGACGGTGTGGACCGCGCACTTTTGCCATGCGGTCCGCACAAGTCAAACACCCCACAAAGAGACTCTCTGAAGTTGACTCACGCGGACCGCACTGATTTGTGGCGCGGCCGCATGAGGTCAACGCGGACCGCACTGATTTGTGGCGCGGACCGCACAGAGGACATTGACACTTGCAGCATTTTCTGAACCTCAGGCACGCGGTCCGCACTGATTTGGACCGTGGCCGCGAAGGGGTCAATTGTGTTCAGACATTCACGCGGACCGCACACCAAAAATGTGCGGCCGCATAAGGCAAAAATTTAAGAACTGGTCGGGTACCTTTTTGTTCAATTGGGACCAATGTTATGTTCTAGGTGTCCCTACTCAGTTAATTTATCAATTAAGATTAGCCCAGTTTTCTAATTGACCCTAAGATTATCAATTATAAGAAGAAAATACAGAATTTAAGAAGTTATGCTAACGTAAATCATGAATTTAAAATAAAGAAAATAATGAATTAAAGATGAAGTGTTACCAAAGATGGTTGATTGGTGTAATTGAAGCACAAATGGTAGAGATGAAAAGTGAAATTGGGTCTCCAGATAAAAATTGGCCAAAAGGTTTAAACAAGGCCAGAGGTCCCTATTTATAGAAAAATATGTGGGACCCATAACTCACCTACCTGCGCGGCCGCACACTTTTGGCACGCGGACCGCGCAGGATTTTACTTTGTGCATACTTCACCTGGTAGGTCACGCGGACCGCACATTTTTGGCGTGCGGCCGCGTGCCTAAACTTCAGAAATTTCTCAATGGTTGAGTTTTCACGCGGACCGCTCTATTTTATCAAGCGACCGCGTGGCAAATTCCAGAGACTTGCTCATCATGACCAACTTCCACGCGGACCGCACTGATTTGTTGTGTGGCCGCGTGGCAACTTCCAGAGACCTGCCTTTTTGCACTGTTCTCTTGTCCATTCTATGCGGGCCGCACACTTTTGGTATGCGGACCGCGTGGGTCTTCCTGGGCTCAGCATTTCACTTTTCTCAACCCACGCAGACCGTACTGTTTTGTAGTGCGGCCGCGTGGCCTAACTTCAGAGAGTTGAATACTCTATTTTTCCTGTATTAATTCAACACAGTTCCTGCAACACTTCACACACTATTATCTCATTTAAATCCTATCCTACTGATGAATAAACAAAAGAAAAACAAAAACACATGGGTTGCCTCCCAAGAAGCGCCTGATTTAATGTCGCGGCACGACGCAAATTACCATCACTTCAAGTGCAACAGTGCCACCACCTGGCTGTCATCCGGTTTCCCTAAGTAGTGCTTCACCCGATGCCCATTTACTCGAAAGATTTCACCATTCTTGTTCTTTAAGTCTAGAGCTCCAAACGGGGTCACACCTACTACCTCAAAAAGGCCACTCCACTTTGACTTGAGCTTTCCCGGAAACAATCTTAACCGGGAATTGAAAAGCAGAACCATGTCACCAATCTTGAACTCCTTGCTTCGAGTATATTTATCGTGAAGGTACTTCATCTTGTCCTTGTATAAGGACGAGCTGGAGTATGCATGAAATCTAAACTCGTCAAGCTCATTCAAATGATCAACCCGGAGATTAGCCGCTACATCCCATTCCAAGTTAAGCTTTTTCAAAGCCCACATTGCTTTATGTTCAAGCTCTACCGGAAGATGACAAGCCTTACCGAACACCAATCGGTAAGGAGACATACCGATTGGCATTTTGTAAGCCGTCATATAAGCCCACAACGCATCATCTAGTTTCTTGGACCAATAGGTCCTATTTGCATTGACCGTCTTAGACAACATGCTTTTGATTTCCCGATTTGAAACTTCAACTTGACCGCTTGCTTGTGGATGGTAAGGAGTAGTGACTTTGTGATTAACACCATACTTTGTCAACAATGCATCGAAAGCTTTATTACAAAAATAGGATGCCTCATCACTAATGATGGCACGGGGGGTCCCAAATCTTGTAAAGATAGATTTCTTCAAGAATTTCACAACACTCCGTGCTTCATTGTTAGGAAGAGCCACGGCTTCTACACACTTCGAAACATAGTCCACTGCTACCAAAATATATGTGTTTCCACAAGAACTCACGAACAGTCCCATGAAGTCAATGCCCCACACATCAAAAATGTCAACTTCTAGAATGGTGTTTAAAGGCATCTCATCTCTTTTTGAAATTCCACCCGCTCTTTGACATGCATCACATCTCTTCACTAGATCACTAGAATCCTTGAAAATTGTCGGCCAATAAAATCCACAACTCAAGACTTTGGAGGCCGTCCTCACTCCCCCATGGTGACCACCATAGGAAGAGGAATGGCAAGCTTCCAAGATGCTCATTTGTTCGCTTTCTGGGACACATCTTCTAATCACTCCATCCGTGCAAATTTTGAACAAGTATGGATCATCCCAATAAAAGTCCAAACTCTCCCTTTTTAACTTTTTTCTTTGGTTGGAAGAGAACTCATATGGAATCACAATGGACACAAGGTAATTAGCTACATCGGCGAACCATGGCATATCATTCATTGACACCGCAAGAAGTTGCTCGTCCGCCTCCCCTCCTCCTCTAGACGAGACAAGTGGTCCGCCACTTGATTTTCACTCCATTTCCGGTCCACAATCTCTAGATCAAATTCTTGGAGAAGAAGCACCCATCTCATCAATCTCGCTTTGGAATCCTTCTTTGTCATTAAGTACCGGAGGGCGGCATGATCGGTATGGATTATCACTTTCGCCCCCATAAGATAAGGACGAAATTTCTCCATGGCAAACACAATGGCTAACAACTCTTTCTCCGTGACGGTATAATTCCGCTGGGCTTCATTCATTGTTTTGCTTGAATAGTACACTGGGTGGAACATCTTGTTGAGCCGTTGACCAAGTACTGCACCTACCGCCACATCACTAGCATCACACATTAGTTCAAAAGGCAAGGTCCAATTGGGTGCGGTAATTATAGGAGTAGTTGTCAATTTATGCTTTAACAACTCAAAAGACTCCATGCATTTCTCATCAAACACAAACTTTGCATCTTTCTCCAAAAGTCTACACAACGGGTTCACAATCTTGGAAAAATCTTTGATGAACCACCGATAGAAACCGGCGTGCCCAAGAAAACTCCTCACACCCTTAACAGAGTTGGGTGGAGGGATGTAACGACCCAACCGGTCGTTTTGAGATACGGCGCGTCATTCAGCAGTTTGAGGCCATGAGTAACTTCATCTCAAGTATATTGACTTGTGTGTATGGTCAGAATTAAAATTCAAGAAGTTTGGAGTCAAATTTAAATGAAAATTCTTATTTCCAAAGCTTAAAACTGAAGAAATGAACTAGGATTGGAATTTTGAGTATACGACCTCGGAATTGAGATTTGAAGGTTCCAACAAGTTCATATGATGATTTCGGACTTGGGCGTATGCCTGGATCGGGTTTTGGATAACCCGGGAGCGTTTTGGCGCATATTATGGAAGATAGCATTTTAGAAGAAATTGCATCAATTTGGCTTAAAATGCATTTTAGTGTTATTGATGTCCGTTTGGGATTCCGAGACTGGGAGTAGCTCCGTATGGTTATTCTGGATTTGGGAGCGCGATCGGAAGTGAATTCGGAGGTCCAGTGGGTCATTTTGGAGTCGTTTGGCTAAAGATAGAAAATTGAAGGTTTTTGAGAAAATTTGACCGGAAGTGGAAATTTTGATATCGGACTCAAAATGCAAATCTTATGGTTCGGATAGCTTCGTTAGGTGATTTGGGACTTAGGAGTGTGTCCGGAATATTTTTGTGATGATCGGTGTAGAATTAAGCTTGAATTGGCAAAGTTAGTATTTTGGCGAATTTCGGTTGATAGGTGAGATTTTGATCCAAGGGTCAGAATGGAATTCCGAAAGTTTCTGTAGCTTCGATATATCATTTTGGACGTGTGTGCAAAATTTGAAGTCAATCGGATGCGATTTGATAGGTTTCGACATCGGAAATAGAAGTTGGAAACTTCAAAGTTCATAAAGTTTGAATCGGGGTGTACTTAGTTTTAGAGTTGTTTGATGTGGTTTGAGGCCTCGAGCAAGTCCGTAATGTGTTTTGGAGTTGGTTGGTATGATTGATTGGGGTCCCGGGGCCTCGGGTGTGTTTCGGGTTGTGATCACGCTCTTATTTGATGTTTCAACCTTTGCTTCTTTGAACATAAAGGGGTACCATATTAGGTAAATGATCTCCAAATTCAGTTTTGTTTGAACCATTAGATCCGTATCGTAATTTCGGAGCCATAGCAAAAAGAATCGTCGAATTTGGACATCGTATGAGGAAGTTATGCTCATTTCCAGTGCCGAGGAAAAGTGCTGGTGTCTGTCAGAACCGCAGAAGCGGAAATTGACCGCGGATGCGGAACCGCAAAAGCGGAAATAGAACCGCAAAAGCGGTTCCGCCTATGCGAAAATTATCCGCAAAAGCGGAAATGGGCCTGGACAGTGTTTAAAACCGAGAATTTTAGTATTTTGGGCATATCTTGAGTTCTAGAGCTCCGATTGAGGTGATTTTCGCGGTGTTGTTCTCGTCTCATCAAGGAGGTAAATATAAGAACTTTATTTTGATGTTTCTCCATGATTATTTCACTGTTAATAGAGGATTAATGGGGGGTTTGAGCCCTAGGCCTAAATTTTAGGAAATCTTTGATTTGAATAGGCAAACGGAGTCCGATTTTGATAAATTTTATATGAACGGACTCGTTTTGAGATAAGGAACCCGAATATATAACTTTCGTGATTTTTCGATAAGCGTACCGAAAGTCGGGTTTTGGCAACTTGTGGATTTTGGTGAATTTTGAGTTATTTTGATTGGGTAATGCCCAATTGGCCTATTTTGATGTGATTCTATTGATTTTATCAGGATACTACACTTGTGGAGGCCGACATTCGCGGCAAGAGGGTTATTTCTTAGCGGTTTTGTACCGGAATTGAGGTAAGTGGCTTGTCTAACCTCGTGTGGGGGAATTTTCACCCCTAGGATATTATGTGATAGTTTAAATGCCTTGTATGCGAGGTGACGGGCGTATACATGCGCTGGTTGTTGAACACGCACTTTAATTAAAATGTTCGATGAGCGATATTCCCGTCCTTGGCTGTCAATTTGATATTTTTACCCGGTAGTGGTTAGGAAAGCATGATTAGGTAGTACTTAACTGTTTAGTTGCCTAATTGCCTTATTTGAACTCCTTGATAATTATTGGCACTATTTTTCGGTGAAGTTATAGTTAAGCATAATTGATCTCTCTGTGAATTCCTTTATTTGATGTGCTTGTGGACTGCGGGTTCGATTCCCGGAGACCCAGGGCTGTGGGTTCGATTCCCAGAGACCCGGTGTGATATTGGTAGGGACTACGGGTTCGATTCCCGAGATCCCGAGTTATTGGTAGGGACTACGGGTTCGATTCCCGAGATCCCGAGTTATTGGTAGGGACTACGGGTTCGATTCCCGAGATCCCGAGTTATTGGTAGGGACTACGGGTTCGATTCCCGAGATCCTGAGTTATTGGTAGGGACTACGGGTTCGATTCCCGAGATCCTGAGTTATTGGTAGGGACTACGGGTTCGATTCCCGAGATCCTGAGTTATTGGTAGGGACTACGGGTTCGATTCCCGAGATCCTGAGTTATTAGTAGGGACTGCGGGTTCGATTCCCGGAGATCCTGAGTAATTGATTATTTATTGAGATATGGGCTGCGGGTTCGCTTCCCGGAGACCCAGAGGTACTGTCAATGGGAGTATGGGTTCGATTCCTGCAGGTCCTGGACTTGTTTTATTGAGTTGGCTATTCATTGTTAGCTTAATTGTAGACAATTATAGTAATCATCTTATTGTTGCTAGTTCGGAAATTTATTATTCATTTAAGCTGCTTATTGTTGTTATTATCATTGTATTGTTGTTTCTCAGTAGGGCCCTGACCTTCCTCGTCACTACTCCATCGAGGTTAGGCTTGGCACTTACTGAGTACCGCCGTGGTGTACTCATGCTACTCTTCTGCACACTTTTGTTGTGCAGATCCAGGTACATCAGGGCAGGCTCACACCAGGTGATTCAACAGCGTTTTGGGAGACCTCGAGGTATGATCTGCTACGTCCGCGGATCCGGAGGCCTTCCTTCCATTCTAGTGCTAGTAGATGTTTTTCCTTCATTCCATTGTTAGATACTCCTTTTACATAGAGCTACAATTGTATGATCTCTTTTAGTCTGTGTTACCCGTGGGATTCCGGGTCTTGGTAGTGTTTTAAACAGCGTATTTGATTGGTGTATGTGCCAAGCGGCACGGATTACATTCCTTTCATCTTATTTTCCGCTAATTCTTATTAAATGTTCATAAACCGGTATATTCCGCAACGTGTTAGGCTTACCTAGTCGTGGGGACTGGGTGCCATCACGACATGTTCACGATTGGTGAACTAGGGTCGTGACAAGTTGGTATCAGAGCTCTAGGTTCATAGGAGTCACGGGACACAGACCGGTTACTTAGATTCTCGCTGATCGATACGGAGACGTCTGTATTTATCTACGAGGGGCTATGTAACTGTTTAGGAAAACTCTTCAATTCTTTGAATTCCTTATCGTGCGCCATTTATTCAGTTGGAGCCTATATCATATGTTCTTTTGCATCCACTCGTGTATTGAAATTGCGCACTCGATATCAAGTATGCGCCGACGGTTCGTGACGCTGCAGAGAGATCTCAAGGGAGTCAAGAATTTACTCATCTATTGTTACCGCGTGTCGTCCATATCGATAATGCAAGAGAACTGAGAGACCTTCAATTGTGCACATGGGGTGCACTAGGTTCTGGCATTCGGTTGATAATACGGTCGTGAGAAGGTTTACTTAACTGCCAAATCATCACAACAATGGTAGAATCACAAGGTGGATGTAGATCTAAAGATAGTTGGTGGTAATAAAGACTATATGGTTCATATGAGATATCTATTTAGCGAAGGATTCAGCCATCGGAGATACTGGGGGAAATGAGTTTAACTGTCTTAAGAAGGACATGTACCAAACCAATGTCTTGGGTTGTCTTATGATGAAGACGTACATATGATAAAGGCTATTGTCGTGGATTAGCAAAATGTATCTTTAAGGCTTCGTGCTAAGTGAAAGGATTTCACTATCAACGATCTAATTATGGGTCATGTGTCATATCAGATTTGGCCTGCGATGTATTTAGGTGCTATTCAAAAAAAAAAAAAAAAGTTCTTGAAAACTTGCGGATGGGCAAGAGTTGAGGCACGTATGGTATGATGTTGGGACTTTGGATGTTCCTGTGTCCCTAATAAACTCTATATTTTTTTTTATCAGCAGGGAAATATTCGACAAAGGCTACATGGTGATTCGTAGGCGTGTGAGAATCACAGTATGTTTTAAGATGTCGTTGGTAAAGAATGCTCGGTGCATGGAGCGGGATGAATATTTGGTTGTATTGGAATGAGGTCATACCCTATGGTGTCAGAGTGCTAATAGAGCACAGGTGGTTATCTTCGTTGGATCAAGTGAGTTGCAGTTGAATAATAGTAAATGACTTGAGAGAATGGTTCTAATGTGTTCGAGAGTCGTGTAATAGTGGATTCGGGCTAAGTGGGAGAGTCCCACCGCTTATGATTGGGTCGCATGGTTAATTACCTATGTGAATTCTGGATACTAGCGTATTATTGTGTTATTGCAACCACGGAAAAAGGGTCATGAGTGGTAATTTGAGTATATAAATTGTTGAATGCATGTTATGGTTAGCCTTACTGGCTCGTGTTCAAACTTGAAAAAAATTCATGATTTATGCCTCGTATAGGTGCAGGCTTCGCGGGAACTAATTCCGCTAGGTGCTTTATCGAGAGGGTATTCATATGTTATAAAGAAATTCAGTAGAGTTGGTTGCGTACTGGGGCAAGTTAGAACCGGATGGTTCTCAATAGCGGTCCTAGTGAATTCAAGAGGTAAAGTGTGGTGCCTGATAATTCTGAGTCTATAAGTACAGTTAAGGCTCAAGCTTTTGAAGCAACTTATGAAGAAAGGCAAAAAAACGATCTATGATGTTTTGACTTGTGGTGTAGTATTTGAGAGACATGAAATGGTCGCCGTTCTTGAGATAGCATGGCCTCATGATTTAAGGTCACTCGGGGTAAGTGCGGTTGGAAGCAGTTAGGTATTGAAGGAAGATATTAACATTTCTAAGGTAATCAAGGATAACCTGGAAGGAAGTAGATTGATCAACCATAGTTGAGTTGGCGTATTGGTGTCAATGATCGGTTCATGCAACGTGATCGAATTATGCATGTGATTTGTGGCGGTACATTTGAGACTTGTCGGCCGCGGTGATTGATGTTATTCTAAAGTATTCGTCTGTTAGGGGCCTGTTATGAGTAGGCAGATCTCGGGAAAGGTTATGGTGGCTTGGACCACTACTTAGATATTGGCATATTCGATGGCTATGAGAATTCGCCGTATGTTGTTATAGCTCTCCTGTAGTGAGTTAAATGGAAGGTCTTATGTGATGAAGTATTAGCCTATCGTCAGTTCTAGAGCTATGATGGAAATTGTGTGTATCGTATATCGGCACGTGGGGTGCAGTGAGTAGTATGAAATTTGAAGTAAGGACCAAGGTCACGGTTTGGTCAATAAATGTGATATAAAGAGCTCGGATGAGCAGGAAAGGACTTTCAGTGTTTTGAGTAAGATGGGTATTAACATCAGTATCATTTGAGGTCGGTGTCCTATGAGAAAGGCTTTGCATCCCGATTAGGGACTCCTGATCGCTTTTCAGTGTTAGTGCAGCCGGTGGGTTGAATGTGCATGCCCGTTTAATTATTCGGAAGATGGTGGGAGCTTGTCCCACAAGAAGATTGTATAGGTGTGACTTGCATTCACTTGATTGGTTAGAAATTTAAACCAAGTATGAGGATTTTGGTGATATCATTCAATTGAGAATTTATGCCTGGAGGGCACTCTGCTTATTGGGTTATAGACCTGTGAAATACTATTGACTTATCTTGGCACGACCAGGATAGACTTAAGGTCGGTGGATAGATTTAAATGTGGAAGTGAGCCTTGCGTCAGGCCAGTTATGTTTCTTCCAGCAATGCGCCCTTTATGAAGGGATAGTCGCGGTCTTATTTCGTGGTTGGTTAATTCATGTAAAGATATATTGTGCCGTATGAGTGTGAGACGGCTTGGTAAGTTCCTTATGTGTTGGGGTTCCGCTCAGCGGTGATGTTATATGAGCATGATGGCTCTTGAGACTCAGATCTTATATCGCACCTCAGTTGTGCTTGAGTTGTAGCCTATAGCGCTATATGTTTCATTGTGTGTGATATCATGCACCTTAGTGTGCTTATGATCGATAGTCAGTATTTTGATGTGACGAGCTATTCAGCTCGACATATGACTCCTTGTGTGAGTTTTATATTGTTGGGGTCGGATGGCACGCCGCCATGGTTATATTGTTGGGATCGGGTGGCACGCCGCCATGGTTATATTGTTGGGATCGGGTGGCACGCCGCCATGGGCATATTGTTGGGATCGGGTTGCACGCCGCAACAATGTGGTGTCTTTTCCAGTGTCTATTATTGCTTTTATGTGTTATGTTTCCTATTTTCTGAGGAGGCCCATGTTTATGTGAGAGCTGAATAGTTCTCTCTAGTGTTCGCCTACTTTTGTATCACGTACGTATTAGTGGATTACTAGCACATTGTGTCATCTTCTGGGACTTTTGATTATGTCGGATGTGGCTTATCGCCTGAGCAGTTCGTATTGGGTGAGATGAGATTATGGGATTTGGGGTCAGTGCAAACTGATTTTATGAAGTATATTATAGAGGAAAATACCATTCTCTAGTTTAGGACAAGGTAATGGATCTTGTTAGAAGTATAGACTGAATGATTTGTTGACTTGGCAACTAAATATGAATTCCTGCACATTCTCTTCCGTCGTATCGGTGTTGTAAAAGCTAGAGCAAGACCTATGTAGGTCATGAGATGCAATGAGAGCATCGTATTTGTGGAATTTCGACTATTATATTTAAAGAATATTATTGTGGTCCCATGAGTAAAGTGATGCAAAGTGTGACTTCAGCAAAGTTATGCAGTCATGTATGGGTACAGCGTGTGAAGAATGATATTGTGGTCGTATGATGGAAACATGCTAGGCAGGAAATTCCGAATGTTGGAATTGGGTCTAATGGCTTATTTACTCGAATAAAGGAGTATGTCTATAGAGTTATCGAGCTAATGTGCTCAAATGAGTTGCGGAAGCACAGGAAGTTGCATGAGATGTTAAACCAGTGATTTCAGACTACTTCAGTGTAGTTCTCAACACGTTCGAGGACGAACGTATGTTTAAGTGGGGGAGATTGTAACGACCCAACCGGTCGTTTTGAGATACGGCGCGTCATTCAGCAGTTTGAGGCCATGAGTAACTTCATCTCAAGTATATTGACTTGTGTGTATGGTCAGAATTAAAATTCAAGAAGTTTGGAGTCAAATTTAAATGAAAATTCTTATTTCCAAAGCTTAAAACTGAAGAAATGAACTAGGATTGGAATTTTGAGTATACGACCTCGGAATTGAGATTTGAAGGTTCCAACAGGTTCATATGATGATTTCGGACTTGGGCGTATGCCTGGATCGGGTTTTGGATAACCCGGGAGCGTTTTGGCGCATATTATGGAAGATAGCATTTTAGAAGAAATTGCATCAATTTGGCTTAAAATGCATTTTAGTGTTATTGATGTCCGTTTGGGATTCCGAGATCGGGAGTAGCTCCGTATGGTTATTCTGGATTTGGGAGCGCGATCGGAAGTGAATTCGGAGGTCCGTGGGTCATTTTGGAGTCGTTTGGCTAAAGATAGAAAATTGAAGGTTTTTGAGAAAATTTGACCGGAAGTGGAAATTTTGATATCGGACTCAAAATGCAAATCTTATGGTTCGGATAGCTTCGTTAGGTGATTTGGGACTTAGGAGTGTGTCCGAAATATTTTTGTGATGATCGGTGTAGAATTAAGCTTGAATTGGCAAAGTTAGTATTTTGGCGAATTTCGGTTGATAGGTGAGATTTTGATCCGAGGGTCAGAATGGAATTCCGAAAGTTTCTGTAGCTTCGATATATCATTTTGGACGTGTGTGCAAAATTTGAAGTCAATCGGATGCGATTTGATAGGTTTCGACATCGGAAATAGAAGTTGGAAACTTCAAAGTTCATAAAGTTTGAATCGGGGTGTAATTCTTAGTTTTAGAGTTGTTTGATGTGGTTTGAGGCCTCGAGCAAGTCCGTAATGTGTTTTGGGGTTGGTTGGTATGATTGATTGGGGTCCCGGGGCCTCGGGTGTGTTTCGGGTTGTGATCACGCTCTTATTTGATGTTTCAACCTTTGCTTCTTTGAACATAAAGGGGTACCATATTAGGTAAATGATCTCCAAATTCAGTTTTGTTTGAACCATTAGATCCGTATCGTAATTTCGGAGCCATAGCAAAAAGAATCGTCGAATTTGGACATCGTATGAGGAAAGTTATGCTCATTTCCGTGCCGAGGAAAAGTGCTGGTGTCTGTCAGAACCGCAGAAGCGGAAATTGACCGCGGATGCGGAACCGCAAAAGCGGAAATAGAACCGCAAAAGCGGTTCCGCCTATGCGAAAATTATCCGCAAAAGCGGAAATGGGCCTGGACAGTGTTTAAAACCGAGAATTTTAGTATTTTGGGCATATCTTGAGTTCTAGAGCTCCGATTGAGGTGATTTTCGCGGTGTTGTTCTCGTCTCATCAAGGAGGTAAATATAAGAACTTTATTTTGATGTTTCTCCATGATTATTTCACTGTTAATGGAGGATTAATGGGGGGTTTGAGCCCTAGGTCTAAATTTTAGGAAATCTTTGATTTGAATAGGCAAACGGAGTCCGATTTTGATAAATTTTATATGAACGGACTCGTTTTGAGATAAGGAACCCGAATATATAACTTTCGTGATTTTTCGATAAGCGTACCGAAAGTCGGGTTTTGGCAACTTGTGGATTTTGGTGAATTTTGAGTTATTTTGATTGGGTAATGCCCAATTGGCCTATTTTGATGTGATTCTATTGATTTTATCAGATTCTACACTTGTGGAGGCCGACATTCGCGGCAAGAGAGTTGTTTCATAGCGGTTTTGTACCGGAGTCGAGGTAAGTGGCTTGTCTAACCTCGTGTGGGGGAATTTTCACCCCTAGGATATTATGTGATAGTTTAAATGCCTTGTATGCGAGGTGACGGGCGTATACATGCGCTGGTTGTTGAACACGCACTTTAATTAAAATGTTCGATGAGCGATATTCCTGTCCTTGGTTGTCAATTTGATATTTTTACCCGGTAGTGGTTAGGAAAGCATGATTAGGTAGTACTTAACTGTTTAGTTGCCTAATTGCCTTATTTGAACTCCTTGATAATTATTGGCACTATTTTTCGGTGAAGTTATAGTTAAGCATAATTGATCTCTCTGTGAATTCCTTTATTTGCTGTGCTTGTGGACTGCGGGTTCGATTCCCGGAGACCCAGGGCTGTGGGTTCGATTCCCAGAGACCCGGTGTGATATTGGTAGGGACTACGGGTTCGATTCCCGAGATCCTGAGTTATTGGTAGGGACTACGGGTTCGATTCCCGAGATCCTGAGTTATTGGTAGGGACTACGGGTTCGATTCCCGAGATCCTGAGTTATTGGTAGGGACTACGGGTTCGATTCCCGAGATCCTGAGTTATTGGTAGGGACTACGGGTTCGATTCCCGAGATCCTGAGTTATTGGTAGGGACTACGGGTTCGATTCCCGAGATCCTGAGTTATTAGTAGGGACTGCGGGTTCGATTCCCGGAGATCCTGAGTAATTGATTATTTATTGAGATATGGGCTGCGGGTTCGCTTCCCGGAGACCCAGAGGTACTGTCAATGGGAGTATGGGTTCGATTCCTGCAGGTCCTGGACTTGTTTTATTGAGTTGGCTATTCATTGTTAGCTTAATTGTAGACAATTATAGTAATCATCTTATTGTTGCTAGTTCGGAAATTTATTATTCATTTAAGCTGCTTATTGTTGTTATTATCATTGTATTGTTGTTTCTCAGTAGGGCCCTGACCTTCCTCGTCACTACTCCATCGAGGTTAGGCTTGGCACTTACTGAGTACCGCTGTGGTGTACTCATGCTACTCTTCTGCACACTTTTGTTGTGCAGATCCAGGTACATCAGGGCAGGCTCACACCAGGTGATTCAACAGCGTTTTGGGAGACCTCGAGGTATGATCTGCTACGTCCGCGGATCCGGAGGCCTTCCTTCCATTCTAGTGCTAGTAGATGTTTTTCCTTCATTCCATTGTTAGATACTCCTTTTACATAGAGCTACAATTGTATGATCTCTTTTAGTCTGTGTTACCCGTGGGATTCCGGGTCTTGGTAGTGTTTTAAACAGCGTATTTGATTGGTGTATGTGCCAAGCGGCACGGATTACATTCCTTTCATCTTATTTTCCGCTAATTCTTATTAAATGTTCATAAACTGGTATATTCCGCAACGTGTTAGGCTTACCTAGTCGTGGGGACTGGGTGCCATCACGACATGTTCACGATTGGTGAACTAGGGTCGTGACAAGGGAGCCTTGAGATGACTTCAATCTTTGCCTTGTCGACCTCAATACCATCTTTTGAAACCTTGTGCCCCAAGACAATTCTTTCTTTCACCATAAAGTGGCACTTTTCCCAATTAAGCACCAAGTTGGTATCTTCACACCTAGCCAATACACGGTCCAAATTTGACAAGCAATCATTAAAGGAATCTCCGACTACACTGAAATCATCCATAAAATTTTCAAGAATATCTTCCACCATATCGGTGAAAATTGCCATCATGCACCTCTGAAACGTGGCCGGGGCATTACACAATCCGAATGGCATTCGAGAGAAGGCAAAAGTGCCATAGGGACATGTAAAGGTGGTCTTCTCTTGATCTTCCGGGGCAATGAGGATTTGATTATACCCCGAATAACCATCCAAGAAACAATAATAAGCTCTACCCGCCAAGTCGATCCAACATTTGGTCCAAGAACGGCAATGGAAAATGATCTTTTCTTGTCACCTTGTTAAGCTTTCTATAATCCATACAAACTCTCCAACCCGTAACAGTACGAGTAGGAATTAGCTCATTCTTTGCATTGGTGATCACGGTCATACCACCTTTCTCGGGAACACATTGGATCGGGGAAGTCCAAGAACTATCCGAGATTGGGTACACCACACCAACATCCAACCATTTTATGATCTCTTTCTTGACGACCTCTTGCATAGCCTCGTTTAATCTTCTTTGATGCTCCAAGGATGGGCGAGCATTCTCCTCCAATATAATTTTATCAAAACGCGAGGCTTATTCCCCGAATGTCCGCCAAAGTCCAACCAATCGCACGCTTCCTCTTTTGTAGAACCGCCAAAGTGGCATCAACCTGCAAGTTAGTCAAGCAAGAAGAAAGAATGACTGGCAAAGTGAAATTTGGGACCCAAGTACTCATACCTGAGGTGAGGAGGAAGTGGTTTCAACTCCAACACCAGTGGTTCTTCAATCGATGGCTTTGTAGGAGGGGTTTTTCGGTTCTCAAGATCCAATAATAACTTCCTTGGCTCATAGGAGTATGAGCCCATACCATGTAAGGCATTCACATATTCAACAAGTTCGGCATCTTCGTTGGTCTCCATGTTTAGAAGTACCGCCTCAAGAGGATCCTCTACATTGATCATGGCGCTTGTGTCATCCACTATCACTGTCGTGACAATGTCCACAAACGAACACACTTCGGTGCTATTTGGTTAGCGCATGGATTTGCACACATGGAAGATCACCTTCTCATCACCGACTCTAAATGTCAATTCACCGGCTTCAACATCCACAAACGCTTTCCTCGGTAGCCAAGAATGGCCTACCAAGAATAATAGGCACCTCAAAATCTACTTCACAATCAAGTATGACAAAGTCGACTGGTAAAATAAACTTGTCAACTCTCACTAGCACATCATCAATGATACCTAAAGGCCTTTTCATAGAACGGTCCGCCATTTGCAACCTCATTGATGTTGGACGAGGTTGTCCAATACCCAAGGTTTTAAAGACGAAGTATGGCATGAGATTAATACTAGCACCCAAATCACAAAGTGCTTTGGCAAGATTGGCACACCCGATAGTACAAGGAATAGTAAAGGCTCCGAGATCTTCTAACTTGGGAACCATGGAATGAATTATGGCACTCACTTGGTGAGTCATTGTTATCGTTTCACAATCCATTGACCTCTTCTTCATCACCAAATCCTTCATAAACTTTGCATACCCGGGCATTTGTTCAAGTTCCTCCACCAATGGCACATTAATGGTTAGGCTCTTCATCATCTCTATGAACTTCTTGAATTGATTATCTCCTTTTTGCTTCGCCAATCTTTGAGGATACGGTGGAGGAGGCCTTGGTAAGGGTGCATTGGCCTTTGGAATAGATGGCTTGGGAATGTCAATAATGTGTTCCCTAGACGGGTTCACGGTATCTTGAGATTCAATCCCGGCCTCATCCTCAATTTCAATCCTCACATCATTTGTTGCTAAAGGTTCATCAACCACATGGTCATCATTCACTTGCATGTCATCATCATTCAAACAAGCTTCCGCATCCACAACTCGATTCTCATTTGAGGCATTTACAACACCGCCTCTTCCACTTCTAGTTGTCACGGCCATCACATGATTGTTCCCTCCCTTCGGGTTCACCACCGTGTCACTTGGTAGTGCACCTTTAGGTCGGGAGTTCAAAGATTGAGAGAGTTGGCCGATTTGCACTTCCAAATTCCGGATTGAAGTATTATGAGAAGCTAATTGTGCATCCGATTCTTGATTCTTCCTCATCATTTGCTCGAACATGCTTTCAATGCGGCCCATATCATTGCTCGAAGAACTTGATCCTTGTGAATGGAAAGGGGGTGGATTGTTGGGTTGTTGGTACATGGGAGCTCTTTGAAAACCTTGCCCCCGATTGTTGTTGTTACCACCATTGTTCCACCCTCCTTGATTGTTATTGTTCCCCCAATTGTTATTGTTGCCACTCCAATTTCCACCACTATTTCCTTAATTGTTCCAATTATTGCCTTGATTGTTCCAATTATTGCTTTGATTGTTCCACTCTCCACCATCATTCCTATTGTTGTTATTATTCCAATTGCCTTTTCCTTGATTGTTCCCCCAATTGCCTTGGTAACGCCATTGTTGGTTGTTTAGGTTTCCTCTATTGCCTTGGAAATTGTTCACATATTGACAATCCTCATCTTGATCGTCAAAACCATCATTACAAAATCCACCATCATTGTTGTTCTCATTTTGATCATATTGACTTTGTTGCGCTTGTTGCCCTCTATTCCTTCTTTTCAACATCGACACATTCTCCATAGAATTCACTTGGCGCGGATTTTGCACTTGTTGAAGTTGAGCTTTCGCCAATTGATTCATGGTAGTAGTGAGCTCGAAAATGGCTTGTCCATGGTCATGCAACTCTTTATGTAGATGAATAATATTCGGGTCTCCTTGAGGGACATTCGCCCGACTTTGCCATGCCGGAGAAGTGTCGGCCATTTGATCCATTACTTCACATGCTTCCTCCAACGATAACTTCATGAAATTGCCTCCTGCTAGTTGGTTCACAATACATTGATTCGCCATGTTGATCCCCCTGTAAACAGTTTGTTGAACCATAGCATCAGTCATATCATTGTTCGAGCACTCTTTCACCATGGTCCGATATCTCTCCCAAATTTCATGCAATGGCTCCGTTGGTTCTTGCTTGAAGACTAGAATCTCATCTCTCAATGTCGCCATATGAGTTGGGGAAAAGAACTTGGTAATGAACTTATCCGCCAATTCATCCCATGTAGTGATAAAATGATTCGGCAATCTCTCCAACCAATCTAGCGCCTTACCCTCAATGAAAAAGGGAAAAGTCGCAACCGCAAGGCATCTTCGGACACATTGGTTTGCTTGCTTCCCCAACAAGTATCCACGAACCCCTTCAAGTGCTTGTAGGCATTTTGATTTGAGGCACCCGTGAAATACCCTCTTTGCTCCAATAGTGTCAACATCACATTTGTAATTTGGAAATTCCCTGCCCGGATTCGGGGAGGAACAATGGCACTAGCATATCCTTGGTTTGTCATTGCTCTTTGCGCAACCCTTGGCGGTGGCAGAGGGAGGGTCTGGAATTTGGGCTTGTTGATTAGCATTTCGAGTCATTCGTGGTATATTTTGTATAGGAAAATCATCTTGCACAAGATCCTCTACCTCCTCCCCCACCATGGCATCGCCAAAGGGAAGATTATCATTTCCATTAAGAGCCATTTGTACCTATTAAAATTGAATCAAGAAAATTAGTAAAAGAAGGAAAGAAGAAGCAAAACACAACACTAGCAACGCAATTAATCAACACCGTTTTAACTCCCCGGCAACGACGCCAAAAAGTGATCGTGACAAACTCAACCCGAAGGTATGAGTGGGTAATCGAACTCTTACCCGTATAGTGACGGGGTCAATTTCCACAGGGAGTTAGAATTTTGGAGTGATAATAGTGTTGCACTAGAGTTGAGTCTTGACTTCTAGATTAGCTTCTAACATCTTTTGTGTTTTCAAAGTGTCTACTATTTTGTTTACTACTATTGAATTATGAAATTATGCTAACGACTATTTCGAAGTATGATTTTTCTAATGGAATAAAAGGGAGTAGGGAAGTAGCTCCCGCCTAGGTGAGATAACTAACGGATATGGATTTTCAATGCGGGGATGATACATGGGATATTAGGATAGCCGTCGCTCTTTACTCTCATTCTCACACCTCTCGGTAGAGAGAATAATTTTTGCTCTATTGGCTCTCTCGAGACCAATTGGGTAGGCCAATTTGCCCAAGCAACTCTAGGCTCAAGTAGGGTAATTACTCTCTCGAGATTATTACCCGTTACTTAGGACTACCATTCTCATGGGTCCATCCTAAGTTCTTGTTGGGATTGAATGAGAGGTTTTAGCCCCCCTTTCTCAAGTAGAGACCCAACCCACTAATGTAAACTTCATGTTTGCAACCACAAAATCCAAATTAAATACATTCATTCAACCCAAAACCAATTACCCATAATCATCCATGCATTTAATCACTTAACCCATCAATTACCCACACTAAGGTTGGGCTACTACCCTAGCTATGGGGTTTAGCTAGACATGGAAAATGAAGAAGAAGAAGAGATTAAAGCTAAAAATGCCATAATAATTAATAGGAAAAGAGCATCAAGATTAAACTTGTACAAAATAGCCTAAAATAGGCGTAAAATGGTTCCTCACGAGCTCTGCCGCTACCCTGTATTCTCTCCTCCTTCTAAAAAAAGATAAAGAAGCTATTTATACTACCCAGTAATTTCCAGACAAAAATGCCCCTGCAAGGCTCATGCGGACCGCACACTTTTGTCGTGCCTCCGCGTAGGGTAACTGGGTTGTTGACGGTCTCCTCTGGAACAAGTACGCGGACCGCGTACTTTTGACACGCGGCCGCGTGAGAATAGTGACGCGGACCGCATACTTTTGTCATGAGGCCGCACTGTGCAAATCCTCTGCTTGCGTGGTTTCTCATCCTTGATACATGCAGACCGCACTGATATGTCTGGCGGCCGCGTGAGCACAGTAACTGTAATGACCCGACCGGTCGTTTTGAGTCCCGACGCGTCATTCAGCAGATTGAGGCCATGAACAACTTCATCTCAGGTATATTGACTTGTGTGTATGGTCAGAATTAAAATTCAGGAAGTTTGGAGTCAAATCTAAATGGAAATTCTCATTTTGAAAGCTGAAAGTTGAAGAAATGAACTAGGATTGGAATTTTGAGTAAATGACCTCGGAATTGGGATCTAAAAGTTCCAGCATGCTCGTATGATGATTTTAAACTAGGGTGTATGTCCGGATTTGGTTTTTGATAAACCGTGAGCATTTCGGCGTATATGGTGGAAGTTAGTATTTTAGAAAATTTTCATAAATTTGGGTTGGAAGGCATTTTAGAGTTATAGATGTCCATTTGGGATTCCGAGTCCGGGAATAGATCCGTATGGTGATTTTGGAGTTGGGAACGCGATCGGAAGTGAATTTGGATGTCCAGAGGTCATTTTGAAGTCATTTGGCTAAATATAGGAATTTGAAGGTTTATGAGAAAATTCGACCGGAAGTGAAAATTTTGATATCGGGGTCAGAATGCGATTCCGAAAGTTGGTACAAGTCCGTAATATCGAATGTGACTTGTGTGCAAACTTTGAGTCAATTTGGATCGATTTTGGTTGGAAAAGGGACAATTAGGCCTCATTTGTTTTTTTTAAGATTAAGACGTCTGAATCTGAATACATATCTGAATATCAAGATGTGTATTAAGATTATGTCATCTGAATCTGAATACACATCTGGATATATTAAGATGTGTATTAAGATCTGAATACCAAAAATTAAGACTGTTTGATTTTTAACATCTGAATGCATAAAATTTATCTTTATTTGAAAAAAATCTAATATTCTATCAATAAAATATATAGTGGTGGTTTGTGATTGAGGAATGTGGTGGTAGGTTATAATGATAGGCGGTGCTGACTGCGGTTGTTAATGGTGATGAGGTGGTTGGTTGTGGTAGTTGAGGTGGATAAATGTTGAATGCGAGTGACAATGATGGTGGTCGGAGTGGTGGGATGGTGGATGGTGATGGTCGATAATGGTGGAAGTTATGATTGAGGATGATTGTGGCGTGGTGGTGGTGGCGGCGGCGGTGTCGGCGGTGCCGGCGGTGGCTGAGTATGGTGGTGGGGGCGGCATAGTGGTAGTTGATAATGGTAGGCGGTGGCGGCAATTAATAATGAATATGTGATAGCATCTTAATGAAATTAAGTCTCTGTTACAGATCTTAATCATACAGACCTATTCAGACCCATTAAGTGGTTGTTAAGTAAAAAAAACAAACACACTTAATGATTAAGATCTGAATAATTAAGATTCAGGACTTTAAAAACAAACGCACTTAATGTCTGAGATCTGAATGATTAAGATTCAGACCTCCATTAAGTGCAAACAAATGAGGCCTAATCTCTTTAAGGAAAGCTTAAGTTGGAAAAGTCAACCCAACATTGACTTATGAGTTAGAGGGCTCGGAACTGAATTCTGATGATTCGGTTAGTTTCGGGGGATGATTTAAGACTTATAAGCGCAATTGGAAGTAATTTTGGAGGTCCGGTGAAGAAGTTAGCCTATTTTGGCGAAGTTGGAATTTTGGCGGAATCCAATCGATGAGTGATATTTTGATCCGGGAGTCGGAATGGAATTCCGACAGTTGCAGTAGCTTCGTTAGGTGATTTTGGATATGTCCGCAAATTTTCAGGTCATTCGGACATCGTTTGGTCGGGTTTTTGATCGAAAGTGTATTTTTGGAAGTTTTTGGAAACTTAGGCCTTGATTTGATGAAAATTGATGATTTTGATGTTATTTCGGCGATTTGATCACTCGAGCGAGTTTGTGTGATGTTTTAGAGTCAATGTGCATATTTGGTTTGGAGCCCCGAGGGCTCGGGAGTGTTTCGGAGGTGTCTCGGAATAATTCCGGACTTAGAAAATGGGCAGAAAATGCAGAAAAATCTGTTGTGAACAGTGTCCATGTATAGTGCCCGTGAACAGTGCTCGTGAAACAGTGTCCGTGAATAGTACCGTGAACAGTGTCCGTGAATAGTACCGTGAACAGTTCCGTAAATAGTGTGCCGTGAACAGTAACCGTGAATAGTGCCGGACATAATATATTTGAGGTCCGAAAATATATTGCCATTTTTGACGATTTGGAGCTCGGAAATGGCGATTTTTCGTGGGAATTTTGGAGAGAACAACGGGGTAAGTGTTCTTAACTCAATTTTGGTGGTATAACTCGAATCTATTGCAAGTTTTAGTGTTTAATTTGAGAATTTTTGTTGAAAATAGTAGAAAACCCTCTTGGATAGAAATAGTGATTTAAGGGGACAAATGAACTCCAATTTTTGTGAATTTGGTATGTACGGACTCGTGGTGAGACGAGGATTCCGGAAATATAAATTTCGAAATTTTTCGAGATGTGGGCCCGGGGCTCGGGTTTTGTCAATTTCGTGATTTTGATATTTTTCGAGTTCTTTCGATTGGGTTATGTTCCATTAGCCTATTTTGATATATTTGTACTGAGATTTTGGCTAGTTTGACGTGCGTGGATGCCGGTTCGAGGAGCTAAGGCGTCGCGGGCATGAAGTTTCTACCGGTTCGAGGTGAGTGGTAATAGTAAATAATGTACTGAGGGTTTGAAGCCCCGCACTAGCACTTCACAGTGCTATATTGAGATGGGACACGCGTTCTATGACGGGCGTGGTGACATTGTGATTGGGGGTTCGGACTTAGTCCTTCCCGACTAATAGTATACTGTGTGTTATGATTGATAATAAGTTTATAACTGTGCAATTGGGCTGATAGCCATGTTTGGGGCCTTGTGCCGATCTGTAGAGCATTAGGGAACCTATAGAGCTAGGTGACCCGTATATCGTGTTGGAAACATTCACTCAGCCGTAGCTCTAGCTGTATAGCATAATATGAGCCCGTACTAGATGTGTACATTGAGAGAGATTATCTAGGGTGGAATTCCTGTTCTAGCTGAGTGGGCTTGAAAGGCCAAGTCTATACCGATTGAGATGAGATAGGGTCAAGGACCCACTATGATATATTATATTGGGCCCGAGAGGCCAAGTATATACTGACTGGGATAGGGTCGAGGACCCGTTATGAGGTATTATATATATATACCTATATTGGATCGGGCCGCACGCTGCAGCAGTATATATATTGGATCGGACTGCACGCCGCCGTAATATACATGTAATATACATGTAATATACATGTGGGACGGACGCACGCCGCGATATTATTGCGCTTGGGCCGTAGGAGCCCTTCGGAGTCCGAGTCCGCACACATTCTCGGTGAGCACCGGTGTATATTATGGGATCGGGCGCGCGCGCGCCGCAGTATAAATATATATACATATAAATACTGGATCGGACTGCACGCCGGTAATACATGTGTGGATCGGGCTGCACGCCGCGGTATAATAGTGCTTGGGCCTAGGGAGCCCTTCCGAAGTCCGTATACACCCCGGTGAGCGCCGTCGACGTTAAATGGAGCGGGCTGCGCGCGCGCAGCGGTATATGTATTGGAGCGGGCCGCGCGCCGCCGCCGCATTATACTTATTCATATTCATATATATACTGGAAATATTTATATGTTATAGACGGATGTATATGTCTCTATATATTGTGAGGGCTGTATACCGTAGTGGTACGAGCGAGGATGTGGTCGGTGTGGGACCTAGATGAGATAGATGTGGACTGGAGATCGGGGTACTCATTATAGTGATGACTAACCTGTGGGGGTTGCCTTAGAACTGTTTAGTGATATTACATGAGTTCTTATTTTTAGTTATTATTTATTATTGTTACTCACTGAGTTGAAATATACTCACCCCACCCCCCTGCACTTTTTGTACAGATATGCAGTTTCAGGAGGGCGGTTGAGCTATCACAATTGCTTTATTATCCCCATTTCGTGGAGACTTCGAGGTAGCTGTCGACGTCCGCAGTACCTAACATCTTCCTTTTTATCATTTTGTTGTCTCCATTCTGGTTAGACTTGATTTTGTAGTAGATCTCATTTGTAGAGGCTCGGACTTGTGACACCACGATTTGGTTGGGGCTGTGTTCTTGTATTTCATTTCTACACTTCTTGATTTGTTATGAAACAGGCTAATCACGCCGATTAATTAGTATTAATTATACTTGGCCGGTAATTGGATAAGATGGTCGGGCTTGCCTAGCAATGTGTTGGGCGCCATCACGACCGGGGTTTGGGGTCGTGACAAGTTGGTATCACATACTTTTGTCATGCGGCCGCGTGGGTTTTATCTGCATTTGAGGTCTCTCTGGAATTCAACCGCGCGGCCGCACACCAAATCAGTGCGGTCCGCGCAGCTCTTGCTTGATCCTCTTGTGTCTCTGGACTAGCCTGTGCGGCCGCATACCAAAACAGTGCGGTCCGCACAGGCTTAACTTGATTCTCTAGGGTCTCTGAACTATCCTGTGCGGCCGCACACCAAAACAGTGCGGTCCGCACAGGTTTCCTTGAAGTCCTTCATCTCTTTTCTTAGCACTTTGCCGGTTTCACTCCTTTTTGAGCCGCTTTGATGTATTCATCCTCTATTTGCGCAAACCTGCAAATTAACGCACTTGTAAGCAATTCGGAGCCATTTAAAAACATTTTCATGCACGAAGCTAAGGTGAAGCGGGGTTCAAAATCATGCAAAATTCCAAGTTTTCAAGAACCCAGATAAGCACGACCTGAAGATGCCCCACGAAACTTGGGATGAGCGGACTGAGCGGTCTTCAAAAAACGACCCCGTCCTTGCTGGAACTGGCCCCTCGAAGGAACGCCACTGTAACTACCAGAACCTTGAGGCCTTTTGGCCTCCCTTTCCTCTCGATCCTGACGTTGAACTGCCTCAATCTCTCGGGCAAAATCAACCACCTACTCGAATATGGCACCCATCACCCGCTCTCTAGTCATAAGAACATGAAGATGATATTTGGGACCACCAACAAATCTCTGGATACGCTTACGATTAGTCAGAACCTGCCAAACTACATGACGATCCAACTCTGAAAATCTCATCTCATATTGGGACACTGTCATGTCTCCCTGCCGTAGCTACTCAAACTGTCTGCGCAGCTCCTCTTTGCTGGACTGCGGTACATACTTCTCCAAGAAGATAGTGGAGAAATCCTGCCAAGTCAAAGGTGCTGCACCAGTCGGCCCACACCGCTCTTACGCCTCCCACCAAGTGAAGGCAGCCCCACTAACTGGAAATAGTAAAAGCCACATCGCTGGACTTAAGAATCCCTGCTGTACGGAGCATTTGCTTACATCTATCGAGAAAACCCTGGGCATCCTCGCCCTTAGCACCACTAAATATCAGAGGCTGGAGTTTACCAAACCTCTCGAGGTGACACTACTCATCCTCGGGCATAACTGGAACACTGAGCTCCTGAACTGGTGCAACTGGCTAAGCTGGAGGTGCCTCTAGAGTCTATAATTCCTGCACTAGCTGCTTAGGTGTATGAGCAACGGGGGTCTGATTGCCTCCCCCGGCCTGTGTAGTAGTTATTGCTACTGATGTGGTGGCTGAAACCACCTGAGCCAGGCTAGTGCAAACTGTCAAAATCTGAGGTAATGTCTCTTGAAGGCCAGGAATCACTATGGGCACAGCCGGTGCCTGAGTTGGTACTGCCGGAGTCTGATTCGAAGCTAGGGCAGTTGGTGGATCAACAGATGCTGCCCTTGCTACTTTACCTCTGCCACAACCACGACCACGTCCTAGGCCTCCGGTGGTCTCAGTAGGAGGCACTGGTGGTCATCCGCCACATAGCTCATACCTCACCATCTATGATAGAATAGAATAAAGAGAAGTTTAGTATTCAGATCAACAAGTTCGTACGACAAGAATTTCAAGAATGTGGAATTTTCCTAAAGGTTCTACAGCCTCTCGAGGAGAAATACAGGCATCCCCGTACCGCTCTACAAGACTCTACTAAACCTGCTCATGACTCGTAAGACCTAGTAACCTAAGCTTAGATACCAACTTGTCACGGTCCAAATCCCAAATCCGGCCGTGATGGCACCACTCGTGAAGACAAGGCCAGCTAGAACAACGCAAACACTTCTTTAAACAGTTACTTAACATTTATAAATCCAAAACGTGTGTTAAACAATCACACGGAAATGAGCGATAACGATAAGGGAAACCAACCCGACACAACCCAAACCGGGGTATCACAAGTCATGAGCTACTACTGAGTTGCTATAAGTCTATGAAGTAGAATATCTTATACAATAGTCTGAAAGAAACTGAAATAACATAAAATGGGGGAGTCAAGGGGCTGCAAACGTCAATAGCTACCTCGAAGCTCCAACTCGCTCCCGGTCCAGAAAAAATATCAGTGCTCAGGTGCAGACTCTGCTATGCCTGAATCTGCACACATGGTGCATGGATTAATGTGAGTACTCTGATCCAGTGAGAAATAATAATAAATAATAACCGAAGGTAAAAAATACATAGCAGCACAAGGCAATCTATATCATGCAGTAAATCATTAAAGCAGTAAAATCCTTATAGAGTCAAATGAAATCTCATTTTTAAAGACAAGTAAATCAGGTGAAACAATAAATGAATAGTGAATAGTAAGACTGCCCCTCAGGCCTAGTATCAATCACTCAGTACAGTAATAGCCCTTCAGGCTCAATCTCAGTCACACAACATAATATCAGCCCCTCGGGCTCATTCTTAATCACATGGGTACTCGCACTCACTGTGGTTGTGCAGACTACGGAGGGGCACCTTACGACCCAAGCACTATATCAACATAAGGCCTGAAAGCCTTCTCACATTACATATAAGGCCTGAAAACCTCCTCACATCACACTCGATGCCTGAAAGCCTCCTCATATCACACTTGAGACCTGAAAGCCTTCTCAGTCCAGGAAACATCATAAGCCCCTCGGACATCAATAAAATAATAGTTCTCATCCCAAATAACAGTGAAGATATCATTAAAGTCTCAAAAATCAATTAAAGCGGCTAAGTTTGTAAAATAGTATATTCATTAGGACTAAGTTCAAGTACTATATAAAAATAGTGAGGAAACAATGATAATAATCCCCGAAGGATTCATGTAATTGACATTAAGCCCAAAATATGGCAATAAGCCTAAATAATGATGATAAACATAACAGCTCAGTCAAATACGCGGTAAGATATCAAATAAGACAGACCAAGTCATCATAGTAAACAACATCGCGCTCGCCATTAAGCGCGTGTTTCACCTCAATACAGCAGTACGTTGTGAAAATCCAAACCCTCGGGATATCATTTACTATCATTACTCACCTCAAACCGGCCAAAATCCTAGCTCGCTATGCCCTTGCCTCGCAAATCGACATCCTCGTCCGTCGAATATGATCAAAACCACAATGAATATGTTACAATAGGATAAGGGAACATAACCCAATCAAAAAGACTCAAAAAATATTGAAATTCACGAATTTTGCAAAGCCTGAGTCCCGAACCCACTCCTCGAAAATTAGAAAATTTAACATCATCGGATTCCTTATCTCGACACGAGTCTATATATATACCAAAAACACCAAAATCTGAGCCTAAATGTCCCATCAAATCCCACTTTAAAATATCAAATCCAAAGAACTAGGTTTTCCCCATTTTTGATGAATTTCCATAAATTTCCATGTTAATTCTTCCATTAAATCATGTATTTAGGTCGTAGAACTCACCTCCAATCACATTTAGTCGAAATTCCCTTCAATTTCTGTCCAAATGCTTTGAAGGTCGATCAAATATGGTGGAAATAAACCTTAGCTCGTGGAACAAAATGAGCTTTTAAAACCCTTCTCTGATCAGACATTTTTGCTCTACGATTACCTTACCGCACCTGCAGTTACCGCTTCTGCGGCTCCCCCTTCCCCCCCCCCCGCTTATGCAGAAATCACTATTACGTACAAGACCGCTTTTGCAGTCCAATTTTTCTTCTGCGGACACCGCTTCTACGGCTAAGCGTCCGCTATTGCGAAACCTCCCTCACATACACGGACCGCTTCTACGGCCAATAACCGCATCTGTGGAGTCTGTACCAGCGGAAATTATTTGCTTTTGTGGAATTTCTCCAAAAGGACAGCACTCACACCTGCGACCCAATCTTCGCATCTGCGGAACCGCATCTGCAGCCCCTTTTCCACAGATGCAGAAAAACCAGATACCAGCAATCTTCAGAGATCCATCAAGTCCAAAATTCATCCCGCTGGCCATCCAAAATCACCCCGAGTCCCCCGGGACCTCAACCAAAAGTGCCAACCCATCCTAAATCATTCAAACTTTATCCAATCATTAAAACACCACAAACAACACCAAAACTATCAAATTTCATCGGATTCAAGCCTAAGTTCTTTTAAAACTTTCGAATTACGCATTTGATCAAAAACCCGACCAAAACACCTCCGAATGACCTGAAATTTTGCACGCACATCCTAGATCCCCTAACGAAGCCACGAAAACTTTCGAAATTCCATCCTCATAGCAAAATCTCACGTGTCAACCGGAATTCGCCAAAATACTAACTTCTCCAATTCAAGCCAAATTCTACACCGGACCTCCAAGATCAATTCAGATCACACTTCTAGGTCAAAAATTATTCCCCGAAGCTAACCGAATTATCAAAAATCATATCCGATCCCTCTAACTCATAATTCAATATCGAGTTGACTTTTCCAAAACAAATCTTCCTTAAAGAGACAAAGTGTCTTATTTCGTTCTAAACCGATCCAATTCTACTCATTCACCCAAGACTCTTACAATGAAACATAAGGAAGCAAAAAATGGGAGAAATGGGGTAGTAACTCACGTGACGACGGACCAGGTCGTCACATATCGCATGATCATCATATCCATATCTACCATTTCCCACCCCGTTAAGGTATTAAACACGAAATGGTCTCGTTTTACTTATTGCATGTTATTACCCATCCCAATCCTATAAGTCTTGAAGGCATTTAGGACTACTAATCCTAAAGGGAAAGGGTGTGAGGTTTTATGTTTTAAAAGAACAAAATTATAAGGCGACAATCAAAAACACATATGACAAGTATGGGGGAAAGCACATAAACAAATAAGGCTCAAACAGGCCTTCTTAAACCAGAGAAAAACACATAGTTTAGCATGTCTTACACTTACTGTTTAAGGTCTGAATAAACATAAAAGAGATTTGTGGCAGACTGATTTATTACATAGTTTAGATAAGAATCCCGAATCAAGCCTGCTGGTCATAGTTTATCATGTCTTACACGTACTGTTTAAGGTCTGATTAAACTTAAAAGGGATTGGTGGAAGACTGATTTATTACATAGTTTAGATAAGAATCCCGAATCAAGCCTGTTGGCCGTAGTTAATAAAATCTGATTCAATTTATAAGTTTACCTCGTGGCTTGCCTAAGTGTTAAATGAAACCTATAAGCATGATTATCTATTAGTTTTAGAAAAGAAGTATGCTGATTTATGGGAAAAATTTGTCAGTTAATCAAGAAAGGAGTGTTTTGGTAAAAGAGCATAAATTCTGCAGATGTTAAGCATTATCATTACTGATTTTAGACCTATAAGAAAATAACAATTTAGGTTTGGTTGATAGTTCCTATAGGCATATTTTATAGGTATTATTGACTTTTTACAGGCGTAGTAAGAGTGCAGAAATCCTATGGGCATAATATCTAAATGTTGTTGGTTTTTAATCCTATAAACACATTTGCCTAGTGACCAATGCATATGTAGTATCTAGATTTCTGGTTAACTCATAGACATGGTATCTTCATGTGATAATACAGAATTCCTTATAGACATGGTATCTATACGTGAGATGCAAAATTCCTTATAGACATGGTATCTACATGTGAGATACATAATTCCTTATAGATATGATATCTATATGTGAGATGCATAATTCTTTATAGACATGGTATACACATGGATGCAGAAATGCAGAAAATCCTATGAGTAGGATATCTATGTGGATGCACACATGCAAAGTTGTAAGTAAGATACATGAATACGGAAGTGTAGTAATTCCGTATGAGCATGATATTTATCCCTTTGCATGCATGGTTACCCTACCCTTTTCACTAATCACCCCAAAAGTTTATTAAAAAATTATTACAGTCCAAAAATAAAATAAAGAAACTATATTAGAAAAATTAAAATTACAACCAAAGAGAGCCCGATTCAGACTTTCTGTCTGAAACATGAAGTAAACCAACCCCAAAGATCAAGATCGAAAGCCTTTCTCTCGTTTGGGATGTGTTAGAGTTCCCTAAGAGCCTCATATGGACTCCAGGCAGTGCTCACATCTAAATATATCGCAGGAGTGAGTCATAGTGCAGTGTGGAAAGGCCAACCCTCAAGTGTTCAAGTTCAGGGGGAACTCATAGCTCCAAGGCAAGGCTCACATGAGGGGGCGGAGCTTAGAAGCTAAGACTGAGTGTAAGTGCAGAGAGGGAATTTTCAAAAAGGGAAAAGGGAACTAGCAAAGGGGCAAGGACTTGCTAGTGGGCATACCTAGTAATAAGGAATGCTGGCACACCCCACAAGCCTGTTAAAATACATTGTTTTGGGAGTTAGGACCCCCTAAGGGATCAAGTCCAAACATGAACAATAACTTGCATCTTGCCATGTCCTGAACTATAACTCAAAGTACATAGAGGGAAACATGGGTGAAGGGATCCACAAACATAAATAGGTAAAAAGGAAACTAACATGATAGTTGACATTTAACTCCATATAGATTGTAAAGTAGACATGGATGTAAAGGCTGTAAGTAAACAAATTAGGATGATATTGAAACCAAAATTAAAACATACCAGTCTCAAGGAAACAAGCAAAAGAAAGCAGTAGTCTTGTAAAGCCAAATTGTAGACAAGAAGCAAGAATACTCCAAGTATGAGTTTTGTGAGATTATATGTGTAAAGTCTGAAGTGTGTGTGTATCTAAAGTGTAAAAGGGTCGTGCCCTTTTTATAGTGTAGAAAGCCAACAGAAATAGGTAAGAAAATAGTTTGAAAATCAATTACACAAGGTTCCCCTTTAATTAAGGGATTCCGATTTCAAACGGGTAAAACTAATTAAGGAAAGAGATTAATCAAACACTTTTCAAAGCAATACAAAAGGGGTAAATACATAGAGGTTTATTTAAGGACAAGGTCTTGACAGTACACGATTGTACAATTTTAGGAAAGGAAATCAATTGACAGCCAAGAAATCATATGTTGAAAATTTTGTATGAATGAACCAAGTAAGAAAGATGGAAAGATTTTAACTTAAGAAAAATCAGTAACAATCAATTAGTCCTTTAAAAGGAATTCTAAATCAATCACAATTTGGAAACCCCTTTTTTGAAGAAATATTCATCACATATAAAGGCATACGAGACACGTTAAAATATGAAGAAATCTGTTATGCCATTGTAAGGCTAGCGAAACTCCAGAGAAGTCAGAATTACATGAAAACAAGGGAGTCCAAACTCAGTTCGTAGGCTCAGAGATTAGTCTGAAAAAGTCAAGGGTTCTCAAACAGAACCCTCGTTCAATCGCATGACCAAACTCGACGAAACCCCCAAATTGTAGGGTTTCCACCTCGAGTCAAATACAGATTAAGGAGGCAACATGCTCAGAGATTTTAGAATCTCATGAGAAGACAAGCAAGTACAATAGAAGATTCAAAGCAAACAGAGTGAAGGAACTAACTCAAAGCACAACGAGAGAACAACAGGATAGTAGAAGAAAATGTTTAAGAAAAACCTTTCAAAAGAGACTTATACAGGGTTCAGTAGAAGATAAGACAGTAAACACAATAAAAGATATAGTAGAAGAATTTAACCAAGGTTTAGAAGAGAGAAATACTAAAACACCTAAGAATGCAGTAGAAGAAACCTGCTTTAAGAAGTTTTTTTTTAGAAACTCAACATGGTTCAACAGAAGGCAAACAAAGAGACTTAAGAACTTAGTAAAAGAAATACAGTAGTAGAACACAAGAACACTAGAAAAATATAGCAAAAGAGCATATAGGAAAATATAGTTAGATAAACATGTGAGCATGGTATAGAAACACAATAGGAAAATAAAAAATATAGAAGCACAGGAGAACATGTGTGGCAAAAAGGAAACATATGAAAGCACTAGCAAACAAATACACAAAAAGAAAAGGGAAGAAAAGTCATAGAAACATTTTAAGCATTTCAGAAAACCCTAAATAGAAAAGAAGTAATTTTGAAAAGTAATTTTGAAAGAAAAGTTGGGGAAATCGTTTGAAAACTCAAAATGGAGCATGGATACACAATAGACCTAAGCAAATCGGAGAAAACCTCGAGTAATTAGGGTTTTAGAAGAACCCTAAAATGAGAAAGGCTTTGAAAAGGTCCGATCTAAGTCGGAGAAGATCAGAAACATGCTCAGAAGACCAGGACATGCCGGAGCAAGGTCGGAGATAGCCGTAGAACTTTGAGTTTGCAAGATATGAGTGAAGACCTTCGAGTTCAGACCTCGAATCTCCAAGTTCCATGTGTAAAAAGACAAAGGGAGGTGAGTGTGGGGTTCCCATATCCTGGGAGGCCACGGATCTCGGTGAGTTTAAGGTAGAAGACGGTGAGAGGGACTAGGGTTTCGAGAGAGTCTGAGAGAGGAAAGGATTTCAGAGGTGGCTGGTTAAGGGGAAATGATTTTAGGGTTGGGTGTTAGTAAATTAAAAAGGAAAGGAATGATTGTGGCCGTTGATCAAAATGATCAACGGTCTAGATCGAAAAGGGAGGCCGAGCGGGTTAGATTAGTTGGGTCAGGGGTGGGTAATTTATAAATTGGGCCGGTCCGTTTGGGGTTTGAAATTTGGGTTAATTGGGGGAATTAATTTGGGCTACAATTGAAATAAAATGGGTCCAGATTTTAAATAGTCACTTTTTCCCCTTTTATTTTATGAAAATAGTAAAATAAATTCTGAAAATTATACAGCGTGATACACATTTCACCTTTTTGCATGCTCATCTTCTACTTTGAATTTTTAACTCAAACCACCTCAAAACTTTACCAAATCATCTCAAAATTGAGATTCAAACTCCTTAAAATGTATCCAATCTATTCTAACAATACCACTCAAAAGAAATCAAAAATTTAATATTTTTTATTACAAATAATTATTGGCTAATATTGATAGTATTTAGATAATACTAATAATATTTTAAAAATTGACTAATTTTTGCACTAAATTGCTTATGGATTGACTTGTAGTTTCTCTTTAAATTTCCACTATTCAGGTCCTAAAATAGGTTATTTGTGCAACTTCTCCCAACTCTCTTGATTTCTGCCCAAAACCTCAATAAATGTAAAGTCTGCTCACTTTTCTTGTTCAAAGGGAAAACTGAGCGATTACAAATTTGTTGTTAACAATAAAAAAATCGAGGAGTTTGACAATGAACGTAAGATTTTAATTTCCTCGCACATTTCTCTTTCCAATTATTCTAATCTGGCATTGATTAATTAAAATTTTCGCAGTTGATGGAATCTGCACCGGGAAAGTGTAGTTTATTGAGCCCTGAAGCTGATATTCAGAGAACACAGTATGAATTCTCTCTTCTCTCATCTTGAGCGTGTTACGAAATTGTACAGATCTGATTAGCAAAGTACATTCTGTATTTCTGTTTTTTTTTTTAATTGTAGATTTTTTTTTCTTTCAAAGTGGGAACTTTTAATTCATCGAATCTTGCGCATATGTTTGTCTACGGTCTCAGACTTAGATTAGAACATATAGAATTCAAAGAAAAAGTTTGAAATTATGTAATATATATTAAGTGGCATTTGCTGCGGATTTGTCCATGTACTCTGTATTGCGGAAGCCAAATGTATACAGTGTAAATGAGTCACAACTACTATACCAAAAATTATGGCAGCCACCAAATAATAAACAAGACAATAAAGCAACAATATAAAGAACACCAGAATTTACGAGGTTCGGCTAATTTTGCCCACTCCTCGGACACAACCAATATTTTATTTCACTCCAAAATACAAGTGAAACAATACTAAAGAGAAGATACAAATGCCTTAAGAAGATAAGAAGGCAAATGAGAGGTGTGTTTAAATCCTAAACATTAGGCCTTCTTTTATAGGGAGAAATCCTCTCCAATATATGTTCCCCACCGATGTGGGATGGAGATTTTTGACAAAATTCAACACCTTGGCAAAAATTCCACATCTTCAATTTTCTCTATATAACAAATGTTGGTTGTGTCTTCATCTTCAATTTTCAGTGTTCAACAATATTGATCAAATCCAAACAATGTTGAAACTTGATCGCTGTCACCGCTTTTGTCAGCATATCAGCAGTATTCTCTGTAGTATGAATTTTCTTCACTGTGACTCCACCCTCTTCTATGATTTCTCGTACGAAATGATACCGAACATCAATGTGCTTCGTCCTTGCATGATAAACTTGGTTCTTCGCTAATTGAATAACACTTTGACTATCACAAAAAATTGTGATACCCTTTTGTTCAACATCAAGCTCCTTTAGCAATCCTTGAAGCCAAATTGCCTCCTTCACAGCCTCTGTAATAGCCATGTACTCTGCCTCTGTTGTAGACAAAGCAACTGTTGACTGCAAAGTAGACTTGCAACTAACTAGTGCTTTTGCAAATGTAAACACATAAGCAGTAGTTGATCTTCGTTTGTCGAGATCACCCGCAAAATCTGAGTCACAATATCCAACTACAGACTGATTGTCTTCCTGCTCAAAAATTAATCCGACATCTACAGTATTATGAATATACCGCAGAATCCACTTTACAACTTGTCAATGCTCCTTTCTTGGATTATGCATATATCTGCTAATAACTCCAACAGAGCTTGTGAAATGTCAGGTCTCGTACAGACCATTGCATACGTCAAGCTACCAACAGCATTTGCGTATGGTACCTTTGACATATACTCTCGTTCAGCTTCATCCAATGGCGACATAGTAGTACTTAGCTTAAAATGAGGAGCAAGTGGAGTACTAACTGGCTTAGTCTTGTCATCTATGCCAAAACGTTGTAGTACTCTCTTCGAATATTCTTTCTGAGATAAACAGAGTTTCTTTGAACGTCTATCTCTTATTATCTCCATGCCAAGAATTTTCTTCGAACCCGGTACATATCGAATATCTGTTAATGTTCTGATCATTCCATCATGGTTCCTTAATCGTATTGAACCAATTCCATATGAGGTAAGAGGGCTGTTATCCGCTGTTTGGACGACTCCGTATTCTCCTTCTTGAAAGTCCACAAACCAATCCCTGTTGGGACACATATGATAGATACAAGCCGAGTCCATCAACCATATGTCTGATGACGTTGACCGTTGACAGCTCCGTTGTAACTAATGAGAAATCCGAATCATCACAATCAACTACATTTGAATCCATAATGGCCTTTCCATTGTTATATTTGGCCTTATTATTCGGGAGAAGGTGGGGGTGGCCCCAGTGGATGAGAAGATGCGAGAAGCGAGACTTAGGTGGTTTGGGCATGTGCGGAGGAGAAGCCCTGATGCACCGGTGAGGAGTTGTGAGCGACTGGCGGTGGTTGGCGCGAGTCGAGGCAGAGGGAGGCCTAAGAGGTATTGGGGTGAGGTGATTAGGCGGGATATGGCTAGAATGGGGATTTCCGAGGACATGACCCTTGATAGGAAAGTTTGGAGGTCTAGTATTAGGGTTGTAGGGTAGGGCCTTCTAGAATTCTTAGTACTTCTGTTAGGGGCTGAGTGGGGTTTGGTAGCGACCTCTATAGTTAATTAATGTATTGTATTGTGCCTCTTATGGTAGTAACCGATTGGTATTATTGCATGTCATTCTACTTTTGGTTTTATGTTTAGATAATTACTTATTTGATTTATCCCGGATTTACTAACATTGTTTTGTTTTGTTTGTTGATTTTCTCTCTCTTTTCCTGAGCCGAGGGTCGGCCGGAAACAGCCTCTCTACCCTTTCGGGTAGGGGTAAGGCCTGTGTATGTATTACCCTCCCCGGACCCCACTTTGTGGGAACATACTGGGTAGTTGTTGTTGTTGTTGTTGTATTATTCAACTTCAGACAGTCTTTTTTCCAGTGCCCCTTTTCTCGACAAAAGGCGCATTCATCTTTGCTGGGTTTAGATCTTGACTTAGATCTTCCTTTCTTTGTACTCGTTTGATTTTGAGGACGACCCCTCACGAACAGCTTGAGAGATGTTTCTAATAATGTTACGGCTTCCTATTTGATGTACTTATTCCTTTACAATTTAAGCAAAACGAAGGAGATTCCTTGATTAGCTCCTCGTGAGTGGTTAATGGTGGAATTCACTTGTCCCAGCTCGAAGCTTTTATAACCATAATTCTACCAGACTACAGTTGGTAGCTGGGAATGACTTGTTGCATGCAGTTTGACAACCGATTAATGAATGACAGTGGATCACTCGTTTAATTCTAGTTTTCTTATTTGATGTGGTAATTAAGAACAGAGTAAAGATTCTTTTTGTTGAAAATCAAGAGACTGTTGGAGAATAGAGGTTGTGAAGGGTAAAGCCCTGAGGTTTACAGAGAAGAGTAAATGATATACTTTGCTAGAACTTACGTACCAAGAATGTGTCGAAGATAAGAAATGTGGAGGACTGCAAGAGATTCAGATTTTTGACTAGGTTACTGTGTATTGGCTGTGAACAGCATGGTTTGAGTTTGTATACAAAACTTTCCTCTTTGCATCGGAAAAAGGTTCAATTTTGTTGTTTTAAGAGTATATTGTACAATACAGCAGCTTGAACACCTATTTGCATATTTGCTCATGTAGAAATTGCATATTTGTGATTGTCTCTTCTTTTGCTCTTTGCTTTCTGTACTCTGGTTCTTTGCAATTTTAACTTGTATGCTTCTTGGTTAGGTACCCATATGTGACGGGGACATCAGTTATCGGCATCAAGTACAAGGATGGTGTTCTGTTGGCTGCTGATATGGGAGGTTAGTTTCTAACTTTACATTTTGTGGATATATTATTTTGAAAATCATTTAGTCTCCCGTTTGTTTGTTACTATAATCAAATTGTCCAATTGGCCTAATCGTAACTGAAGTCATACATCTGGCTATAAGCCCAAAATATATTACGGAACGGGAACATGATCATAAACATGAAATAACAAAAATACGAATTTCATGTATACATCTGGACCTCCCACAGAAAGTACATGGAACCTCTAAAGGCATACATGAGAACCATGAACGGGACATGACCACGCCTCAACAAAAGAATAAAGTCTAATCTAGCTCTCACCGATAAATAAGTGAAGCTCACCAAAAGAATGTAAGTTGAAGGAGAAGATGCCTAGCTCGTACATCAACTCCGTGTGCAACAGTGACTGCAAGTGCAATAATCAACAAGAACAATGTCTGGAGATCTGAGTACAATTTATGAGTTGTATCCAGTATGTGTCATTGGCTCCGCCCGATAAGGTTGAAGCAAGACATGAAAATATGGGTAATGCTAATAAGCAAAACATCATGAAACATTTCATAAAACCCATTTATGAAAATCATAAACATATAAACATTTAAAAAACATGATATCTGAAAACTGTGCCATTAGGCCATAAACTTTATAGACATAATCATCACTACACCATGTGCATCATGATGGACGACCAACACCCGGTCAACTAGGCTGTCTCACCACAATGTTGTATGGTTTCAATGATAAGAGCTAGCACCAATAATACATCCTTTTTGGGATGGTACGAAAAGCTGCTAATTTAAATTGGATCTAACTGCTATCTCACACGTGCATGTGTAGTTTTTAGATAAACGCCCTTTCCCTGGGAAGTGGATATCCTCTCAGTTACTAAGGTTACTCTCAAAACATCTACATTGTATCATATGACCATATTTAGGTTGGGATTACCTGAATCATGTCACTAGACATGTAATTACCCCAAATAATTATTAAGTACATACGAGGCAGTACATAGTTTGGCTTTCCTGTATTTCTAGCATTTGGTGTTTCATAGTTGGTATTGTTCATCCAGGAAATGTAAAGAATCTGACTGATATTGATTTATAATTTATAAGATCCTGGAGCTCAAGGACTCTAAATATTTGAAATTGCTCAAGCAATAATCCATTCCTCACCAGATCATGGGATCAATAAATGGCTTTCTTGACAATCTTTGAAATGAAAGAAGTGAAGAACTGTTTCAAGAGAAGCAGAATGGGGATGTCTTCCATATTAATTGTTTAACTAGCAGGTACTAGCTATAGAAGACCTCTCCTCCAAAAGATTATTTTACAATTGACAAGAATAAACCTTGGGCTTAACTCAACCCCAAAAGCTAGCTCATGAGGTAAGGATTGCTGAAGACCATATAAGGAGACCAAGACACCCATTACCCACCGATGAGGGACACAATTCAACACTCCCCCTCGTGCTCAGGGCTGGAAACTGGAGTGTGGACAATATAAATGGGGGCGCAACATTGGTAACAATAAATTAGAATGGGCCTGGCTTTGATACCATGATAAGAATGGACCTTGGACCAATGGGCCTAACTCAACCCCAAAGCTAGCTTATGAGGCGAGGATTGCTCAAGGCCATATAAGGAGACCAAGACACCCATTACCCACCTACCCACCTATGTGAAATACAATTCAACAACAATTACGTACAAGAATTTTGAGTACTCTGAAATAGCAAAGTACAAGGCAAAATATGAGGGCTTTCATGCGTCCAAGGCGCATCTTAGCATATTCGAAACCCCTTATACATTCTCACCTTAAAAAAATGAACTAATATTTATTGGTACCTAAGTGTGGTCACCTTGAGCCGTTTTATTTAGTTTATCCCTGGCTCGGAGACTAGTTTTCTGCAGGTTATTTCTTCAAGCTTGAGTGATTCATGAATATGAAGTGATTTAACTGCTTTATATAAAATACATGGCAAAAAAGGTTGCATAATTCATTTCATTGTTGTAAGTTGTCATGTCTGGAAACACAGTACATCTAATGAAACATTCACTTAACTTTCATCTTTAAATAAAAAATCAGATCATACTTTTTTCTTTGATTGGTTAAAATCACATAACTATACTTGAACATGGATGCTTCAGGTCTAATATTATTTTGCATCTTGTGTTTATAAGAGAAAATCTAGGATTCTTTCACTGCCTCCTCCAAGAAAGTTGGGGGAAAAAGAAGAACGCAAGAAATTGTTGGAGGAAGCCCTTATGAACGTAGAGATACTAAGCTTTATTTTGACACTACGCAATTTTTGTGTGTTGCATCTGATTTAGATGTATACACTGTCATACTAACTTTACCAAAGAATTGTTATATTTTTGGCACTGATACCGGGTGAGCCCTTATGATTGTGAAGAAACTAAGAGGGTGTTAGGATTGGTTTATTTTAAGTGCTTATTGGCTTTAAAGCACTTTTCTATTTTTGTGGTGTTTGGCAATGACAAAAAGTTCTTAAAAGCACTTACTTTTAGGCATGAAAAGTACAAAAATAAGCCGAAGCCTAAAGTTGGGTATTACCAACTTATGGCTTTTAGCTTATAAGCTACTTTTTAAAAGCCAATCCAAACACCCTCTAAGTATTTTTGGAACTAGACATTTATGCGTCAACGCGTGTGTGTTGTACCTGACTTTGCCGAAGAAAAATGTTATATTTTGTGCTGTTGTCTGAGTCCTTAATCAGGCTCATCCTCTAGTATTTTTCTACTCCAACTACAGCTTGTTGGAGTTGTTTGACTTGCAATTTTTAAAGAAAAGAGAAACTAAAGTTTCGGTCGCATTCAAATTAAAAGTTAAGGTCTAAATTGTCGAGACACTGCCTCATATGTTTCAATATAGTCGGTTATAGACTCCTTTCAGAAATCAGAACTGCAGCCTTTTCTCCCAGGGGTTAACACTTTAGATTTACATTGTTAGCAGCTGTACTTAATACAGTAACGGGAAGTAAGTACAAAATAGGAGAATGGCCTTGTGTTTTGAATCTTTTGATTGGTTTTGTACCTTGCAACTCTGTTTAGTTTAGCTCGTTCATGCTTAAAACTGTATAGTATTTTTTGAGTTATGTTGGTCATTTCTTTTTGTCCTTTTCAGGTTCCTATGGTTCAACGTTGCGTTACAAGAGTGTGGAGCGATTGAAGTCAGTGGGAAAGCACTCCCTTCTTGGCGCAAGTGGTGAAATTAGTGATTTTCAGGAGATATTGCGGAACCTTGACGAGCTTATGTAAGTTTTTCCCTGTAGAAGTTACTACTGAAGGCTTTAGTTTTGCTGTTGCATGATGAGCTTTGGTTTGCTAGTACTTTTGCTTATATGATTAGTGACTTATGGTACTTGATGCTTCATTAATGCAGCTTGTATGACAACATGTGGGATGATGGGAACTCCTTGGGTCCCAAAGAAGTGCATAATTATCTAACTCGCATGATGTATAATCGAAGGAACAAGTTCAACCCACTATGGAATTCCCTTGTACTTGGTGGGGTGAAAAATGGGCAGAAGTATCTTGGAACGGTAAAAGCTATTACATTTGTCTTGCATATTTTTTTCATGCTTTGCCATTGTTAAGTGCTTAGTTATAGATTTTATGTCTTTCTTTATTTTCTTCTCATCAAACAAATGTCTTTCTTTTTATTTCTATTTTCTTATCACCAATATCTTTCCGTTATCTCTTTAGGTTAGTATGATTGGTGTCCATTATGAGGACAATCACGTGGCAACTGGATTTGGAAATCACCTCGCAAAGCCCATTATCCGTGATGAATGGCGCGAAGACTTGAGCTATGAAGAAGGTGTTAAGTTATTGGAGAAATGTATGCGTGTTCTTCTGTATAGGGATAGATCTGCAGTCAACAAGCTTCAGGTATACCCTCCTGATGGATATGCATAACTTTTAGGAAGATTTTCTTACCATAGATTAAGCAGATGCAGAAGAACTTATATTTTATTCGTCGAAGTTCATAGCATTTTCTTTGAAGCTAATGCCACATGTTGGTAGCGGTGGTTTCAATTCCAAGATGTTGGAAATGCTGCAACTATTGTTAGCTGAAACATGTCAAATTACTCGGAATTGGACAAAACCAGTTTCTATGAGTCACAAATAATGATACGGACCCAACCATGTGGTCAAATTACCATTTGGGCCACATATGCAAAATATGAGGGGTCGGGTTCTTTATTTTTTGTTCTCCTAAAATGCTATTTATGCGTAATGCATTCCAAGCTCGCCCAAACCACGTTGGAATTTAACCAAATTTTGCAGACCAGTCCCAAATAGCTATCCTGAGCTACCAGAAGTCTCGGAACATGATTCAAACTTCTAAAACTAAAAACGGTCGGGTCATCACAATTTTCTTCGAAGCTAATGCCACATGTTGGTACTGGTGATTTCTATTCCAAGATACTGGAAATGTAGGAAAGAGGTTGGTTTGCATTAGTCCAAGTACCGGAAATTAGTAAAAACAAACAAGGGTCTGAAATGGGGTTTGGTAACTTTAAATATAAAATTAATAGAACTTGCAGCAGATTTTGCATTTGGAAGAATGTGCTGGTAGATGCATGGACTGCCTTAGGTTATACTTTTTCATGTTCAACTTTTGGTTGATTCCTCGTCTTTAGATTTCCTTTAAGATTGTTCAGTGGGCAGCAGAAGATTGTGATTTCCCTTAATGACTGTTAACCAGCCCAATGACAGATAGGGAGAGAGATTCGTTTAACTTGATTAAAAAAAGGTTCTTTTAAGTAAAGTTGAAGATTTATGTATTGTCTGATGTAAATATAGTTTTTCATTCATATCTTGAGTCCTGACTATATAACATTGTTCATTGCATGTTAACAAGTTTACTATGTTTGCAAAATAACAAAGAAATGACATCTGTATGCTCGGTGGTTGAACTTCCATTTTGTCAATGTTGCATGGATTTGCAGATTGCAAAAATCACGGAAGAGGGAGTGACAATTTCTCAGCCATACTCGTTAAAGACTTTCTGGAATTTCTCTGCTTTCCAGAATCCAACTGCTGGTGCGGTGGGGTCATGGTAACTAGCCGCTGTACTGTCAAGGTTTGAGGCATGTTGCTGATATTAAAATTCAAATGTGCTGCATTGTTATGGTTGCGATATTGATTGAATCTGTATTGTGGAAATTGTCTTTATGTAACTAAGCCACACGATGCAGCACGTCCCAAATGTTGCTTTCATGTACTCTGTTACCTTTGCAGATTTATTTGGTATGCTATTGTTGTCATCGGTTAAACAAGCGTTTGTGTTCGCCCTTTTGTTGTGTTGCTAGATAAGTACACGGCATATCTTATCCCGTGTATGGATATCTGAACTTTGATATCCTAATTGCGTTCATTTCCTCATGGGGTAGTACCGTAGTTGGTTCTCCCTTAATTTCCATCGTACAGCGAGACAAAGTTGATCAATGTAGCTGGAACCAAGAACTCAAATGACAAGTCTAGGATCCTCACGGACTTTGATATATTTTACTGTCCTAAACAACTGGTGGTATACTCCCAAGATAGAAGCCATACGAAGTTGGAAATGAAGGTGGATTCTTAATGTATTTCTTAGGGATCCAGCAAGAAAAGAGATGAGATATAATATGGCACACCAGGATTAGGAAGAGGATTAAACTGATTGACTACAAATATAACAAATAAAATATTCCTATTTCATCAGTCCTCTCCATGTCCAAATAGTGTTTAAAACTCTTTCCTTACCTGAATCTTAAAGATGGGATCTTACCCTCACAGGCAGATCTAGGCTTTCAAATCTATGTGTTCTGACATTTAAAACTTTAGCATTGAATCAATTATATTTTTTAAGTATGAGTTCATATTTACAATTTATTGCAATTTTAGTAGGAGTAATTTTTACATTTAACTTTATGCTTTATGTTGAAAGTAGCGGGCTCAATTGAACTCGGTAACTCTATGCCACATCCGCCCTCTCAGCCGAGCTCCATTCCGCCCGCATTTCCTGGTGTTATCAAGAGGAAAGTAAAATCTCTCTACTTGCTACCAACATTTGTCGAAAAACTTAGGAATCGTTTTCCTCTCACATAGCTGCCACTGATTGATCAAATCATTCTACAAAATGCATATATACTTACACAAGCTTCTCTTTTTGCATGCTTCTGGGAAACAGGTTAATTCTGTCATCTTGTCAAGAATCTCTTGAAAATTGGAAACCTATACATCTTGCAAAATTTTCAATACCCATGTTTCTTGAATGGATAAACCAAGTCTGTCATTTGCCTCCTGAAAGCTGACAGAAACTGTTAAAAAAACAAGTAATACTGTGAGCACAAATATGTGAATTAACTACCAACTATATATAGTCTGTAAACTAAGACAAATAATCTCTCTCAAGTGTCTACTTTTAAATTCCACCATATTATCCACACATGCCCCTAATCAACTTGGTTTATAGCATCTTTTGAGGCTTAATATGCAGGAGTATGATGCTGGCTAAATAATCAAAGCCCCCTCCAATCTCTTGAGATAACTAAGTAGGGATGGTCTATTGTCCAGCATCATCTCTCCTGCGTATCAAGCCTTTTGATGCTTCTCCTTTCCTATTTTCTTATTCTTTTCGAAATTTGTAACTAACATCTCTCTCCTTATAAACAAGAAAAATAGGGATGTATTTGTCAATGTCGAACTAGCTACTTGTTCCTTTATCACGTTCTCAGAGTTATATTTTTTTTCTTTCTTTTTATTATGGTAGGGCCTCTCTGCCCTATTGGGTATGGGTGGGGCTGAGATCTGCGTACACATTACTCTCCCCAGATCCCACTATGTAAGATTTTACTGGGTAATTGTAGTTGTTATTTTTTTATTATGGTAGGGTTCAGATCTGCTTGAGCACATCAATTATTCCACTAGGTAACTTTTACCTTTTACAAACAAAGTATAGGGTAATCTAGCCACTAATATTATTAAGATCGAAATAATTATATGTCATACAAATACTCGTAAAGCAATTTTGAACGGTGATAAATCAGACAACAGAAGAGAACTATATCAAAAAAGAAACACAAACATTTAACGTGGTTCAGTCAATTATTTCACGTCTACAGCGGAGATGATCAATCCACTATAACATAAGATAGTACAAAATATTGAGAGAATAACTTCATAAAGAAGCAAACACAAGCGATACACTAACACTAGTCCTGTAACGTTCTACCCCTAAACAAGACTGTCAAACCCCATATGGTTATATTGTGTATACTACTAAATGAGAATGAATGATTCTCAATTTATAAAACTCTAAACATTTTTCTGCCGGAAAAGAGATTAGTCAAATATAAAAGATTTATAATTTCTTTCTACAAGAAGAAACATTTAATTATGATAAATGTATTAACTAAATATAATAACAAATATTTAGGTAAACAAAAAAGATCACCTAATTTTATCTCTACTGTAATTTGACTCGTGGTCTTTCATGTCTTCTACTCGCTTCATTAACTACTAATCCACACAGTCACGTTCTAAAATTCCTCTCGTTAACTTTTTCCGATCTTTTTCTTTGTGTGTGAATAAACAAATCAGTTCATATTATTTGGTGCATCCATCCCAGCCTTATTCGGTCACTATAACGAGTAATGACCAATCATCTTCAGCCAAATAAGCCAAAAATTGGACAAAAGAGAAATGTACAAAATTGAGAGGAGTAAACTATCTGAAAAGTGGCATTTAATGTTTTCTATGCAACTTGTTGGTTCCTATATAAGTGGCTTAAAATTCATTCTCGTTATGAGCCTCATCTTCTAGATATAGTGATGTCAATACTCCTGCGTCATTACTCCGTGGAGACTCTTCTTTCTTATATTGAAGGTATGTACTAATTTTTACGAATGCATGTTGCACGTTAATAACGACACACTAAAATTTAATAATACTATTAATTATATAAAGGAAAAGAAAAGTAAATTAATAAGAAAATAATATATATAATATACTACGGGAATTCAATATGATTAGACATCATCTAAACTTGCAAAAATGAGCAATTTAGTCATCTTATTTGAATAATACTAATATATATTTATAGATTAGAAATATGCAGTGGGATAATTCTTACCTAAGATATTTTTTTGTGTATTTGATATATTTGTGTATATTCCTTTCTAACACTTAGGTTACTCAATCATTATCGAAGACTCATTATAGCCAACATGCTTAACACCATTAGGTGTTTGGACTACAGGCCAAAAAATTTCACATTTTATCAAGTGAATTCAACTTTGATTGAATTGCTTCTTGCCATTTTGGCCAATCACGTCTTGTCGACATTCTCCAACAGATTGATGTTCAAGACCTTACTATCTTGCATAATTCTAGATGCAACATTATATGCAAAGACATAATCCATCACTATATCCAATCAATTCAAATTTGTCTCAATATTGATTGGATTTATTGATAGTTCCTTATTTTCTTGAGTCTCGGGCTCAGTGGTTTCCTCATGAATCTCAAAATTTATTAAATCATGGATTTCTTCGTAATACTCTTTCGTAGTGTCATTTTAATCATTTATTTTTCTTTTTCTAGGATTTCAATCATTAGAACCTAATGTTCTACCACGTTTTAGGCGTGCTCTTTACTATTAGCTATGACACTAGAAGATTGTCCAATAGGGACATCAATACGGATTGGAACATTCTCTGTATGGATATGTAATTTTGTTATCTTTTTCAAATTCACAAATGCGCCCGGTATTTGATTTGCTATTATCTGCAAATGGATAATCTTTCGCACATCTTTTTCACAAATAGAGGCACGTGGATCAAGATGAAATAATAATAGATTTTTTCACAAAATTTCCCGTTTGATTTCAGCAACTTCTCCCCCTAATTTTGGGAAAAGTGTCTCATCGAATAGACAGTTTGCAAATCGTGCAGTAAACAAATTCCCTGTTAATGTTTCGAGGTAGTAAATAATAGAGTGTAATTCAAACCCAACATATATTCTTACCCTTCTTTGGATACCCATTTTGGTGCGATATGGCGGTGCTACATGCACCTATACTGGGCATCCAAAAATTCTTAAAGGGGATATATTAGGTTCATGACCCAAAACTAATTGCAACGGAAAATATTTATGATAATTCGATAGTCTGAGACGAACTAGCATCGTTGCATGTAAAATAGTGTGACCTCAAACAGAAGTGGGAAATCTCGTTTTCACGAGTAACGGCCTTGCTATCAATTGCAGACGTTTAATTAAAGACTCTGCAAAACCATTTTGAGTATGAACATGAGCTACAGGATGTTCCACTTTTATCCCAATTGATAAGCAATAATCATTAAATACTTGGGATGAAAACTCAGCAACATTATCAAGTCTAATAGACTTAATTGAATTATCGGAAAATTGTGCGTGTAATCGAATTATTTGTGCCATTAATTTCGCAAATGTGAGGTTGCGAGATGACAATAGGCACACATGAGACCATCTAGAAGATGCATTTATTAAGACCATAAAATATCTAAACGACCCGTTAGGTGGGTGAATAGGTCCACAAATATCCCTTTGTATACGTTCCAAAAAATGCAGGGGACTCAATCCTAACATTTGTTGGTGATAGTCTAATAATTAACTTGCCTTGATAACAAGAAGTGCAAGAAAATTTATTATTTAAAAGAATCTTTAAATTCTTTAATGGATGCCCATTTGAGTTTTCTATAATTCGTCTCATCATAATTGATCCAGGATGTCCCAATCGATCATGCCAAAGTACAAAAGTATAATAAATGTGCCTCAATTGCACTAATTCTTATCCAATACAAGCCACAAGACAAAGATGAAAACTTCTCAATAACCCTCTTTTGGCTAGAGACATTCTTGGTAATGATGAGATATTCAAGATCATTCTCGTCTATTGTTTCAATATGATTTCCATTTTGGTGGATATATTTAAAGCTCAACAAGTTCCTCTTAGACTTGGAGGAGAACATTGCATTCTCTATGATAAGTGTTATTCCCTTAGGCGGAGTTATAGTAGCTATCCGAGAGCCTTTAACTAAATTACTACTGCCAGAAATTGTAATAACATCTGTTTTACACATACTTAAATAAGAGAAATATTTCTTCTCTTTGAATATTATATGTGTCGTATATAAATCAATTAAATAAATATTTTACAATTGAACTTTGATCCAAGTTTGTTATGTGGGATATCTATATTTGTTTCTCATGATTTGACATACAAAAGAAATATACGAATAAATATTAGTATTTTTTGAAAAAAAGGAAAAGAAACAAAGTTTAGTCTATGATTCAATAATAAAATTCGAGCAGACGCTAGGCAATCACCAAGTTTAGACTATAACTTAAAAGTAGTACATTTATTGATTAGTTTGAGCCTTGTGCTAAAAGGACTATGTTTGTGCTAAAAGTTAAGTTTGAGCTGCATTGTGCTAAAAGAACGCACTATTTTTGTGGCAAAATAACAATAATATGCTGATCAGATGTTCTTAACTTAGAAAAGTACTTACTACACTTTTAAGGTCCTTTTCTTTCAACCCCAGTAACTATATTTTGTTTTCATATCACAACGTTACCTTAATAAAGAATATATTAATCCTTGAAAACTAAGCAAACTAAAATATTGTTTAAAACGAATACTAGTATTATATTTAATCAAAACGAGCAAACGATATTTCATAAAACAAAGGATACTAACTGATATTAATAACTATTACTCATGTAAAGAAATATAATTACGTGATGTTTATTTACTAGCTACTATGAATAAGTAAAATAAAATAAAATCAGACTACTCAATTCTCTTTAACCACAGATCCATCATCGATCAAGTGGTCTATTTTTCCATCAGGGCGTTCAAAGAAGTCTGCTACATCTAAGTGGGTGATGTCAAATTCATAGTCATTACAAAATTAGCTTCAGAGCCTTTATCTTTTAGAGATGCTTGATAAAACTCAATCAAATATCTTGGTACACGATAAATATTTGCCCAATGCCCTTTTCCACCGGAACAATAACATTCAGTTTCTTAATCATTTGCCTTTGGTTTCTTATCTTTCACTTTTCACTTTTTTGTGGTTATATTTTTATGGGGGAGGGTGATTAACACCATGAAAATTTCTTCCTTGTCCACGGCTACAGCCACGACCACGAATATGGCCACAGCCTTTTCCACGCTTAACATAATGGGAATACACTTCATCCACTTTAGGCAATGGTGCAGACCCAGTGGGTTGATTTTCGTAATTTCTCATGAGCAATTCGTTATTTTGTTCAACCACAAGGATAAGAGAAATCAACTCAGAGAACTTCTTGAAACCTTTCTCTCTGTACTGTTGTTCCAGGACCATATTGGAGGGATGAAACGTTGTAAACGTTTTTTCAAGCATATCATAATCAGTGATATTATCTCCACAGAGTTTCAATTTAGAGGTAATTTTGAACATCGCAAAATTATATTCAGAAACAGACTTAAAGTCTTGGAGCATCAGATGAGCCAAGTCATATCGTGCTTATGGAAGAGTGACCAACTTTAAGTTGTCAATGGATCTTTGACTATGAGATATTCTATTTTCAATCCTCCATCAAGGTGATGCGCAAGAAAATCAAGACCTTAAAACAATCTTGGGTAGATGCTTTATTTTTGTCTTTAATGGCGTCTCCAAGACCCATTGCGTCTAAATTGATTTCATCATCCAACACTCATGCCACATAGTTCTTGTCCTAATTTTAAGGGCAATGTACTTTCTTTTCATAATGTCAATCATAATTAAAAAGAGGAGAAAAGTTATACCTTAAACTCCTCAAAGAGCTTCTTGAGACGGTAGAGTCTCGTGCTGATAGCGTGCTATAAAACAATAAAAATAGAAGAACAATATTACAGAGAAAGGAAGAGGAAATTCCTATTGAATTTTGGGCTGATTTACAATAGGGTAAGACCCCTCTATTTATAAGGGCAAAATAATTTAGCCACAAAGTAAAACCCTCTAAGAGATAGACAGTGACTCTAATTACAATTCTATTCATAACAAAAAAGGGAAGTCAGATAAGGTTCAAAATAAATTTCAAGTTGAATTTTACAAACAAAAAAAGTTTTTAAAAAGTTCTATAAGTCATGACACCTTTAATTCAGAAGATGGGACAAATTTCGAACCTAAATTTAAAAAATTTCAAATCATAGCTTTATTAAAAAAATTCAATCATTCTGAAGGGGTGGATCCTCCACTAAATGCAGTGTCGGAGCTAGAGGGGTGAATTCGAAGGATTCATTTGTATCTTTTCTGTTGAAAATTTTTACTCTACCTCCCTTCACTTTTACTTGTCACATTTTGACTTTTCACATTCCTTAAAAAATAATAAATAAAGTACATAATTTACCATGATACCCATAATAATTGATGCATATTTGTAATGATTTTGAGAAAATAATTTGAAATGAGTAATTAATGTCGTGGGTATAATAGAAAAAGGAAAATTGTATTCTCTTAATATGCTAAAAGTGACAAGTAAAAGTAAAAATCTATTTTTAGAATACTAGAGAAGTAAAAGTGAAAGCATGGCGTATTATATATGTAAAGTTAATTTGTTTTTAAGAACCCGTTTAGATAAGCTGATTGTAAATGGAAAAGCTTGAAGTGCTAAAATTGATTTTTTTAAATAAGTATTTACGTGTTTACATAGATGTGCGAAAACTGATAATGAGCAGTTGATGTGTTTGATAGAAACATGCTGATAAGTTATTATTTATTAAAATAACTAAAATATCCCTAATAACTTTACAAAAGATTATGAATTAAAAAGTTTCTTTGTAATAAAAAGGATGAACAATGAATATGGAATGAAAAGAAAGTTATAAATTTATTTTGGAAAAATACTTTGTGAAGTAAAAAATATTATTAAGGATAAACTAGTAAAAACCTTGTCAAACTAAAAGTGTTTATAAGTTGAAAAGTCATAAGTTGAGGGTGACCAACTTATGACTTATGGCTCCTTTTAGCTTATAAACTATTTGGGTATTTACCAAACGCGTAGATAAGCCAGAAGGTGCTTATAAGCTAACCTTATAAGCTTAGCCAAACACCCTAAATCTACAAGATATTGGAGAAATAGATATTGAACCTTTCTACAGTTTTCGCTACTACGGCAGTGACGAAGCTAAGAATTTCTTAAAGGGTGTTCAAATTTAAAAATACTGAAAATAAATTTCGATAATGAGCGTTCAATATATGTTATATACATCTAAAATATAATATTATACTTATATGCATAGTGTAATTCTTTTACGAGTGTGTGGATTCACCCATGCCACTGCCTACCTCAAGTTGTAGGTTAGACCCTAGCTATACTGCTTTTCAGAAATAAAAAGAAATACTATTTTTTTAGAAAAATACGAGTGCAAAAACAAGTTGGAATCTTTTTATTTTTCGGTGTGCGAGCAAGGGTGTGGGTGGGTGATTTGGCTTCCGTACCATGGACCATCATTCATACCAATGGGACCAAAATCATTGAACTTATTGAGAATATGTCAGTAATCAGCATTGTATAGTATTTATTCTTGTACTAGTGCTGAGTCAGCACTATCCATAGTTAGTGATTAATGATTAGTGATTAGCATTACAATAGGTTAGTTGTATATATAAGTGAACACTGTTAGATATTTTTTGGTTGGTTAATATTTATAATTTTAGCTTAACCGACTTTAACATCTTCTTCATTTCCTCTCTCTTCGAGAAGCTTCTGCAACCTCCATTAGAGGTAATTTAGACCGTTCTCCACTCCTAATCTTCACATGGTATCATAGCGGAGGTCCGATCAATGACCACACCTTATCTATTTCTACTATTTTTAGTCATTGAAGTGATCTATGGTTTCGTTTCCTTCGATAATCACAATTTGGGGAAAAACTCGAATCAGATATATGCAGTGATGATCCGTCAGCAGACTGAAGAAATCTTAGCTTTACGAAGAATATTTCAGCTACTGTTCGCAAATCTCTCATAAAATCTCCATCGCGGTTACAAATCAAACTAACGAAGCGAAAACAACCACAACAACATCGACGACACAGACCACACTCGATATTGGGAGTCCTATTTACATACATCATTCTGTGTGACGACCCGGCCCGTCGTCACGAGAATTACCACTCGGTTATGTTGCAAATGCATGTTTTATGATTATATTTCAATGTTAAAGTCTATCGGGTGAGTTAGGAGTGAATTGGATTGAAAATGAGGCATATAGCCTTTGTGAAGGAAACTTGAATAAGGAAAGTCAACCCGGAGTTGACTATTTGGTTAGAGGGCTCGGAATCGGATTCGGATGATTCGGTTAGTTTCGGGAGGTGATTTGTGACTTAGGGGAACAATCGGAATTGAATTTGGAGGTCCGGTGTAGAAATAGGCTTGAATTGGCTAAGGTTGAATTTTGGCGAAACCCGAACGGTTTGTGAGATTTTGATCCGGGGGTCGGAATGGAATTCCGACAGTTGCAGTAGCTCCGTTAGGTGATTTTGGATGTGCCTGCAAAATTTCAGGTCATTCGGACGTCGTTTGGTCGGGTTTTTGATCGATTGTGTAATTCGGAAAGTTTTAAGAAATTTAGGCTTGAATCCGTATGTAATTGGTGATTTTGATGTTTAGGATGGTGTTTTTATGATTGGAACAAGTTCGTATCGTGATTTGGGGTATGTTGGTGGTTTTCGTTGAGGTCCCGGGGGCCTCGGGGTGAATCCGGACCATCATCCGGCATTTGGAAGCAAGAAAAGACCTGCTGTAATCTGCAGATCACCGGGCAAACTTTTGGCCTTCGCGTTCGCGAGGGCTATGCCGCGTTCGCGTAGGCTGGGATCAGGTGATTATCGCGTTCGCGAGGGTTGGCGTCGCGTTCGCGTAAGAGGAAGCTGGGAAGCATCGCGTTCGCGATGGTCTGGGCTGCGTTCGCGTATAAGGAATTCGCAAGGCATCGCGAACGCGTGAGGTATGTCGCGTTCGCGTAGAGGAAAAGTCCGGGCTGGGGAGAATGGTCTTCGCGGACGCGTGAAGGAGTGACGCGTTCGCGATGAAGAAGAGAAAAAAGGCATCGCGTTCGCGTGAGAGGCGGCAGTGAAGTTAAGTTCAGAACAGAACCAGTCGCGGGTTTAATACCCAAAAACGCCATTTTTGAGTTCTAGAGAGAGAAACTCACGAGAATTGCTGGTAATTCATCGGGGATTCGTTGGAGGTAAGTTTTGTGGCTTAATTACATCATTTTAACATGAAATCATGGGTTAAATTTCTGTAAATGGAAGATTAAAGGTGGGTTTGAGCCCTAGGCCTAAATTAAAGAAAAACACCGATTTGAGTGGGCAAATGGAGTCCGATTTTGGTAAATTTTATATGCCTAGACTCGTATCGAGATGAGGATTCCGAATATATAACTTTTGTAATTTTTCGTCAAGCGTACCGAAATTCGGGTTTTGACAACTTTGAGAATTTTGATGTAAATCGAGTTGTATTGATTGGGTGTCGTCCCATTGGCCTAATTTGTTGTATTTCTACTGTATTTGATCAGATTCTACGCGTGCGGAGCTTGATTCTCGTGGCAAGGGCATTGCGGAGTAGTCGTCGCATCGTATTGAGGTGAGTAATAGATGTGGGTGATGACCAGCGGGTTCGAAACCCCGGTATACCACTTTGTGACGCTGTATAGCGGCGAGACACGCACACTCTTGAGAGTGCGGGGTCGATCATGAACTGGAGACTATATATTAGTCCGACCTATTGATATTGTATTATTGGCTATTCTCGAGCCGTTGAACCTCCTTCTTGGACGGTTGAGTATATTGTGGGCCGTGAGCCAGTTATTGGATCCCGCGAGGATCGTTATCATTGTCTTATCATATAGACATGCTAGTTTACTACTAGTCCACAGCTATTTCTGTTATTATGCTAATTCCAATCTCTGGAACTTGATATTACTGTTTTCCAACTGAAAAATGATAAAAGAGTTTTCAAAAACTACTTTTGAGCCTGCGAGGCTGTATCTGCATATTAGCTGACTAGTAGCGGATCGGGCTGCGCGCCGCAGCGAGATATATGTTGGATCGGACTGCACGTCACAGGAATATCTCTATGAGATGTGCTTGGGCTGTAGGAGCCCCTCCGAGTCTGAACCCCCACAGTGAGCACGGGTACCCAAAATTGGAGTCGGGCTACGCGCCGTAGCGGTCATATCATGCATTGCATTGCATTTAGCTACATCTGCTAGCTCTTATGCTATTTATTGGTATTTGTTGGTACAGGTACAGTGAAGATTGATTCTATGACAGGGTAGCTGATTATAGCTTTACATAGTGCTTTATTGCGGATTTCTTATCTGCGCTGTCTTACCCTTGTTTATTACCACTGAGTCTGGCAGTACTCATTTTACTCCCCGCACCTTGTGTGCGGATCCGGTACCTCTCGGCGGTGATCCGGTAGCTGTGCGAGGCGACATCCGTGGGATATACGAGGTAGCTGCAGAGTCCGCAGGACCCGATATTCCCTCCTACTTGTCTTTTGATTTTGTATTGACATTTTTTTCCGCACTTGGTATTTTTGTAAACCTTTATACACTTACGTTCAGTAGAGGCTCATGACTCTTGACCCTTGGTCTATGGGAGTTGATGTATTATGGGACTTGGTTCCCCGTTTTCGTTACATGTATCGCTGTTATTTCGTGAATTAATTTGCTTAAATGGGTTAAAGAGAGCTTCTAGCTCCGTGGTTGATATGGATTGGTCAGGCTGGCTTAGCAATGTGCTGGGTGCCATCACGACCGGATTTGGGGTCGTGACATTCTGATAGCTCGGGATCCAGTCTAGTTCCAGTACCTTTTAATGGGATTGATATTGTTCCTGGAAGAGGAGCGTGCTCAGAGCCCTTTCAGTGAAGAACAAGTTAGGTTTCATTACTGGAGATACTGATAAACCGCTTGTGAATTCTCCACTCTTTCGTCAAAGGGACATGTGCGATGATATGGTCACCTTGTGGATCTTAAATTCCTTATCTAAAGACATAGTTGACAGTGTTAAGTATGTGAATGATTCCGTTGAGCTATGGAAGGAGCTACATGATCGATATGATCAGACGAATGGGGCTAAGCTGTACCAAATTCAGAAGAAAATCAATGATTTGAGTCAAGGTGTGCTTGATATCACTGTTACTACACGAAGTTCAAGAAACTCTGGGAGGAATTGAAGACTCTCAGTGTCACAGCTCATTGCAGTTGTATATACACTTGTGGGGCGAAGAAGAATATGCATAAGGTAGAACATGATAGGAGGCTCATACAGTTCTTAATGGGGCTCAATAAAGTGTATACGGTTGTTTGAGGAAGCATACTTATGATGAATCCCTTGCCAAATATGGCACATGAAGTTGCCCTCCTAATATAGGAAGAGAAACAAAGAGAATATAGGCCAAGGAGCCAGCTGAATATCAATTCCACAGCACTAAATATGAACCTAGGAGGAAAGAATTTCAGGATAGATACTCTACTGGAACTGGAAACCAAGCTGTGAATAATAGAGCTCGACCTTTTTATGACTATTGCACACGACAAGGTCATACTAAGGATAAGTGCTACAAGCTCCACGACTACCTCAAATTTTTAATCAAGGATCACAACAATAGTATAGGCAATGTGCACAAGGGTACAATAATGATACAAGGTTCAATTGGGGAAGAAATGCCACGGTAAATGCAGTCACAAATGTAGAGATGAGAGAAGCTGGAGCTTTAAGGAGAAACTCAAAATCAGAATGCCAGTCTTACAAAAGAACAGTATGGACAAATTGTTATCCTGTTGCAACATTTTCAAACGGGAAACATTGGAGAAGGTTCATCTAGTGCAAACATGGTTAGTAGAGTATCAATGGGCTTTGCACGAATGATTGCTTGCACCTCTTCAAATTGATTTTGACAATCCATCATGTAAATGTTTTAGTGCCAAGGCTGACTTATGGATATTAGACTTCGGGGCATCACACCGTATGACTTTTAATAAATCTCATTTGCAAAACATATTAAGCTTACCTTATCCTCTATTGGTCAATCTTCCAAATGGTTACAAAGTTAAAATAAGTGAAGCTGGAAGTGTATTCATAACACCTAAAATTATCCTATACAATGTTCTATACATTCCATCATTCAAATTTAACCTAGTGTCTATTAGTTCCTTAGCAGTTCATTTGAAGTGTATTGCATCATTCTCAGACACTTTCTGTCTACTGCAGGCCCCTTCACTAAAGAGGCCTCTCGAGATTGGTAAGTTGTTGGATGGTTTGTATTTTCTTTGCTCCAAGTGCCTGAAGAAAGGTTGTCTCAAACAGAACTGTGATTCTTTTTATCTTTCCATTCACACTGATGATGTAAAAGGTGTACACTGTCTATCATACTCTGTCAATTCACTTCCAATTGTAAATAGTTCCATCTACAACAGAAAGAATAAAGACAGTGATTCTACTTTGTTGTATGACTCATCCCGTACTATTAATCTAGATGTATTGTGGAATTTTAGACTTGTCCATGTACCCTTTAGTAAAATGAAAGGGATTCCTACCATAGCTGTAACCTTTTCTGCTAAACAACCTTTCATATGTAATATCTGTCCTATGGCCAGACAATCCAGACTCCCGTTTTCCCAAAGAACAACTGCAACCACTGCAATCCTTGAAGTACTTCATGTAGATCTATGGGGACCTATCATGTAACCACATACAATAATTTCAAATACTTTTTAACTTTGGTAGATGACTACAGTAGGTCCACTTGGACATATCTCCTAAGTTACAAAAGCAATGCCCTGCGGATAATAAAGGCCTTTACAACCATGGTAGAAAATCAGTTCAACACAACTGTCAAATGTATAAGATCTGATAATGGTTTAGAATTCACTAGCAATGAAGCAAACTCTTTCTTTCAATCCAAAGGAATTAACCACCGAAATACTTGTCCATGTACACCATAACAAAATGGGGTAGTGGAAAGGAAACACAAATATCTACTTGAAGTAGCCAGAGCACTACTCTTTCAATCCAAATTGCCATTGAAATATTGGGCAGAGTTTATTCTTACAGAAACATATTTGATCAACATACTTCCAACCATTCCCCTAAAAAAAGGGTCATTTTGAGCTCCTATATAAAAAAAAAAACAAATTACTCTCACTTGAGGAGTTTTGGGTGTCTGTCTTACCCTACTGTACCAAAGCCTTTCAGAGATAAGCTTGAACCAAGAACCAGTCCACATGTATTTGTAGGGTATTCTTTTGGTACAAATGGGTACAAGGAATTAAGTCTAGCCACTAAGAAAATATACATTTCTAGAGATGTTTTATTCCATGAGTCAATATTTCCCTTCACTCTTAACTCCACTACATCTGATATTCCATCTGTCTTTCCTAATACACCATTCTTCGAGAGTCCCTCTGACCATACTGACATTCACTTGTCTCACAACATTAGTGGCAATGCCAATAATCAGGAAAACACCAATTCTCCAAACTCTAGCACATCACCTATTACTTCCTCACCGGTATCCCCTATACATGAACCCCAAATTCCAGTAGAACGACTACAAGATGTGGTCTCATCCTAACAGTCACTAACTGAACCACTAGGCTTTAGAAGATCCAATAGGGAACACAAACTACCCTCACATCTCAATAATTATGTTTACAAAATACCAAATCTAAAATGCACTACTAATTTTTCTTTGCATGCCATGTTCTCCCACAACAACCACATCATTTTTAATGCCCTACATCGTGATAGTTAGCACATTATAGAGAATATTTGCAATGGTAAAGAACCAACTTCATATGAAGAAGTTGTTGTATATCCTGCCTGGAAGTATGCCCTGTCACAGGAGTTTGAGGCTTTGTATGCTAATAAGATATGGGATTTGGTTCCTTTACCTAAAGGAAAACATGCCATTGGGTGTAGATGGGTGTATAAAGTTAAGCATAGAGCGAATGGTAGTGTAGAAAGATATAAATCAAGGTTAGTTGTTAAAGGATACACTCAACAAGCTGGTGTAGATTATACATAAATGTTTTTCCCGGTGGTCAAGATGATCACTGTGAGATCTCATTGCCATAGAAGCAAATAAGAAATGCGAATTTCACAATTGGATGGGAATAATGCATTTCTCCATGGAGATTTGCATGAGGAGGTCTATATGCAGACTCCTCCAGTACTTGAAGCATCTTCCCTGTAGTTAGTGTGTAAGCTAAATAAGTCTCTTTATGGTTTAAAACATGCCAGTAGGTAGTGGTATGATAAGCTAACTGAGGTGTTATATTCCATAGAGTGTGCACACTCCATGCATGAATATTCCTTGTTTTACAAAAAATAGAATTATTCCATTGTCTTTGTAGCAGTGTATGTAGATGATGTGTTGCTCACAGGGACTTATTCTGAAGAAATTGATCAGCTTAAGGCCTTCTTGCATGATAAGTTCGGAATCAAGGATTTAGGATAACTATACTACTTTTTGGGGATGGAGATTCTCTATAAACAGATAGCATTATTATTTGCCAAAGGAAGTTTGTTCTGGACTTGTTAAAGGACTATGAGTGTCTTCGTTGTCCATCCCTGACTTCTCCCCATGGTTCCACAATCAAATTGAAAGCTAAAAAAGGAGCACCATTGTCTGACCCCACTTTTTACTGGAAGCTAATTGGCAAATTGAATTTTCTCACTAATACCATACTAGACATAAAATATAGGGTCCAAAATCTTAATCAGTTCATGCAAGATCCTAGGGAGCCCCACCTAAAGGTAGCCTATCACATGTTGAGGTACTTGAAGGAGATCCCACTATGGGCCTTTATTTCAGCAATGAAGATGATCTTTCACTTGCTGCCTATTGTGATTCTGATTGGGCAGCTTGCCCAAACTCCAGAAGATCAATGTCTAGATATATTGTATTCCTGGGAGGAAGTCCCATTAGTTGGAAATCCAAGAAACAAGAAACCATCTTTCTTCAGCAGAGGCAGAATATAGAGCTCTTAGAAAAGTTGTTGGTGGCTTGTTTGGTTGTCTAGGCTGCTTGAAGAACTTATTGTGTCAATCAATCGACCTATACATGTACACTGTAATAGAATTTATGCTCTACATATTGCTAGGAATCATGTGTTCCGTGAGAGGACTAAGCATATTGAAGTTGATTGTCACTTTGTGCGCACCAAAATTCAAGAGGGGTTCATTTCATTACATCACATTGGCACTCGACAACAACTTGCAGATGTGCTCACTAAGGCTCTTACTGGGATCAAACGCTGCTGTATACTTAGCAAGTTGGGTGTGATTTTCTCACATCCAACTTGAGGGAGTTTAATCGACTTTAACTTTTTTTCATTTCCTCTCTCTTCGAGAAGCTTCTTCAACCTCCATTGGAGGTAATTCAGAGCTTTCTCTACTCCTAACCTTCACAGAATTTACTACAAAAAGAAGGCCATCCTTTTATAAAATATGTTTTGTCGGTATAAAGCTATTTGATGTAGATATTTTCTTTTTTTATAATCCTTTTAAGAATTAAAGGTTTTTCCTTTTGATAAGGCTCGGACTACATTTTCACATTTGATATTGCATTGTACTAAGGCAGTAACCATTGAGCTCTCGAACAAAAACCTAAAATTAGATCTTGTAAAACTTAGGTCAATTGCATATTAAACTTTCAAAATTACAATCTCTCTCCCAAAACTTGTGATAACACGTTTTTATCGGATTGAACCCCGAATTATTCTGGCCTCAAGACAAAATATTCTAAAATGTGCTTAACGTATTGAGAGGCTTGTTTTTTGAGTTTAAGTTTTATACATTGACGAACTAAATACATTTAAATAATTAAATTATTTTATCAAATAATTATATTTAAATCTCTATTCTAAGCTCTAATTGGAAACCTGCTAAAAATGATAACTAACATACAATTATAGGTAAATTTTCAATGATATATAACTTCATCTTCTGTTTTTAAAGTATTCAAACATTAAGTTCTCCAAAGAACTCGAGAAAAGTTTCAAAAATAATAGTTAAAATATCATAATCTTAGCTCCCGTTTGACCATATATTTTGACTATTTTTTTCAAAAAAAAATTTGAAAATATTGCATGAAATATGATAAGTATTTGAAAGGATAAAAATCAAGTTCCCAGAAACAGAAATAGGTTCATGGCAGTTTTTGGGCAAAAATTTTTCTTCTACTGACAAAACATTAATTTCATTTTCAAATAAAATGCATGTCCAAACACAACTTCAACTTCTAAAAATTATTTTTCAACACAACTTCAAAAGCTCTTTTTCCAAGTTTTAACTAAATCCATGTCCAAACGCTAGCTTATTGATTAAGGTTAAAGTCGCGAAGTGCAACAATAGCCACTTTTAAGACTGGTATTTAAAATATATCCACAATTTCTAATGTATCTAAAGATTAGCCAATTCACCCAAACTTAGGACTAGGTATCCTAAATTTGAAAATGCGGGACTTCGTTTCCTGAATTTTTGAGTTGCTAATTTGAATACAGAACCAAATGTCTTAAGTTTATTGAATTACTAATTTAAATTCATGACATAAGATTCGAACTTCTGGACACAATTTTTGAACTTCAGGATACAATGTCCTAAAATTTAAACTTTGAGGTTTAAACTCTAGGACGTTGTGTCCTGAAGTTTGAGAGAAATTGGCTAACCTTTAAATAGATTGTAATCCGTGGATATATTTTACACAACATGCTTAAAAGTGGCTACCTAGTGTCGTTTCCACCAAAACTAATTCGCTAGATGGTCATTCAACTTAAGGAAATATTCTACCAAAGTCATTTTTGTATGGTTTAGGACTACAAAGTGACCAAACTATTAATTTTTTAATTAGAAAATAAGTAACATTTATTTTGATGACGAGTAAGAAGAGGTTTGTACGGGGTCCATCGAGGATTAGGTGGGGAGCTTTGTCTAAGGATAATGCGCAAAAATTGGAGAGGCGGCTGACAAATATGGGTGCCTGGAAGAGTGGCGGGGGTGCTAGCGCTATGTGGATGGTGATGGCGGATTGTACAAGGGAGGCAGCATGAGAGGTGTTGGGAGTTTTGAAAGGCTATTATGGCGGGCACCAAGGCGATTGGTGGTGGAATGACGTGGTCTAAGGTAAAGTGAAATCCAAGAAAGTGACGTACATTAAGTTAGTAGAGAGCACCGATGAGGATCAGATGAGAGCAAACAGAGAAAGATATAATGAGGCTAGGAAGGAGGCGAAAGTAGCGGTCATAGAGGCTAAGACTGTTGCCTTTGGTTGGCTTTATGAGGAATTGGGGGGGAAAAGTAGGGATAAGAAGTTATTTTGATTGGCCAAAGTGAGAGAAGAAGGCTCGTGATCTAGATCAAGTGAGGTGTATCAAAGACGAGGATGGTCAAGCATTGATGGAAGAGGCCCAGATTAGGCAAAGATGGCAGTTGTACTTTCATAAACTTCTGAACGAAGAGGGGGATGGAAACATCATGTTAGGGCAATTGGGACTCTTTGAGAGTCACCGAGAATTTAGGTATTGTAGGCGTTTTAAGGTTGATGAGATCGTGGGTGCGATGGGTAAGATGAGTCTAGACAAAGCGACCAGACCTAATGAGATTCTAGTAGAGTTTTAGAGATATGAGGGTAGGGCACGCTTGGAGTGGCTGACTGGGTTGTTTAATATTATCTTCGAGACAAAGAGGTTGACTGATGAGTGGTGGTGGAGTACAATAGTTTCGATGTACAAGAAAAAAGGGGATATCCAGAATTGTAACAACTATAGGGGTATAAAGTTATTAAGTTACACCATAAAAATTTGGGAGAGGGTGGTGGAAGTGACAATAAGGAGGGCTGTGTCTATATCGGAAAACCAGTTCGGGTTCCTGCCGGGCTGTTCTACTATAGAAGCTATCCACCTTATCAGGAGGTTGGTGGAACTATACAGGGATAGGAAGAGGGATTTGCATATGGTGTGTATTGACCTAGAGAAGGAATATGACAAGGTCCCAAGGAACGTCCTTTGGAGGGGTCTGGAGGTGAAAGGTGTGCCGGTGACTTATATTTGGGTGATAAAGGATATGTATGATGGAGCTATGACCTGGGTTAGGACTATGGAAGGTAACTCAGAGCCTTTTTTGGTAGCTATGGGATTAAAACAAGGATTTGCGCTCAGCCCGTTCTTATTTGCTCTGGCGATGGACCCGTTGACACAGCATATCCAAGGAGAGGTTCCATGGTGTATGTTGTTTGCTAATGATATAGTTCTGATTGATGAGATGCGAGGCAACGTTAATGGGATACTGGACGTATGGAGGCAGACTCTAAAGTATAAAAGTTTCAAGTTGAGTAGGACTAAGACAGAATATGTAGAATGTAAGTTTAGCGACGTGACAGGGGAAGCGGATGTGGAAGTCAGGCTATACTCACATGTCATACTCAAGAGAGAAAGTTTTAAGTACTTAGGGTCAATTATCCAGGGCGATAGGGAGATCGATAGGGATGTTACGCACCGTATAGGAGTGGGGTGGATGAAATGGAGGTTAGCGTCTGGAGTCTTGTGTGACAAGAATGTCCAACTGAAACTTAAAGGTAAGTTCTATAAAGCGATGGTTAGACCGGACATGCTATATGGAGCTGAGTATTGTCTAGTCAAGAATTCACATATCCAGAAGATGAAAGTAGCAGAAATGAGGATGTTGAGATGGATGTGTGGGCACACTAGGCAGGATAAGATTCGGAATGAAGATATTTGGGAGAGGGTGGACGTGTGGACGACAAAATACGGGAAGCACGGCTTAGATGGTTTGGACACGTGTGAAGGATAAGCCTAGATGCACCGGTTAGCAGGTGCGAGAGGTTAACTTTGGCCGGTATAAGAAGAGGTAGAGGACGGCCTAGGAAGTATTGGGGCGAGGTTATCAGGCAGAACATGGCGCGACTTAAGATTTTCGAGGACATGGTTCTTGATGGGACCATGTGGAGGTCGAGCATTAGGGTAGTAGGCTAAGGGGTAGTCGAGAGTTCTTCCCTCTTTGTACCGGGTAGTCTGATAGAGTTTCGTTAGGTTTGTTAGCGGTCTTTGTTGTATTCACATTGGTGTATTGCATAGTTTTGTGTTATTGACCTTTCACTTATTTGTTGTGGTTATTTTCTTTCTGGTATTTTTTATTGTTACATGTCTTTTCTCTTGTTTCTTTTCTGATATTATTGACTTTCCTGTTGAGCCGAGAGTCTCCTGGAAACAGCCTCTCTGCCATATTCAGATAGAGGTAAGGTTTGTGTACACTCTACTCTCCCCAGACCCCATTATAGAAATTTTACTGGGTATGTTGTTGATGATAAAACTCATTTAACCTATGTCCTTTATACCAATTTAGCCCATCCGATAAGAAAACGAGTCATCTAAACCTAGTATTTGAAACTTGAAAGTCCCAAATGAATAAATTATAATACACATTCTATTAGCTAAGCATGGTTAAGCGGAAAAAAAATACAAGGAAGAGACATTTTAAAATTCATCGAGCGGGCATAATTTTTATTTTGTCCCCCAAGAATTATTAATTCTAAATTCAATCTCTACGTTTTTTTAAGGTGAAGAAGCAAGAGTAACATGAGGGAGATTAGAAAATTTTATTGTATACATCAAAATGCCAATATATGAATCTTTTCGTTGTGATAGATTGCAATAACTGAATGGTTAATTGGATAACTAGTTAATAATCAGGCATAGCAATTCAAAAAATACTTATCCCTGCATAGTTTTTATATTCTTAGTATTTTGAACCTTAAAGTCCCATATTAAAAAAATAATACATATTATTAATCATAATTAAGTGGGAAAAAATTACAGGCAAGAGATAATTTAAAATTCATAGAGTGGACAAGAGGGAAAGTAAAAGAGAGGGTACTATATTTCAAAGTAGACTTGTTTTCTTATCGGGTTGGATAAATGGGTCTAAGGGCCATGGGTTAAATGAATTTTTATCATTAAAATTATTTTACTATGACATAAGATGCTAAGTATTCTTTATTTTTGAAGTCAAAAAGCAATAATTTGGTGACTTTGTTGTCCCAAATCAAATAAAAATGATTTTGGTTCCCTAACTTAAGTGACCATCTAAATAATAAACTCGTTAAAGCCATAACACTCGTTAAATATCAGTTTTTCATACTACTGCTTGTCATACTTGAAACTCTTGTAGTAAAATATAAGAGTAGAATAGGATCATTTTAGAAATAATATGGTAAAACTGACAAAAGTTAGAAGTTAAAACCAATAAAGCTACACTTCTCCTCGTCTTTCCACCACCCTTCTCTATCACAGAAAATTTCCAAGCAAATAGTACCAAACCGAAATCAAGACTCAACCAGATCAAAGAAAAAATCTTGAATTTTCCCCTCTATCGCTCAAGAAACCTTGTGTCCTTCGTTGTTCAATAAAGAAAATGCAACTACCTACAAAAAACTCTCAATCCTTCTATGGCTCCCACTATGCCTCGCTAGGACCATTGTTCAACTACCACTAAATTTTCTTAACCAAAAAAATTAATTTTGCTATTAGCAAAAAGAAAAGAAACCCGCCAACAATTGAGCGAACAACTACTTCCATTGACGAAGGTAACAAAACATGGATGTATTTGCCAAGGAGAATGATTAGGTTATATAATCAATCACAGTATTAGTAGATTCTACTCGAAAAAAAGTCCAACAAAGTTGAATCTACTGGAAAAAACAATTATAATAAGCCTAGGGCAATTTAGGAGAATCATGATTATCTTACAATCTTTATACTATATCAGAAACATTAAGATAAATAAGCTGCTGCTAACAAAAGACAGATACACAAACCCTACTATTACTTAAGAATGAGCACAGCCAAAATGATGCTGCGAAACAAAATATGAGAAGGGTACAGGAATACGAAGAAGAGCTGCAGCTCAAAATTCACAAAGTTAAAGGGGACAGGAATACGAAGAGCTGCAGCTCAAAATCCACAAAGTTAAAGGGGACAGGAATACGAAGAGCTGCAGCTCAAAATTCACAAAGTTAAAGTTCGGTGAATCACCGACTTGAGCTCATCATAAAATGTGATATAAAACCAGCAAAGAAATGACCACCAAAGAGCTATTGTCATTGCCCATCAAGCAATTTGGCTCTGGACCAAATTGCTCAATTACTCCACTATCCTCAAAAGAGGCTAGAGAACCACGACAATAGTTTCTGGAGCCATCTCGAGCACTGGTTAGATGTCCAAAACAAAATTGGAAAAAACAGATACAAATAAACAAAACTAGTTCATCAAAGCTGAATCCCATCAAAACCACAACCTCACTTCTTCTTCTGAGCAGCTTTGGTGACCTTGGCGCCAGTCGGGTCCTTCTTGTCAACACTCTTGATGACACCAACAGCAACAGTCTGACGCATGTCCCTCACAGCAAAACGACCCAATGGTGGGTACTCAGCGAAGGTCTCAACAACCATAGGCTTGGTCGGCATCATCTTAACCATACCAGCATCACCATTCTTCAAGAACTTAGGCTCCTTCTCAAGTTCCTTACCAGAACGTCTGTCAATCTTGGTCAAGATCTCAGCGAACTTGACAGCAATGTGTGAAGTGTGGCAGTCGAGAACTGGTGCATATCCATTTCCAATCTGACCAGGATGGTTCATGATGATGACCTGGGAGGTGAAACTGGCAGCTCCTTTGGCTGGGTCATCCTTGGAGTTTGAGGCAACATAACCACGCTTGAGATCCTTAACAGCAACATTCTTAACATTGAACCCAACATTGTCGCCAGGGAGTGCCTCCTGGAGAGCTTCGTGGTGCATCTCTACAGACTTAACTTCAGTTGTCAGACCAGTAGGCCCAAACGTCACAAGCATACCAGGCTTGAGTACACCAGTTTCAACACGACCAACAGGGACAGTACCAATACCACCAATCTTGTAAACGTCCTGAAGTGGAAGACGTAGGGGTTTGTCTGTGGGCCTCTTGGGCTCATTAATCTGGTCAAGAGCCTCAAGGAGGGTTGGCCCCTTGTACCAGTCTAGGTTGGTAGACCTCTCAATCATATTGTCCCCCTCGAAACCAGAGATGGGGACAAAGGGAATCTTGTCAGGGTTGTAACCAACCTTCTTGAGGTAGGAAGAAACTTCCTTCACAATTTCATCATACCTAGCCTTGGAGTACTTAGGGGTGGTAGCATCCATCTGCCAAAAAATTAACAGAATTAGCATGGCATGAAATGTTCAAAATAGTAGTTAACTATATGCTATCGATAAAGGCAAACCTTGTTGCAGCAGCAAATCATTTGCTTGACACCAAGAGTGAAACAAGCAGTGCGTGCTCACGGGTCTGACCATCCTTGGAAATACCAGCTTCAAAACCACCAGTGGTGGAGTCAATAATAAGAACAGCACAATCAGCCTGGGAAGTACCAGTGATCATATTCTTGATAAAGTCCCTGTGTCCGGGGGCATCAATCACAGTGCAGTAGTACTTAGTGGTCTCAAACTTCCACAAGGCAATATCAATGGTAATACCACGCTCACGTTCAGCCTTAAGCTTGTCAAGCACCCAGGCATACTTGAATGACCTCTTGTTCATCTCAGCAGCTTCCTTCTCGAACCTCTCAATAACACGCTTGTCAATACCACCAAGCTTGTAGATCAAGTGACCAGTGGTGGTCGACTTGCCAGAGTCGACATGACCAATGACCACAATGTTGATGTGAACCTTCTCTTTACCCATGATTCCTTTGAAACTGAAGGAATCACAAGAACAGAAAACCAACAATTATTTTTGATAACCAACAACAGCTACCCAGTGGGATCTGGGGGATTATTTTTTATAACCATGGAGACCAAAATAATCTCTAGAAGACTAGAAAGAAGCAAACATTCAAGGAAAGGATGTTCCTTTTCAACAATCAGCCATTATCAACATTTCACAAATTCTTAGCAAAAAGTGAGTAACAAATCAAACACAGAACAGAAAGGAAAACATTTTCTATCATACCAAACATACCAGAGTTTCTAATGGTCGTAGATTTATTATTCAATTGACTTCCAAGTGTATATGTCATAAAAATCTGTTTTAACAAAACATCAGTAAATATAAATCTATGTGTAGCAAATCAAACAGAATTAACAAATAAGAAAATAATTCTTATAGGCTGTAATAAATTATAACATCACATAGCATTAAATAGAGTAAAGTCATCCAAATTAGTAGAATAGCTGAAATATAATATACAAAAACAAAAAGACACTACCACATAGACGAGATTAAAAAAAATGGAAGACAAAGATATGATATCAATTAATTAGTAAATAGAAACATATAAATCTCATAATTCAAACATAAGAAAAATCAATTCACGAGGTAATTAAATTATGTCTTTCAACAAATCACAGACAAAACACAAATTAGGATACAATTGATTTGTATGGATATATATAAATAATAAGCAGAAAAATTGGAACAGATCTAACCTTTAGAAGACGAAAAGAAAAGACGAGAGAGCTTCGCTAAAACCCTGGCTGCGCAAAACGAATGAAGCGAAGCGTTAGGGTTTGAGAAATACACTGAGTGATGTTTTTATAGCTGAGAAACGGTACCCGGGTTGGGCTTCTTGGGCCCCCACTGTATTAGATTTACGTAAATATACTTAAATTTTCTCTAATTATCAAAGTAAAGTTTGTAGTAGAAGACCAGAAGGGCATAATTTGTTGGATTTTGAGTTCTTGCCAAAATGTACACAAAGAGTAAGTAAAAGGGATAGGAAAGATCACATTTATTTTGTGAGAAGCCCTGAATTTTATAGATAACTAATTTGATACATTATATGCTTATAGCTCGTTTGGCCAACTAATTAGCTTATTTTGAGAAGTGCTTTTTTTCAAAAATAATTTTCTCAAAAGTTAAAGTGTTAAGTTTGAAACATTGAAGTTTGAATTTCAAAATTAAAGTGTTAAGGTTTCAATTTAAGACTTTAAGTTTGAATTTCAAAATTAAAGTGTTAAAGTTTCAATTTAACACTTTAAGTTTGAATTTCAATTATTCAACAAAAATGAGCCAAATAAATTAGAAGATGAAATGATAAATTATTAAGACTTGAAGTCTTGAACTTGATAATTAGAGCATAGGAGAATGAGAAAATTTGAGATTGAGAAATGAATTTTGAGTGAGAAATGAAGAAGAAGGGGGGGGGTATTTATAGATTTACATAAGGCTAGTTTTGTAAATTAAAAATGTGTTAAAAATAAAAAAATGGCTAAAAGTGTAATATATCTGTTGGCCAACGGATTTGTGATGTTATAGCCGTTTGGGTGGGCCCCAGTGGTGAGAAAGTCAGAAATTTCAAAAAAAAAATTTGACCGTTGAACCGGGCTGGTTTACCCGTTAAGGGTACTATTTAGCCGGACCAGTCCTTACCGGTTCTGGTTAGCCTTTCCTATTATTCTTCCGGAACAAAACCATACTCCCTTAAAACCCAGCCCACCCGGCCCCCTTCCTACGGGTTCGGGCCGGTTTCGGTTTTTATCGGTCTGGGCCGGTCCGAAACGGGTCCAACCGGGCATGTTTAACACCTTTACTTTTTTCTTCTTCTTCAAAATTGTTTCTGCTTTTCCTCAAAAGAACTTTTTTAAACCTAGTCTAAGTCTTATGAAGCACAAAAGGTGCTTTGAATGTGGAAGTATGGGTCATATCAGGAGGTACTATCCCAAACTTCATAGTAGTGTGCCTCGGCAGGGTTCTCGTGCTATAATTTCGACATTGGTTGCTCTACCACATGCTCAACTAGCTAGAGGTGGAGGTCAGGTAGCTAGAGGTGGTGGTCCGGCTGTTAGAGGTGGATGTCAGCCAGTTAGAGGCCATCCGAGAGGTGGAGGTTAGAGTGGTGTGGCTCAGTCCTATTTCTATGCATTTTCAGCTAAACCTGAGGCATAGTCATTTAATGTCGTCATCACAAGTATTGTTCCAGTTCGCCATAGAGATGCCTCAGTTTATTTGATCTGGGCTCTACTTATTCATACATGCCATCCTATCTTGCTCTATATCTGGTTATGACTCGTGGTTCCTTGAATGCTCATGTCTATGTGTCTACGTATGTGTGAGATTTTATTATGGTACATTGTATTTGTCATTCGTGTTTGGTCTCTATTGGGATTTATGAGACTAAGGTAAATTTTCTACTTCTTGATATGGTGGACTTTGATGTTATCTTGGGCATGTATTGGTTTTTACCTTATCACGCTTGCCAAGATTGTGACATTAGCCATGCTAGGGTTGCCTCGATTGAAGTGTAGAGTGACTCCTGGCCATTCTACTAGTAGGCTTATATCTTATGTGAAGGCTCGGCATATAGTCGAGAAGGGATGTCTAGCATATTTGGCCTATATATGTGATATTCAGAGGTTCCTTCCACGGATTCAGTGGCAGTTGTATGCAAGTTTTTTGAGGTGTTTCCTAGAGATTCATCGGGGATTCCACCCGACAAGGATATTGATTTTTGTGTCCGGTTACGGGCACTCAGCCCATTTCTACCACACTATATCGTATGACGCTAGTTGAGTTTAGTAATTGAAAAGGAGTAGTAGGATTTTCTTGATAAGAGATTCATTAATGTCTCACTTTCGGGTGCATCAGTGTTGTTTGTGAAGAAGAAGGATGGAATAATGGGGATGTGTATAGATTATAGGAAGTTTAACAAAGTCACTATTAAGAATAAGTATCATTTGCCGAGTATTAATGACGGCGCCAAGGTGTTTTCCAAGATTGACTTGATATCTAGCTACCATCAGTTGAAGATTAGGGCATCATATATCCCTAAGATAACTTTTCAAACTCGATATGGTCATTATGAGTTCTTAGTGATGTCATTTGGTTTGACTAATGCCCTAGCATTATCTATGAATTTGATGACCAGGTACTCAAGCCATATCTGGATTCTTTCGTGATCATCTTCATTGATAATATTTTGGTCTACTCCCGTAATAGCATGAGCATCATCTTTGGATGGTACTTCAGACTTAAGGGATCGTTAGTTATATGCCAAGTTTTCAAAGTGTGAGTTATGGTTGGACTCAATTGCCTTTTTGGGCCATGTTGTATCTTCCGAGGGAATTAAAGTGGATCCTAAAATGATTGAGTGTAGCAATGCAACCAGTCATTTTAAGCATTTGCATCGTTCAATTATTTGAAGTCCTGTGTAGCTTCATATGATATATTTTGTTTTCAAATGATTCGGGATTGATTTGGAAGAATTATTCTTAACTAGAAAGCCTTAAGTTAGAAAAGTTGACCAAGTTTGACTTTTGTGTATATGATCTCGGATCGGAGTTTTGATGGTTTTGTCAGGTCCGGATGGTGACATTGGACTTGGTCGTATTTACATTTGAAAGTTTCTTGAATGTTTTGGCGTTGATTGGCGAAAGTTGACAATTTGAAGGTGTAGAAAGATCATATGTTTGATCAGGATTTGATTTTGATGATATTCGATTTTGTATTTTGGTTTTGGGAATTGGAATAGCCTCTATATGTCATTTGGTACTTGTAAGAAAATATTGAGTTCATTCCGGGTTGGTTTGATATGGTTCGACACGAGTTTTGAAAATTGAAAGTTCAAAAGCTCATCAAGTTTGATTTGAGGTGTGATTTGTTGTTTTGATGTTGTTATGTGTGATTTGAGGCCTTAGGTAGGTCTGTGTTATGTTTTGGAACTTGGTAGCATGTTTGGACGGGGTCTCGGGGACTCGGGTGAGTTTTAGATGGATTTTAGCTCATTTTGGCACTGTTATGTTCTGCTAATTTCTGGTGTTTCAGTTCCTCATCACATATAGATGACAACTATGGCATAGTCTATTATGGAAGCTAGGTGATTTACTTCATCACATTCGCTACGTGTTGATCATGTTTGCATAGGTTGTAGGGACGGGTCTTCTTCGCGTTCACGTCTGCTTTTACACGTCCGCATAGTGTTTTGGTTGAGCTGGGCAGTTGATGGTTTCTTCTTCATGTTCGTGATGATGCTCCCGCGTTCGCATAGTTATGTCAGTTTTGTGTATCACATTTGCAAGGCTTGTACCACGAACACGTCGAGTTAATTAGGATAGTGTATATTTGTGCATCACGATTGCGAGGGTAATACTGCGATCGCGTAGAGTGCCACTAGGTAGTGCATATAAGAACTCTATTTCGGTCCTTTAAATTATTTATCACATTTTTGAGTTGGAGAGCTTGGATTTGGGAGATTTTGTAAAGGATTTTCACCACATTTTCTACTCGATTTTGATTATATTTCATGATTTCATCTACGATTTTGGCAATTGATTGGTGATTTTGAAAGAGAAATTGAGGATTTTTGTCTAAACTTTCCTAAAGTGAATATTTATGTTTTGAACATCAGTTCGGAGTTGAATTTGAGTGAAATTAGTATGGTTGGACTCGTAATTGAAAGGGTTATCGGAATTTGTAAATTTTGTTGTGTTCCGGGTGCGGGATTGGATTTGACTCTTTGGTTGACTTTGACTATTTGATTAAATATTTGCCCTTTATCTATCATGTTTGTTTTATTAGCCATTATTTAATTTTTTGAGTTGGTTTTGGCTAATTTCAAGTCGTTCGGAGGTTGATACGTGCGCGATGGAATTTCTAGGGGGTCGTTTAACTTGCTCGGTATTTGTTTTGGCTTGTTTGAGCCAGGTATCTTATCTTGACATGGTTGAGGCACTTTATAAATTATTTGTGATAGCTATGCTCTATCGGTGCGCTTATTTGTAGGTTGAACACTTGTGCGAGCATTGGGGTATTTATCCATGCCCTAGGTAGTACTTAGGCTATGATATGCTTAGAGTTGGCTGTTAAGCTTTAAGCTATAATATTTCTCATATTTGTATCATCGTTGTGAACTATTTGAGCCATGTTTGAGATTACGAAGAGGCTAATTCCCTGAATAAACTTGGTAATTGCTAATTTTGCGACAAAATTGCCGATTTGCACTATACTAGCACACTTCGCACATCCTATACTTTAGCATATTATTATACCATTCCAGAAGCATGAAATTTGATAATTATTCATCATATACATGTGTTTTTGTATACTCGCTTTTGTGTGATATGATTTGGACTGGATGCTTGTGACTAAGCGGGGTGGTTTGTGTTGTTATGTATGTGACCACTTAGGGCGGATTGCATAGTTATACATGTGATCACGCCGAACGAATTGCATTGATATGCATGTGACCATGCTAGGCAGATTCTGTTGTTATGCTTATGACCACGCAGGGCGGATTGTGTTGTTATGCTTGTGACCATGTTGGACGAATTGTATTATTATGCATGTGAACACACTAGGCGGATTGCGTTGTTTTACCTATAATGGATTGAGTTGATATGCATGTGACCACACCGGGCAGATTATGATACTGAGCATGTGATCAAGTTGGGCTTATAGCACATTCAATTGGTCATGCTTGCGTGTGGATAAGGATCGATCCCCTAAGGTTACCATCTCTTGATAGTGTACACGCGGATTGCGACAAATCGACATGTTTCTGGTTAATGTGAGCTTATTGTTATAGGATCGGGTTGCGCACCACAATGTACTAATAATTGGTTATTGTAGTGTTTACCTGGTTTACTTGCACATCTTCTTTATATGCTGGATTGTTGACTGAGTAGAACACTTTAAAATAAAGAATTTTGAGCATCAAAGCGGTTATATCCTGATTTTATCATATATTCGTTCCATACTTGTTGAAGTTATGAGTTACACATGTTTTGGTGAGTATCATTTATAGTTTTTGCTTCTTGTACCTTTGTCAAAGATGTATCCGCCTTCTAGTTTTGCTACCACTAGTACTTGGTACACTTAGATTTGAGATTCTATTCATGTACATCTCAAATGAATGTTGTATCACTTTTCCTTTCAGTTTGTAAATCTATGTCTTCGTGACTCATGACTTGTACCACCAGTCCTAGGGAGTTGTATAATGATTCAATTACTTCATTTTTATTCTAAATTTCATTATTAAATTGTGTTTTATTGATATTTGGCTTACCTAGTGGGTTGGGTTAGGTGTTATCACGACTAGTTGAATTTTAGTTCATGGCCAGTTGGTATCATAGCTCTAGGTTCATAGGTTCTACGAGTCCTAATCAAATATCTAGTAGAGTCTTGCGAGTCGGTATGATGACATCCATACCTATCTTCGAAAGGCTACATGGTATCTAAGATAAAAATTCCATCTTTCATTCTTTATCGTGCTACATTGATTCAGCTTGAAGTGTATCACTTTGAATGCTTTCCTCTCACTTGTATGTTAAATGAGCGCTCGATACCGGTTGTGCATCAACGGTTTACTGATTCCATAAATGAGACCGAGATGTGTTGTTATATTTTAGTGATGGGACAGTCTAGAGGACTTAAGGCCAGGTGTTGACCATAGCTTAGGCTCGGTGATTTCAGTTGCATGAGTATCTACTCACGGACTTATATGTCATGTTGTGTTCCTGGGAGTGGGACTGGTGGCTTAGTGAGTTGTTACATGGCTTTATGATAAATATAATGCGATTGTGGGATATGTTTGGATGTCTTGGATGTGACAAGAAGGGTTTGCCTTGAATGTGAAAAGGACTTTTTGGTTCTTAATATGTTGAACAGTCTCAAGTTTTGAGTGTGTTGAGGGATCTTTCATGTTGTTTGTTCATAGGATGAAGTAGATTCTTATGTTTGTTGTTCAGACTTGGGAAGATTTGGTGATTGAATATTGGTTGTGGCCATGAAAGGGCAAAAGAGATGCCAATTTGAGGCTAAGCATGCGGATTATCTCCTGCGGGATGTTCTAAGGTTGTGTGATTCTTATAATGATTCTATGGAGAGTTTTTTTCTACCAGTAAGTTGTATGTGTTGTAATGTGAGTTTGGATCGCTTGAGTAAGTTGGCACGACTGGCATGAGGATTAATATGAGCTTAGCGGATGATTTGAGGTGTTTTTTTTGTGTTGCATGAGATTATGAAGGATTTAGTTAAATTTTAGTGCAGAATTATGGTTGTAATATAGTATGGTTATTGTGGGTTATCAGATGTTTATTCAATGGATTTGAGTCAAGTGGGGAGTCGGTATCGATTGATTTGATTACACAGTTATGTGTTGTATTGGTTTCGGTTTGAGTCATACTTTGGAATCAGTTATGACTTGTGGATGTTGGTTTTGAGGATGACTTAAGCAGGAAAGTTTTTATATGCTTGATGTATTATACCTTGTGGATTTATGGCAGTCTTGGAATGATTTAGGTTTGCTCCTTGTGATGGATTTAATATACTAAGAAAGGGATTTACTCGGTGGCTTAGAGGTGTGGATTACCTCTTTAGGTGTTGGTATGCTAACGGGACATTAGTCATTCGGCTCATTTTGGGCGGTGCATTTTAGATATTGGGTGGATAACTCTCGAGAAGGTTCTAAAGTGTTCAAGCTTCATATATGGCATTTGAGAATTTTTCGGATTTGTATATGGATAAGATTTGCATTGGATAGTGTCGGTACTCGCGATATTTCGGTATCAGTATGGATTCTATATTTTAGTATCGGATAGATTAAGAAAATGACTTTAGATTCACATAAGGTCTCTTTAGAGTGGTAACTCAGATGCTGTATTTTGGGTGATTAAGAGGGAATACAGTGACTATGGGCCTTAAGACAATGTGGTTTCATGCTAGGATCTATTATAGTGAGCTTTGGTAAGGATCGTAGTGTTCTAGCTAGGAGAAGTGTTAACTTGAAGGTAATTCAGAAAAAACTTGGAGAAATAAAATAGGTTGGTGGTGAATTGGATCAGCATAGTAATATGTATAATCGGTTATTTGGGTTCTTAGGATGTGGTGAGTCAATACAGGTGTTTTGTGGCTATACTTTTGAGTCTGGCGACCTACGTGACTTGGTTGAGGTAAGCGATTTGTTTCTCATGTCTTGATCTTGTACTAATGGTTTTCGAAGAGTTCTCGACGATTTCTACCACATTTGAGATAGGTATTTTCTATCGATATGAGGATGCGGTGCATGTTGTAATTTTCTATTGGATTGGTTCAAGTGAAAGGCTTCTGGTTGATGGAGTATGTATCATGCTTGTGACTTAGAGTTAATAATGGGGTTCTTATGTTTTCATATGATGGCATGATAGATGCAGTGCATCGTATGAGATTGAGGTTTGCATGTACAAGGTTACAGTTTAGTTTTAAAAGGAAAGTAATGAATTTTATACATCATGGACGGTCTCAGATGTTTAGATGAATGATAGTACTAATTTGTATTACTTGAGAAGGGTACAGATTTCAAAAGGTGCATTATTTTCACTTACAGATGTTTCATTGGTATTGTGGTACTCGCTTGGTTGATCGACTACTGATGTTCAAATGATCAGGTATGAGAGACGAGTTAGTAATTCGAGTGGTGGAGATGGGATCATATATGGTGATTCTTTCATATTCTTGTGATTTGGAGACTAGGAGTCTCAGTGGTGGACTACCCCTTGGTTGTGGACTATGGAAATGTGATCAGAGTTTGACAACTAATGGTATGGGTTATGGTGAGGTTATTGTGGACTCTTGGAGGATTATTTAACTATTTGTGGATGACAAAAACTAATTTGAGGGCCCATTGGTAGGCCTGATTTGAATCGAATTTGTTTACTCAGCAAAAATATGGTGAAGGATGTGTCCTCAGTCAGAGTTGATCTTATTTTTGTATGCTGGATTCCATGTATTGCTCTTCGATGCTACAATAGTTTGTGAGATTATTGACCATTTACACACATGATGTGTTTTGTTTGGGCCGTGTGGCAAATTCGAGCGAAATGGTTCTTGGGATGTTGAATGGTTGATTGCGCCTTGGTTATGGTCTTTTCATTTTTTGTATATGGTGCTATCTATTTCTCCATGGCTATGGTCATGCACTTCGTGTGTTTGATGATTGAATTGTCTATGGTTATTGATATTGAGGATTATGACTCGACGTATTTTATGTAGACCGGTATTTGGATTGGGTCACACACTACGACCGAGTTATGTTGGGATATGATCCTTTGTGATGGTTTCAGGTGATTGTTCTCCCTTATGTGATGGGTTCATAGCATTGTGTTTGTGGTGATATTTGTTAAGCTTGCGGAATGGTTCTCTCATTTGAGTCATTTTTCCACTTTTTGGTACACTTGAGTTGTTGCTTATATGTGCGCAGAATGCATGGTTACCTTGGGTTGTATTGGTGTAACATTTCAGTGGAGAAACTAGTATTTGATGAGATAAGATCACTGGACCTAGAATGTGTGCTATCGGATTTTGTTACAATAGGTTTTGAAGAAAAATGTCACTAATCAACTTAGAATTTGGCTGCAGTCTTTATCGGGAGAGAGAGCTTTAAGACTTGTTGATCTGATGGGTGATTATAAGTTTCTGTGTGTTCCTGTCATCATTGGCATTATGCTAAGGTTCTGAACAAGGTTTTATTTGATATGAAGTTCGTTACCGGCACCAGATTCTTTTAGCAACTATTGTGATAAGAAATTATTGCTACGAGTATGCGAGTTATGTAGTATATCATGTGATTACATCTTGGGTTATGGTTATAGCTTGATACAACTTATTCAGACTTATATAGTGTGTAGATGTGAGATTCCGGTCTTGTAATGAATTCCGAATATTAGAAATTGGGTTCTAAGGTTTATGGACTAAGATTGAAGTAAGGATCTTTAGTTATGTTGTGTTTATCATGTTTAAATGGATCAGGGTGATGTATGATCACCCCTGGGTATGTGCATGGTAAGGTTACATAATGAATTGATGGTTTTAAAATGGCTCTTGGCACGTTTGAGGATGAATGTATGTTTAAGCCTTAAGTTGGAAGAGTTGACCAAGTTTGACTTTTGTATATTTGACCCCGAATTAAATTTTTGATGATTCCATTAGGTCCATATGGTGATTTTGGGCTTGGTCGTATGTCCGGATTTGCATTTAGATATTTCTTGAGGTTTTGGCGTTAATTGGTGAAAGATGGCAATTTTATGATTTGGAAAGTTTATAGGCATGACCCCGAGTTGACTTTGATGATATCAGGTTTATATTTTGGTTTCGAGAATTAAAATAGCCTTGTTACGTCATTTGGGACTTGTGTGAAAATTTTGAGGTCATTCCTAGTTGGTATGATATGGTTCGACATGAGTTTTAGAGGTTGAAAGTTTAAAGTTCATCAAGTTTGATTTGAGGTATGATTCACCGTTTCGATGTTGTTATGTGTGATTTAAGGTCTCGAGTAGGTTTGTGTTATATTTTGGAACTTGCTGGCATGTTTTCGCGGGGTCCTGAGGGCTCGACTAAGTTTTAGATGGATTTTGGCTCTTTTGGGCACTATTGTGTTCTGCTGATTTCTGGTGTTTCAGTTCCTCATCGCGATCGCGAATAAGAGACCACGATCACATAGTGTATTGTGGGAGTTTGGTGATTTACTTCATCACGTTGGCGACTTGGTTATCACGTTCGCGTAGGCTGTAGAGACTGGTCTTTTTCGCGTTCTGTTCACGTCAGTGTAGTGTTTTGGCTGAACTGGGCAGTCGATGATTTCTTCTTCACATTTGCGATGATGCTCCCGCATTCACATAGTTCTGTAAGCTTTGTGTATTGCATTCGCTAGGCTTGAGCCGCTAATGGATAGAGTTAATTGTGGCACTGTATATTTGTGCATTGCGATCACGAGGGTACTACCATGATCGCGTAGAGTACCACTGGATAGTGCATATAAGTACTATATTTCGGACCTTTGAGTTATTTTATCAAATTTTTGAGTTGGGGAGCTCATATTTGGGAGATTTTGGAGAGTATTTTCACAACATGGATTGGGTATGTATTTTCTACTCGTTTTCTTATTTTATTCATGATCTATCTATGATTTTAGTATTTTATTGGTGATTTTGAAAGAGCAATTGAGGGTTTTGTCTAAACTTTCCTAAAGTGAATATTATGTTATGAACATCCATTCAGAATCGAATTTGAGTGAAATTAGTATGGTTAAACTCGTGATTGAATAAGTTATACAAGGTTTCGAGGTGCAGTGACTTTTTAGTTGACTTTTAGTGTTTGATTAAAGATTCGACCTTTATCGATTGGGTTTGTTTCATTGGGCGTTACTTGACGTTTTTAATTTATTTTTGGCTAGTTTCGAGCCGTTTGGAGGTTGATACACGCGGGGTGGCATTTCTAGGGGGTCATTTAGCTATTAGTTTGCACTGTGATAGCACACTTTGCACATTATGAGCATGTGATTTTTGCTCTATATGAGAACCACTCCCAAAAAATTTCAAAATAAAATAACTCTTCTATTGTTTGCAATTTTGTGCAATTTTGTGATATTTTCTGTTATTGATTGCATCTGTCTGTATATGTTTATTTACTAAATTGATAAAAAAAAATACAAAAATATGTTGCATTTGTATTTAGGATTTAGTTTTACATTTAGGATTTATTAAGAAGTTGTTGTCTTACAAGAATGAAAAATTCACAAAATAATGTATTTTGCATTTTTAGAGTTTAACGTCAATATTTTGTGATTTTTCTTTTAACTCTATATTTAATTATGTGTGATAATTATTATTAATAGCTAATTAGTATTTTTAAGTTAATTTGGATTTTTATAATATAAATTTAGGACTAGTTTTAATTAATTAAAAGAGAAGAAATTAGATTTGGGCAAAAAGTTCCCAACCCAAACCAATTCTACCCAGTCTAACCCATCCAAACACACCACTTAAACCATCCCAAAAAAACCAACCCGCCCCAACCCGGTCCACCCTACCCAATACCAAATGAACCCCCCCCCCCCAATTTCAATCCCCTTCTTCATTCTTCTTATCATAGCCGCCAGTCCTAAAAAATAACCTCTCCCCATATCCACCACATAAGCCGCCTCATCTCCAGCGAGCTGCCAGCCAGCTTAACGCCGGACAGCCCACCCATAAACCCAAACGATCCATGTTCTCTCCTTTCACTTCACGCCAAACGACCCCATCTTCACCCAAGCTGAAGCAACAATCGGCTGCAATAGAGAACACGAACCCAGCCCCCTAACTTCGTCCTCTTCGAAACTCCCTGAAGCTACACCAAATTCACGCGGAACTAGCTCGAAATCGCTACCCAAATCTGGTCGAATTTTGTTCGAGGTCCTCATTTGTTCTCAAATTCGAGTCGAAGTCTCCATTCGAGAGACAGGGCGCCAATTTGATGAGGTTCCGTGGAGGTGCGCTTTGAGATCATTATTCTCTATTTCCGGTTCAAGGTGTGAGCTTCGTTTCATTCATTTACATGTTCTGTTTTTGTTTATTTATGATGGTTTGTTTATGAAGTCCTCGCTATTGTTAATTTCTATCTCCATTTTAATTTCATGGTTTTGATGACATGAATTTGAAGTTATACATTGTGAATACATTATTTGTGGTTTGAGTGTTTTCATATATGTGAAGAGGTTGTCGTTTAGTCGTATGTCAAAGTTGTTTGTTGAGTTTGTTTGAGTTTCACAGTGAGGTTTCATATCCTGGTCAAGATCGAGTCTCGTTGATAGATTTCTCGTTCCGATTCGTTTTTGAGATTCTGTCGATTCAAGTTTCATGGTTCGAGTTTGTCATCATTGTGTTCGTTGTGGATTTCGTAGCGGTTCCAATTTAATTAGTGATTTTGATAGTTGTTTCTGGTCTTTTGGAGTTCACCGTTAAGTTTTCCCTCTGCTTGTACTCACCTCTGAACATGTTAAATTGAAATGGCTCGCATTCAGGTGTTTTTTCTCTTATTGTTTACTTTTATTGTGCATAAAAGAATCTTGAATGCTATTTTTCTTGAGTTTTTGTTGATTGTTCTGATTTACTCAATCATTAAAAAAAGAACACTTGAGTCGTTGGTGTATTTGTGTGCAATTTGGTTTTAACAAATCTGTTTTGATGTGTTGGATCATTTTAGAAGGGATGTGGATTGATTATATAAGACCTGAACCCTTTTTTAGTTGAATGTTCCTAAGAATTGTTTAATAAAAAGGTGCATCTCACATATTTAAGAAGATGCTAGCACATGGTAGGATTAAGAAAGGCACTAAGCTAGTTGATAGTTTTAAAATAAAAAGGGGCTTTGCTTAATGCTTTTAAGAGTTGGAAAGTGTATAACATAGGGTGATAATGAAAAGCTAAAGGGATACACATGGGAAAGGAATATACAAGCTGTAAAGAAAAGTGTTTGAATAAAAAAGAGTAAACTTGATCTTTAAATAGAAGATACATAAACACATTGAATGAGTAGGACATTCTGATATGAGAGGAGGCTTTTGAAACCATCTTTTTTTAAGAGAACATTTTGGAGAATTAAGAGAGTTTAAGAGTTCAAAGCATCATTTCTGAGAGCTTTGAGGGCATTTTTTTTCAATTTCAATTTAAAACACACTTTTGGACAGAATAGAGGGTCCCTTTTTGAATCCCTGGAGGTAAAATACTTGGAGAGAACTAAAACTGAAAGGAGAAAGGTCTCTGTTTCTATTGAAAACGAGCATTAGTCTGTTGTTGTTTCATTGAAGCTTCAAGCTTCTTTTCTTTGAGTGTTTGAAAACCAGAAAGTTGTTGTTCTACTGCTTCTGGTTCTTTCTGTTTCTGCCTGTGATTGCATTTGATATTCCTTGGGTGTCAATTGGTTTTCTGAGTTTGATGTGGGTTAGTTGTTACTATTTTATTGGGTTCAGTTGGATTTTTGTTCGGCTTTTTAAATCTGTCCTTGGGTTTTCTGTTTGCTGGTTATTACTAGTTGCTACTGGTTGTTGCTGTTACTGTACTGTTACTGCCCTGCTGATCACTCCTGTTTCTTCTTCTTTTTCCAATACTAAGTACACTTTCGAATCAACACTAATGTAGCTGTGAGATGTAAAAGTGAAATGAAATGTTAGGGTGATTGATGAATTAATGTTGTATCTGTAGTTAATAACTACGGGATAAGTATTTGTAAAGTGTAGTTTCATGACTCAATAAAAATGCATGAGGTAGTTTTGTACTTAACTGGAATTGTTTGGTTTGTAAATCACAATTTGTGGTTGTTGATTGTAGATTAAATGTAGTTACTTGTGTAATTTGTATAATGAACAAATAGTTAATAGATTGATTACTTAGATTTCATCTTTACTTAGTATTTGTATTTAAGACAAATTTTAGGACTGTGTACCCCAATGGATCAGTGATTCATCATTCTTCCTAAGTGCAATGTAGCCTTACTTATCTAGCTAATTATACCAAGAATCTCATTCCATTAGGCAGTATATAGGGCAATGTTTGAATCCAGAATAACATATTCTAGTAGTTAATTCCATTAGTCTCAATCATCTAAAAATGTTAGTTTAAATTAATTAGAGAATGGTTAGTTTGTTTTAATATTTTTATCAATCTCGTATGCTATTTATAATTTCAGTTTTAGTAATATTCGCTTATAGAATATGGCACGAAACAATCTCCATTTATGCTAACTCGAATGCAATTTTCCATTTGCATTTGCTCTAATCTAATAACTAATAAGAGGCCTGAACTTTTCAAGCATGTAATTAAATAGGATTCTTCTCTTTTATTTTAGAGACAAACTTAATAGAAAAAATATAGTCACTTTAGGTTTATCCTTTTAATAAAGAATGAGATGAGCCTCACCAAATAAAACGCACAAATTGTGGGGCCCTCATGAATGTATATATTAAAATACTTAGCTTTCGGAACATGTTGTTTAGCGAATTTCAAGGCCTTCCCCAAAATAATAAGGCGTTAGTCTCTTTAGGTGCGTCTTTAATAATTTTACCTTCCTAAATTTGGTGTGCATTTCATGCGACCCAAATCCAAATCACAAAATATTGAATAAAATGTGTCGAGGATCCGGGTGCATTTCATGTGACGTGATCCAAAAATATATTTTAAACAACGTTCAATTTTCTTTAATAATTTGAATAAAAGCAGTTCAAAATCAAAATTAGCACATAGGTTCAAATGTATTAAAATCAAATAAATAAGCTAAAATGACAATTGAGCTACCGTGCTAGAACCACGAAATTTGGGAATGCCTAACACCTTCTCTCAGGTTAATAAAATTCTTATCCGGATTTCTGGTTCGCGAACTATTAAATAAAGTCAAACCTTTCTTCGATTCGGGATTCAACCGGTGACTTGGGACACTAATATCTCCCAAGTGGCGACTCTGAATCTCTTAATAAATGAATTCCGTTTCGATTGTCCTTTAATTTGGAAAACTCCATTTACCATGCCCTTCGCGTGGGGCAGTGATGCAAAAGGAGGTGTGACACACATGCCTACACTTGAGCATGTTATTATATCAGCCCAGAAGCATGAAATTTGATAATTATTCATCATTTGCGTGTGTTCTTGTATACTAGCTTTTGTGTGATATAATTTGGACTGGATGCCTATGACCAAGCCGGGTGGATTGTGTTGTTATGCATGTGACCACACTAGGAGAATAGTACTGTTATGATGTGACCATGCCGAACAGATTGTGGATTTATGCATGTGACCACGTCGGGTGGAGTGTGTTGTTATGCATGTGACCACGTTGGGCAGATTGTATTGTTATGCATGTGACCACGTCGGGCGAATTGTGTTGTTATGCATGTGACCATGTTGGGGGAATTGTGTTGATATGTTCGTGACCACACCAGGGGCATTATTATATTGAGCCTATGACCATACCGGGCTGATAGCACGTTGAATTGGCCGTTCTTGCATGTGGATAAGGATCCATTCCCCTAATGTCACCCTCTCATGTTTCTCTCTTGATGGTGTACACGCAGATTGTGAGAAACTGACGAGTTTCTAGTTGATGTGAGATTTGGTAGAGCTCGTTATTATTTTTGGACCGGGTTGCGCGCTGCAACGAAATGATATTTGGTTATTGCATTTCATATTTTCTTGCAATTTCATTGACTGTTTCCTGGTTTACCTGCATATCTTCTTTATATGCTAGATTGTTGACTGAGTATAACACTTTAAAACAAAGAATTTTGAGCATCAAAGAGGTTGTACTTGAGATTTCCTTGATTTAACCATATATATGTTCTATACTTGTTGAAATTATGAGTTGTACAGGTGTTGGTGAGTATCATTTAGAGTTATTGCTTCATGTATATCGCCATGGTTAGTTAGGATACTTACTGAGTACATTGGTCGGTTGTAGTTATACTACACTTCTACACCTTGCGTGCAAAACTTGGATTTGATGCTGCTGTGTATGGAGAGAGGTGGCATCGATGATGTGCCCGCATTCCAGTTTCGCTACCACTATTATTTGGTAGTTTTAGATTTGAGATTTTGTTCATGTACATTTCAAATATATGTTGTATCATTTTTCCTTTCAATTTGTTAATCTATGTCTTAGTGACTAGTGAATTTTACTACCAGTCCTTGGGGAGTTGTATAAAAATTCAGTTACTTCATTTTTTTACTCTAAATTTCATTATTAAATTGTGTTTTACTGATATATGGCTTACCTAGCGGGTTGGGTTAGGTACCATCATGACTAGTTGAAGTTTGGGTCGTAATATAGAGGTAGTTTAGAACTGGCCTAGGCCTACTTCAACTATAGAGATTCGAAATTTCTTAGGTTTGGCGAGTTAATATCACCGCGGTTCGTGGAGGGGTTTTAATCTATCTCAGCCCTATTGACCAAGTTGACCCAGAATGATGGTCTTTTCAGATGGTCTGACGAGTCTGAGTTGAGCTTTCAGAACCTCAAGACTGCTTTGATTATAGCCCTAATGTTGGTGTTGCCTACAGGTTCGGTATCTTACATTGTGTATTGTGATGCATCACATATTGGTCTCGATATTGATACATGATAATAGGGCGATTGCCTACGCATCTTGGCAATTTGAAGGTTTATGAGAAGAATTAACATCTCCATGATTTAGATTTGGCAGCATTCACACACTGAGGATTTGGAGGCATATCTGTACAAAATTTATTGTGAGGTCTATACCGACTATCAAAGTCTCCTGGAACCTGTTTAAGTAGAAAGACCTTAATTTGCGGCAGTGAAGATGGCTAGAATTGTTGAAAGACTATGTTATCACCATATTATATCATCCAGGAGAGGCCAATGTAGTGGCTGATGCATCAAGTGGAAATGCAGAGATCATGGGCAGTTTGACATATTTTCCGGTAGCAGAGAGGCCACTAGCCATATATGTTTTAGCCAATCGATTTGTAAGATTGGATGTTTTAGAGCCCAGACAGGTTCTTGCTTGTGTTGTGGCGCAATCTTCTTTGTTGGAGCATATCAAGGCTCTCTAGTTTGATGATCCTCACTTGCGTTGTTGAAGGATACAGTCCATGCGGGTGGTGCCAAGGAGGTTATGATTGGAGATGATGGTGTTATTCGGCTTCAAGGCTGGATTTTTGTTCCAAATGTTGATGGTTTGAGAGATTTGATCCTTGAGGAGTCTCACAGTTTGTGTTATTCTATTCTCCAGGTGTCATGAAGATGTATCGTGACTTGAAATAACACTATTGGTGGCGCAGAATAAAGAAAGACATTGTTTCCTATGTATCTCGGTGTTTGAATTATCAACATGTGAAGTGTGAGTATCAGAAACCAGGTGGATTAACTAAGAGATTGGAGATAACGGTAGAAGTGGGAGTGCATCAATATGTATTTTGTGGTAGGCTTGCCATAAACCTTGAGGAAGTATTACGTAGTGTAGGTTATTGTGGACCGGTTGACTAAGTCCGCACACTTTATTCCGGTGGCGGCTTCCTATTCTTCAGAGAGGTTGGTCAGATTTACATTCAGGAGATTATCCTCCTATATGATGTACCATTTCTATCATTTCTGACCGAGGCATGAAATTTACATTGTAGTTTTGGGGAGTCATACAGCATGATTTGGGCACGTGGGTTGAGCTAAGCATGTCGTTTCATCCTCAGACAGACCGATAGTCCGTGTCTACCATTCATATCTTGCAGGACATGTTACATGCTTGTGTTATGGATTTCGGAGGTTCAGGGGACCAGTTCTTACTCTTGCAGAGCTCGTCTACAATAATAGTTACTAGTCAAGTATTTAGATGGCATCGTATAAGGCCTTGTATGAGAGGCAATGTCGTTCGTCGATTGGTTGGTATGAGCCCAGTAAGTCTAGGTTGTTGGGCACTAATTTGGTCTGTAATGCTATGAAAAATGTTAAGGTGATTCAGGAACGACTTCACACAGCTCAATCCATACAAAATATTTATGCGGGCCGGAATGTTCAAGATGTAGCTTATATGGAGGGTGAGAAGGTTCTTCTCCGAGTGTCGCCTATGAAGGGAGTGATGCACTTGGTAAGAAGGGCAATTTGAGTCTGATGTTTATTGGGACATTTGAGATCTTAGAGAGAGTTACGAAGGTTGCCAACAAGCTAACATTGCCTCATATCCATCAGGAATACAGTCAGTATTCCAATTTTCCATGCTTTAAAAGTACCATGAAAACAACTTACATGCATTGAACTTCAGCACAGTTCAACTTGATAAACATTTGGCCTTTGAGGAGGAGTCGTGACCATTATAGCCCGACATGTTTGAAAGTTAAGGTCTAAGAGTTTTTCTTCTGTGAAAGTACAATCGAGAGGTCAGTCGATCCAGGCTAATGAATGGGGAGTCCACTTTAAAATTGTCCACCCTGCACCCACCACCCGAGTATATGATTCAACAGGAATTAATATTCTATATTGGATTTTTTAATGCTTTTGTTGTCAAATCGCGCATTACCCCCTACACACATGGTTATTAAATACCCATGAGGAAGCACATTACAGGACTTGTATGTTTCTAGCTGGAATTTTATAAAAAATGGGAGTGTATGGATTAATTCGAATCAATATGGAATTATTACCTCATTCCCATTCTATGTTTTCTCCTTGGTTGATGATGATGATAATAGGTATAATACAAATAATCTATGCAGCTTCAACATTTCTTGGCAAACAGAATTAAAAAAAAAAGAATAGCCTATTCCTCTGTCTCTCATATGGGTATCATAATTATAGAAATTATTTCTCTAACTGATATATGTGGGAGTACGAGTCTAATATACGGAGTAGATACCCACACCTTTTCACCAGTCCGATGAACATTTCTTTTAGAGATGGAGAGTATGATGACCCGATAGGTAATTTTGAGTACTGCCCTTATTCTCGTATTCTGAGACCTCCATTAGATTCATTTTGTTATTCTTGACTTGCATGAGTGGTCTATGTCTTTTTCCGGAAATTTTTTATGTAGAAATTTGAAGAAAATATGATTTTAGGCTTTAAAAATAACTTGAGTTAACTACAATCAACATTTTGGGCAAACGACCTTGGATCGGTGTTTTGATGATTTAGGTAGGTCTCTATTGCGATTTTGGATTTGGGCACATTCTCAAAGTTGAATTTGAAGGTCCCTAGGTTGATTTGACTTGTTTTGCCGAAAGTTAGCAAATTGGATGTTAGGAATTTCCTAAGTTTGATCCTATGTTGAATTTGTGGTTATTGTTACATCTCGTTTTTTCGTACGTTAAAAGTTTCGCCTTTAATTAATTGACGTATGCTTGGGGATGAGCTAGTCTTGACGTTAACGTATTTACGTTATTTATAACAAGCGATAAATAAGTGTCCTAAAGTATAAAGGGTACATGAATTAAACAAAATGAGTTTCGTTGAATGTGGCCAATTTAAAATAAAATACGGGTCGACCGATAATACCCGATAATTATAAAGTAGTATCATGCAAGGTACCATATGACCACGGTAATATAATATTTAAAAATATATATGAAGTATTTTAAAAATAAATAGAATTTTAAGTAATTTGTGGTAATTATTAAATTATACGGGTAATTGATTAATTACCGGATAACAGAAGATTACCGAGTTAACTAATAAATGGGTAAATAAATTAATAATCTCTACCCCACCCCCACGTGGCAATAGACAGACTATTCAAATATATGACCACTTGGTCATATATGCTTAGTGGCGGGGAACATGTAACTCATTTAAGTCTTAGTCATATTAGTCATATACATTAGAGAGCAAAATAAATTCCTTCTTCAAGCTCTGATTTGATAAAGAGTAGAAGCAATCTCTTCTTGATATTCAAATATGTTTGGAGCAAAGGCAGTTTCTTCTTAAGTTCAAGTAAGCCTGAAACAGAAGCTTCAACCAAATCGAACAAAAAACGTTGGAATAAGTTGAAATTTAGATCATCCATTTTGTTTTTGGTTTCAAAACCCAAAACTCTAGAGCAGAATCCATTCGTCCAAAATCCAAGCCAATTTCGTGCCTCAAGTTCAAAAGCGTAGAAGCTTAAATCTAACTTTTGGGTTCAAAGTTCAATCCATGAGGGTTTCCAACGGGATAATTATACGGAGTTGTTTACTCCAAGTATGTTAAGGTATTTCCTTCTTTCTTTTGGCATGATCTAATGTGAAATAAATAAGCTATCTCATAATGAACATACTCATAAAAACTAAGGTTGTCCATATTGTTCTTTCCTTATAAAGTTATTCTAAACAACGGTATATGATCCTTAAATCCTACTAAGGTTCATATTGGTGGTAGGGATGCCCATAATGTTCTTAGGACACTTCAAAAGGTTTAGAACTTGATTCCCTTAGTCAAGCATGCATTATATATATATGTATTTATTTTATTCTACCGAGCCGCGCTATAGTCTGCCGGGTACGACACCTATTGTGCAATCACTGATCAGGTGGGTTTTACCGAGCTCCACGTGGTCGGGTACGATTCTACCGAGCCTTATTATGGCTGGGTACGTTTTCACCGAGTCCTCTTTGAGATCGAGTATGATATGATGATGATGATGCCCACATAGGCGTATGTTTTCAAAAGTTTATGTATATATATGTATTATGCATTTCATGTCAGTATCGCAGAGGCACTGAGATGTTACAGGTTGTATCTTCTCGATCACTCTTTACATTACTGTTCTTGTTTATGTTTTCTTGTCTTACATACTCGGTATTTTATTTGTATTGACGTCCCTTTTGCCTGGGGGCGCTGTGTTTCATGCCTGCAGGTCCCGATTGATAGGTTGACTGTCCTCCTATTAGGCTATCAGCTCAGCGAAGGTGTTGGCACACTCCACTTGCTCCGGAGTTGCCAATTTGGTCAGTATACTTTGGATATATATTGATTGGTATAGCGGGGCCCTGTCCTGACCTTTATGATTTTATGTACTCTTAGAGGCTTGTAGCCAGATGGCAGGTGTATGGATAATTGTATGGCCTTTTCGGCCTATGTTTTGAGTTTATAAATGGTCATGTCAGCCTTATAGGCCCGTATGTCATATGTATAAGTTTGTATATCATGTTGGGTCATCATATGTTGAGTGTTTTCTTATGTTTTATTCTTGTTATCTCATGACAGGGTTTCTGGCTTATTTACTCATAATAGTATAATAAGAAAGATATGTTACGTTGGTACTCGGTTAAGTAAGGTACCGGGTGCCCGTCGCGGCCCTTCAGTTTGGGTCGTGACAAAAGTGGTATCAGAGCAGTTTTGTCTTAGGGAGTCTACAAGCTGTGTCTAGCAGAATTTTGTTTATGGTTATGTCGTGCACCACACTTATAAGTAGGAGGCCACAGGGCATTTAGGACTGTCACTCTTTCTTCTTACTCTAGATCGTGTTCTAGAGCTCAGTTGTAAGATCTTAACTTCTATTTTACTCGTAATAAGACGATACCTACATCTATAAAGACGGTTGGTAAAATACATGGCTATGGAAGAGTTCAGTGAGAGGAACTCGATTCCGTATCATGTTTATGATGAGTAACTGGGAGGTCCTCAGCATATCATGTGCATACCGAAATGTGTAAGCCTTATGATAAGGAACTTTAAGGCAAAAATATTTATCCACATTTATGGTGAAAGACAACGAATTCAAGAAGAAAGGTGGAGAAGGGTACGAGGCACCCAGTTAATGAAGATTATTAGTATTACAGTTCCGACAGAAAAATATAAGCATTAAGAGTTACCCTCAACAGTAACAAAGGTATGTACACTTAGCCATATCCATCTTAGTTATGCTCTATGGGGCTAGCATGTGTAGTTTAAAAAAAAGAGGGAACATCAAGACCTGGCTGGGGTTAGAGTAAACCAAAATAGTGAATGGATTGTTTGTGTTAGATGACATTAAAATAGCGTAGCCAATTATGAATACTACAAATACATGCACTATAAACCTTGAAGGGATACATATTATCTTGGTGTGGCTCACGTTCATAGTAAAGCGAGAAAGTTAAGTAACTTGAAAAGCCACTGGATGAAGCAAAGGGAATCTAAAAGCGAACGAATGTCTTGTTCGAGTTTTCAGAATAATGTGATAGGCATAAACGTTAGTGAAAAAAAGGATTTAATGAAGCATTATGAGTAAGATGTGGTACATGGATGACAACAATAGATCAGGAGATGACAATATTACAAAATCTATAGTCAAGTGAAGGAATAGACGATGGGTGACAACCCTTAGGACAACAAGAGTATAGGCCATACAGTCATGTCGTCATTTCGAGAAATAAGTTCGCAACTCTCGTGCGATTACCAAGAGGAAAGTTAGACCTCAGAGTAATAGAAATCAGTATGGGATAGTGAATAAGATAACTATATGTGAATTAGTGACTGGGTGATTTGGTATAGTTAGCATCGTGAGAATTTCATATTGCATTCCGGCAATAATAGGACGGACAACATAAGAAGGTTCATGAGAAATTCAGAGAATGGTCATTTAGGAAGACGCTTCCTAAAGCAAGCAATGTTAGCAAAGTTAAGCTTAAGGGAATGTATGTATCAGTTACAAGTAAGTTTCACCCTCGCGAGTAAGGGGATTTGTCATCCTTGGCACAAAAGGATTGTCGTAAGGCGAGTAAGGATCATTGATGTTGAGAAACGACGCCAAAGATAAAGAGGTAAAATACCTTAGGTAGATTCTCGCGGCTTAAGCTCTTAGTACACCCCTAAAGGGGGGAATATAGAGTGACATGGCATTAAGTCAGAATTAAGCGGTTCTAGTGACTATGGAATGCTAAAGCAAGAATGCGATAAATGAAAGAGGAATGATATGGCACTTATCCAAATCTTACAAATGTGCTACGATTCATGAATATTGTGCAAGCACAACGTCAAGGAAAGGAAGTAAAGGTTCCTGCCCGAGCTGTTATTAATAAATAAGGAACCAATGCGAGACGTAAGTTAAGACAAAGAAAATAACCCAAGAAAGGACATAAAAAAAGGCCCGTAATAAGCTTATAGCTTTACGAGAGTCAAGGGTTCTCCCTAAGTACTACAACGAAAGACTAGCTCAGGAGATAAGAAAGAAGGCTTCAACCTAAACACAACAGCCTAAAGAGGAAATGGTCGTGTAAAAACAATCTCGCAACAACATTGTAAGTATTCCAAAGGAAAGTGGCACCTACTATGGCTAATGAATGGGAAATAAGAGTTAAAAGTAATATTCGAGATCATATGAGTTGTATAAAAACCCAGGCAAGTGTAGGCACTGAGATAAGCTAAATATGGATGCAACGAGGGGGCAAAAAGACCATGAAAAGTAATAGCTTACGTTGAAAGAAAGCTAAGATGGAATGATCCAGAGTTAGTAAGTTATGGATGCACTCAAGATTTTAGAGCATTACCCAAGCAACATATTTGTTGACTATCATACAGCCGTGGAAGGCTCCGGTATAAGTTAAAAGAAAGAATTTAGCCCAGGACATAGACAAAGGATTGAATTGTTAGAATTATCATGGATATTCCATAACGCCTATGAAAGGAAAAGTAATAACTAATACCAAGAGCCGCAAATTAGAATATATCTTAAGTCTACATAGAGGCTAATCAGAAAGAAGATGAGACTAAAGAGTTACATCGACTAAGCAAAACATGAGGGACCAAGAAAATTATAGACCTCAGAATCACTCTTAAGTAGCATAGGTATAATAAAGATAGTACAATAGCCATATTTTATAATAGCTCTATGATAAAGTCAACTAAAGAGTACCAGCCTCATAAGAAGTTAGTATGAAGCTCCCACCAAATTGTATATTCACCATAGGTGTAAGAATTATAGTAGAGCTTCAAGTTATGGACGTGACTTGTACCTGTGTGGAGGGGAGGTCATGAAAGAGATAGAATATACGATTCAAGATTTTAAGGAAAGTAAGGTAAAGGCAAACAATCCGTGAGATACTCAAAAGCTGAAGGTTGAGAATATTCCATATTTGGGATATAAGGCTAGAAGTGCGGGGATTCAATATCCATAAACGATAGCAGTGTCGTTAGTAATATATCTTCTAACCTATGGTCTAGGTATCGAGAGGCCTTATTATGAGAGTAAAGAAGAATTAGAGACAATGTGATGTCTCGCTTGATGTTCCAGAATGACATAAGGAATCTATGATGCAAGCAAGTTGAAAGGTTGCGAGTAATATAGATAAATATGTGTAGGTTGAAAGCTATTAAATGGTGAGGGGAAAGGTTCTAAAAGACAAGAGTAAGGATAAGAAAGGGCGAGTGAGAAAGTAACAAAAATGAAATGCTGCCCTAGTAGTAGAATAAGGGTGTAATTGTAATAAATAAAAAATGACAGTTAGGCCTTCAATTGAGTAATGATTTGAAGAGGACTTCATGAATTGTACGAAATTAAAATACCCATATAATGTGAATCACATTGAGACACTATGAAATAGAATCACTTCGAATATTCCTTGATGTAGCGTAAGCCCTAGGGGCAAGGTATTGCGTAAGAAGTTTCAAGTTATCAGTGGTATATTATAGATCAATATTGAGGTAAATCAACAATGGATGGAAAAAAGTCATAAAGTGGTAGGGTATTCCAAAAAGGTATCACCGATGGAAGCTGTCTTGAGTTTCGGAGAGAAAGGAAAACTTAGTCGTCGGTACATGGGACCATAGAGGATCATACGCGACAGAAGCCAAGTAGCATATAAGTTAGACTTGTTTTTGGACTTGGAGTCTGTACATCCAGTCTTTTATGTGTCTATGCTCCGTAAATGTATCAGATATCCTTCTAGAATTGTGTTAATTAACGACATTCAGGTCATAGAGCATTCATCATATGAAGAAACTCCTATCGCTATATTAGACGGACATATTCGGAGATCGAGAACTAAAGACGTAGCTTCGGTGAAAGTACTTTGAAGAAATAATAATGTGGAAGAAGTGACTTAGGAGGTCGGGAAAGACATAAAGTCTAGACTTTCCTACTTATTTCCTCCTTAAGAGAAGGATCCGACTGTGACGTCATAACCTTAAGGTACATGTATGGATTCTAGTGTTAGTTATTATCATTAGTTATGTCAGCCCATTGTCGTTGTTGATGGTCGTGGTCCTAGGTGGTGTTGATTTATTAAGTTTCTACATGAAGAGTTGGTTGCAACATTGTTACCAAGGGCGACTCTACCAAGCTTATATAGATATCGGATGGTTAAACATCCGAGGACGAATGTTTCTAGGGGGGAGGATAAAGTTTCGTCTTCAGTTAATTGACATAGCTTGGGGATGAGCTCATCTTGGCGCTACCGTATTTACGTTATTTATAACAAGCGATAAATAAGTGTCCTAAAGGATAAAGGGTACATGAATTAAAGAAAATGAGTTCCGTTGAAAGTGACCAATTTGAAATAAAATACGGGTCGACCAATAATATCTAATAATTATGAAGTAGTACCATGTAAGGTACCATATTACCACGATAGTATAATATATAAAGTATATATGAAATATTTTAAAACTAAATAGAATTTTAAGTAATTTATGGTAATTATTAAATTATACGGGTAATTGATTAATTACCAGATAACATGACATTACCGAGTTAACTAATAAATGGTAAAAAAAATTAATAATCTCTACCCCACCCCCACGCGGCAATAGACATACTATTCAAATATATGACCAATTGGTCATATATGCTTAGTGGCAGGGAATGTGTAACTCATTTAAGTCTTAGTCATATTAACTCATTTAAGTATTCGTCATATTAGTCATATACATTAGAGAGCAAAATAAATTCCTTCTTCAAGCACTAATTCGATAAAGAGCAGAAGCAATGTCTTCTTAATGTTCAAATATGTTTGGAGCAAAGGCAATTCCTTCTTAAGTTCAAATAAGCCTGAAACAGTAGCTTCAACCAAATCGAACAAAAAACGTTGGAATAAGTTGAAGTTTAGATTAAATCCATTTTGTTTTTGGTTTCAAAACCAAAAACGCTAGAGCAGAATCCATTCATCCAAAACCCAAGCCAATTTTATTCTTCAAGTTCAAAAGCGCAGAAGCTTAAATCTGACTTTTGGGTTCAAAGTTTAATCCACGAGGGTTTCCAACGGGATAATTATACGGAGTTGTTCTTACTCCGGGTATGTTAAGGCATTTCCTTATTTCTTTCGGCATGATCTAATGTGAAATGAATAAGATATCTCATAATGAACTTACTCCTAAAAACTAAGGTTTTCCATGTTGTTCTTTCCTTATAAAGTTATTTTAAACAAGTGTATATGATCCTTAAATCCTACTAATGTTCATATTGATGGTAGGGATGCCTATAATGTTCTTAGGTCACTCCAAAAAGTTTAGAACTTGATTCCATGAGTCGAGCATGCATTATATATATGTATCTATTTTACTCTACCGAGCCGCGCTATAGTCGGCCGGGTACGACTCCTATTGTGCAACCACTGATCAGTTGGATTTTACTGAGCTCCACGTGGCCGGGTACCATTCTACCGAGCCTTATTATGGCCGGGTACGTTTTTACCGGGTCCTCTTTGAGGCCGGGTATGATATAATGATGATGATGCCCACAGAGGCGTATGTTTTCAAAAAATTATTTATATATATATGTATTATGCATTTCATGTCAGTAGCCCCCAGAGGCACTCAGATGTTATAGGTTGTATCTTCTCTATCACTCTTTATATTACTGTTCTTGTTTATACTTTCCTGTCTTACATACTCGGTACTTTATTCGTACTGACGTCCCTTTTGCCTGGGGACGTTGCATTTCATACCCGCAGGTTCCAATTGATAGGTTGACTATCCTCCTATTAGGCTATCAGCTCAACGAAGGTGTTGGCATACTCCACTTGCTCCGAAGTTGCCTATTTGGTCAGTATGCTTTGGATATATATTGATTGGTATAGCGGGGCTCTGTCCCGACCTTTATGATTTTATGTTCTCTTAGAGACTTGTAGACAGATGTCAAGTGTATGGATACTTTATGGCCTTATCAGCCTATGTTTTGAGTTTACAAATGGACATGTCGGCCTTATAGGCCCGTATGTCATACGTATAAGTTTGTATATCATGTTGGGTCATCATATGTTGAGTATTCCCTTATGTTTTATTCTTGTTATCTCATCACATATTTTTTGGCTTATTGGCTCATAATAGTATAATAAGAAAGATACGTTACGTTGGTACTCGGTTAAGTAAGGTACCAGGTGCCCGTCGCGGCCCTTCAGTTTGGGTCGTGATAGTTAATTGGTTCGAGTTTTGGTTTTGTGACTTAAAATAAATCTATATTGCTATTTGAAACTATTTTGCAAATTTTGGTGTGATTTAGAGTTAATTTGACAGGATTCAGACGATTGGTTGTGATTCTAGAGGGTCTTGAGTATTCTTTTGAAATTCATGTATTTTGATGTACGATTCATAGTTTTAGATGTTATTTTCGTGTTTTGGTCACGGGAGCGTGTTTATTTAATATTAATACACTTGTGTGCATGTTTTATTTGGAGCCGGAGGGTCTCGTGTGAGTTTTGGATAGACTTCAGACCATATTTTTGAACTTGTGCAACTGTGGGTGACCAATGCTTCGTGATCGCGAAGGGAAAATTTAGGGCTGGGGCTGGTTACTCTCTGCAAACATCAGAAGAGGGTCATGAACACTATGGCTTGGGGGACTTCCTTTTGTGAAAGCGTTGGACCACTGGCGGATGCGTAGAGTTGGGATGGTAGGGGAGGCAAGTGATGGTTTATCTTCGTGAATGCGGACCAAGTTTCATGAACACGATGGTTGGTTGGGTACTTTACCTTCGCAAATCAAAGGCCATTTGGCCACTACTCTTCGCGAACGCATTAGGTGCTTCGCGAACTTGAAGAACCCCTGACGCCCAGGTATTTAAAGAGCTAAAAGTCGAGATTTGACCATTTTCACCATTTTTGAAAGTTAAAGCTCGGCCTAGAGGCAATTTTGAAAAGATTTTTCATTCCTACTTCATTGGTCAGTAAGATTTAACTTATTTTGTTATGTTTTTATAATCACCTATTGATTTTAACCTTTAATATAGCATTTTCATGGCAGAAATTAAGGATTTGGGTAGAAATTGAGGATTTGTAAAATTTGGATTTAGACATCAAATTGAGATCGAATTTCAAAATAAATGACATAATGGGGCTCCGGGGGTGAATGGGTAATCGAATTTTGGTTCGAATCTTGGATTTTGACCAAGCGGGTCTAGGGTTGACTTTTTCTAAATTCATAAAAAATTGAATCTTTTTAACTCGTGAGTAGTTTCTAAAGCTTATTTTAAATTATTTGAACCATATTTGGCACGATTTGACTAGTTTGGATGCTAATTTTAAAGTAAAGATCGTGGTTGAGTGTTGATTTGATTGCGGAAAGAGATAAGTATTGCCTAATCTTGACTTGAGGAAATATGATTTGTTGGAGTATTTGCTATATGAATTGTGTGGGGAAATGGTGTATATATGAGGTGACGAGAGTATATGCACCATCATGGGATCCAAGCATGCGGGATTGGGCTATTTACTTACATGTCTTATTTTGCTCTATGTTATCTCTTGTTACATGCTTTAGTTGTTATACGTTCTTACTTATTATCTATGTTTTACTTGTTATTTGTTGTTTATTTGTTACTTGTTTCAATTATATATTTCTCACCCAATATCTATTCACTTTCTACATGCTTCTAATTGAATTAATTGTACATTTTCTTTATCTAGTGTTCTACTTGTGTCACGATCCAAAATTCACTAAGGGTCATAATGGTGCCAGACACATTATCAGGCAAGCCAACACCAAGAAGTTAATTAAATTCTCATTTTAGTAATATGTTGAAATCATTTTATTCACACATTACACAATAAATAATAAATTTACAGAAATAATCATGAAGTTAGCAAACTTAATTTTGCATATTCCCATAATCATTCCAAAACCCGGTGTCACAAGTGCATGAGCTATCTCTAGGAATCAATAGAATACAACAATTGTTCGTAATACAAATTGGACAGAAAGTAAATACAGTAATCTTAAAGAGACTCTGCTGGATGCGGGTCGTCTCGAGAAGTGCAACTCACCTATGTTTCCGTTTCAACCATGCTGATATGCCCACTAAGCCACTAGAGATAGATGTGACTGTGCAATAAAAATGCACAACAAGGGTAGCATGAATATGAAAATAACTTATACTCAATAAGTATCCCGTGTAATCTCAAAGAAGTAGAGACGAGAGGTAGAATTTGACACTTACTAGGGGTCCAATATTACCAATACCAATAATATAGAAAATCGGGGATTTTCATATAAATGATTTTAAACTCAATAGCATGATGCAAGTAACCAATTCTTTTGATTTGTAGGAAATTTTCAGATTCATTTTTGTCATTTATACATTTATCTCTGGTCGGGGATAACAAATATCAATATCTATGAATCTCAAGGCAAAAAATATAAGCACGCGCAAATCCTGCCGAGGTCGTACGACCAGATCCAATAATATTTAAATTGTGCACTGCGAGAGGGGCGAATGGCGCGAATCATAGATGCATATATTTAATCTACCGAGGTGCTCGGCCCGAAGTCCAATAGCCGGCTTCCAAGCCCCTTCCGACAACTCAAACCGATGCCCAATAATCCAAAACTAGCCAAATAAAGGGCAAACCAATGAAAATACACCATAATACTCCAAAAATTCAATTTATATAAAATTCCAACTCTGCTTGAAAAGTTTACAAAATTTCCCTCGGGCCCACGTGCCCGAATTATGAAACTTTTTGAAGATAAAGTTTACCCCAACCTCACGAACTAAAATATATAATTGGCTCTCAATTTCATGCCTAAAATCGTGGTCAAAATCCAAGAATATAAATTTTCTAGGTTTTCTTTGAAATCCCAAAATTTCATTCTAACTACATGATTTTCCATGTTAAAATCTAGATATAATCGAAGTAATTAACTTGCAATAGGTTGGAATCACTTACCTTGACATGGATGATCAAATTGGAGCTACAAAATCGTTCCTAGGCCGATTCCAATGGAGAAAACGAGCCACAACCAATTCTTTACACTTATACATTGCCTGGACGGCTCTTCTTCGCGTTCGACAGACCCCCATCGCTTTCGCGAAGAAAATTCCCAAAAATCATTTTCCAAACCCTTCTTGGACAGCCTCTAGTATAATGATCATAACTTTTTGTACAAAACCCCAAATGACAACTGGTTTAATATTTTGTAATATAGACACCAAGATCCATAATTTTATGTTTTGGTCATCTCCCAATTCCTTATAGATTTTGATATATAAGTTGCTAAAGTCAGCCCTGTACAACACAAATTTCTTCTTCATCTTTCTGGATATCTTGTAGTGTACCAGCCATAATTTTTTGTATACAAATCCAAATACTTAATGCTTTACCATTCCGAAAACTAGAAATAAAGGGCTATAACTTTCATATTTGGGTAATCTCCAAATTCTTTACAGATTGCGAGTTATGAGCCTCCGAAGTTAGACCTATGTAACATAGATTTCCTTCTTCGCGAACACGAGGATCTTTACGCGAACGCGAAGAATAGAGTCCCTGAAGCTACATCCTTCTTCGCGAACGAGAAAGGATCTTCGCAAACGTGAATAACAACATGAGACACCAGCATCAGCTATTGTAAAACATCCCAAAATAATCTGAAACAACCCCAAAACACACACGAGGACCCCCAGGCCCCGTCCAATCACACAAACTAGTCCCATAACATAACACGGACATGCTCGAGGCCTCAAGTCACATGAAACAACATCAAAATCATGAATCGCATCCCAATTCATGCTTAATGTACTATAGAACTTCAAAGTTCTACTTTCGATGTCGAAACCTATCAAATCACATCTGATTGATCTCAAATTTTGCATACAAGTCATATTTAATATTACGGACCTATTCCAACTTCCGGAATTCGATTCCGACCCCAATATCAAAAAGTCCACTTCTGGTCAAACTCCTAAAAATCTTCAAATTTTTATCTTTAGCCAAATGACTTCAAAATGACCCACGGACCTCCGAATGACTCCAAATGATTCCAAAATGACTCGAATCCCAAACGGACATTGATAATACTGAAATTCACATCAACCCAAACTTATGAAATTCTTCCAAAAATTCTAACTTCCACAATAGGTGTAAATGTTCCCGGGTCTTCCAAACCCGATCCAGACATACGCCCAAGTCTGAAATCATAATACGAACCTTCTGGATTTTTCGAATTACTCAAAAATCTAATATTAGTCAATTCTTTCAACTTAATGCTTCTGAAATGAGAATTCTCTTTCCAAATCAACTTCAAACTTCCCGAAATTAAATTTCGACCATGTGAATAGGTTATAATACCTTAAGTGAAGCTACTCATGGCCTCAAACTGTTGAACGACGCGCTAAAGCTCAATACAACAGTTCAGGTCATTACATTCTCTCCAATTAAACATAATTTCATCCTCGAACATGCCAAGAACTGCGTTGGAGATTTCCGAAATCAGTGTTTAACACCACGTGCACCTACTCGTGCTACCGCAACCCAGTTGAGCATATTGGCTCGATCAATTCTGAAGATATTCCCTTTTATTCAAGAAAATAAACTTAGAGCCCAATCTTAACATTTAGAATTCTCTGCCAGGCTTGTTTCAAATACATGAACGTTGTATCAATCACTACACGAGGTACCAGAACATGACTACGTGCCTTTGTCAAATTCTCACCGTGCACCACATCATTAACCAGACCATAATAATATTCTCTGATCATAATTACCGACATTTTCTGAATATGATGCTCACAATGCACCTCATGATATAGATAAGTCTTATTCCAACTCTCGCATTATTGCCACAACGAAAGAGATGTTTAGAAATTCATAACCGACGACCAAGTCAACGAATCACGAGTCTATACTTCATACAAGAACCATTACCTCATTCTGAACCAAATAATGATCTTTGCTCTTTAATATACTTCATATAATTCGAATGCACTGATCCTAGATCAAATAATCTCGTCTCACCCAGTATGAACTGCTCAGGTAATAGACAGCCCGATCATGATCAAAAGTCACATATGATGCCACAACGTGCCAATAGGCCACAAGCTCGAACGTGATACATAAGGAAAGCGAACTCTGGAAGGGAGTACTCAACTCACACAACTAATATGAACTTTCCTTAGAAAATAGGAAACAAAACACACAAAGAGAGATATAGGGAACGATACTCAACATCACATTGTCACGACATACAACCCGATCCAATATATACCCGTGATGGCGTGCCACCCGATCTACATATAAAATTAACACAGGAAGATATACACCAAGAAAAATCGCTCATTACTACAACATACCGAATATCGGCCAAAAGCACGCTAAGTGCATAATACCATCCCTAGGGAGATAGATAATGTCTTAAGCTACAAAACTCAAGCACAACTGATGTGCGATATATGATTTGAATCTCAAGAGCCATCCTGCTTACATAATACCATCGCTACGTGAAACTTCAATACGCAAGAAATTTATCAATCCATTTCGCAACTCACACGGCATAATATAGCATTACATAAAATAGACGATAATGAAATAACATCCAGCATCTGAATACTCCTCCATAAGGAGTGCTATGTTTAAATGAAAACATCCGGCCTGATATAGAGCCCATATTCGTATTTAATTCCATCCACATACCTCAAGCCAATTCTGACCATATCGAACTAGGCCAATGATCTTTCCTTGGTCCATAATAACCCCCATTTTCCCATAACACACAAGAATAACCGTCCAATTGGAACAACCTTCCAAATTTCACAACCAAATGAATCGAGTGCCCTTCAGGCATAAATTCTAGATTAGCGATAGTACCACAATCTCCATACTTGGTTTAAATCCTCAATCAATTAAGTGACTACACGTCACACTTATACAATATTTCTGTGGGATATGCTCCCATGGCATTTTGCACATCCATACCACCGACCATACAAATGTTGCAAAGTGAATTAGGAGTCCGCAAGTCAATATAAAAACCTTTATGACACTGATCTTAGGTGACACTGAAGATAATACTTGTTTACTCTAAACATCTAAATTCTTTTCCTGCTCATCCGAGCCCGTGACCTCCTTGTCAACACCCGCAACCTTGATTCTCAACTTCCAAATCCCATGCTACTCACGACACTTAATCATGACAATGCGTAAGAGTACAAGAATTTCATCATAAATCCTGAACCACTAATAGGGTAAACACTTCGTCATATAGAGGCCTTTTAGCTCATTTCAAGAGAACCATTACAGTCTGTGACTAAATTCTCATAACCGTAGAAAATACCAACCTCAAGTAGTGGTCTAGACCACCATAACTCTTCCGAGATCCATTTGCACATAATAGGCCATAATACTTGAAAGCCTCCAAATAAAATCAATTACGGTGACTGTCAAACCTCACACGCATTATTGTAATCAATGCGTATAACTTAACACACTGAAGGAACTAATCGTTGCCACCATTATACCAATTCAACCATTGCTGACTGATTTACTTCTTCCAATTTACTCTAGGTTTGACTTAGAAATAATAGTAGCCCATTCAAAACATAACGAACCCAAATATGCACTCATCTTGAGTGACCTTATTTCGTGAAAATACGTTGTCTCAATTCCCACGAACTATCTATTACCCTCCTTATGCGCATATTCGCATCCTCAACCGGTACACCCATTCTAATAATTCTTCTATAAATCTGAAGTGATTTTATCCAATTCCTCTCAATTTATACCATAGACTGAAGATAATATAGAACACTCCAAGCTCCTTATCATAATTTGCTGCAAAATCTTGATACTCAACCATACTATGGACTCGAAACCCTTAGGCACCACACCTTAACCTTTGAACCCACTAGGACCATTATTAGGAGTCACCCATTCTGACTTAGTCCCGAATGTAATCAACTAAAGGCTCCGTTGGCACATGACCACCCTCTCAAAGAAGCAGCCGTCCAAATTACCTTCCTTGCAACTCACTTCTACACGAAACATAATTTTTGACCTTCCCAAAGCTTGAACATGAATTGATGATGCCAATTATAGAACACATTCTTCAATTTCTTTGCTCAAATTACCATTGATGTTCTCTTTCCTTATTCGCAATAACCTATCAATATGCCGATAACTAGAAATATCACAGATAGGCGACCATGCAATCCAATTGTAGGCCACGGGACTCTCCCACTAAGCTTAAAGTCACTATTACACATTGTTGGAACCCACCAAGATTCTTCATCTCTTATTCACATGACCTTGCGTAATTAAATCTCCAGATTCCTTGAAATCCTTCCTTTAGCATTTCATGAACACTTTGAATCTCTAGAAACATTCACATATTAGACCTCTTACTTGATAGCTAGTAAAATCTTTCGCATCAGCTTTACCAACCACACAACCGCTGACCTGCTCATAGGAGATAACCCACATGAAACTGTGCTCATTCACAGCTACACAAGTTCATTCACTCCTTGTGGACATCGACTAAATGTGCGATAATATCTTCCAATTCGAAGTTATGTTGCATCCTTCTTCAATTCAAGCAGCTCATTTTCATCACATCAAATATCTCGCCATTATGCTAGCTAATATTTCAAATTGATCTCGTAGACCTAGTCACTGTCCACCATAAATCCCAAAACAATCTAAACTTTTCTCAAGGACTATAGTCATCCTACCACAGAACCCATATGCTACTCTGACCCAAAGGCAAATTGAAGAAAACCATAATACCAGCAAACATAATGTATTCAACAAGGACAATGAACCACATCACATATGAAAATTCCACCACGCTTGAAAATATCAAGTCTTGTTACTCCGTCAAACCAAACTTGAACATTTATAGTCCGATTGACTCTCCTCCGCCGGAAATAAAATTTTGAATATCTGAATCTTGCATTGAGCAAACATCCTTCCAAGTCATTCACTGCGTCAACGCATAGACAAACATCCTACCATTACACCAATACTGTGCGATAGCAATGCACGAATCGTCATAACAATTAATTCCAAATCTTAAAACTTAGGTAATACTGGTACTGAGCAAAAATAACAGAAGAACATTTCGCAAGGCGACGATAATATCCCAATCAAATATGTAGGAAGGAACATCAGACACCATATCTGTAGTACCATTACAATTTCTCAATTCTTGATCACTATAGGAAGCGCTTCCCACCGTATAAGATTGAGTAGGAAATAAACAAAGGCATAAGCCTCAAAGGAATCAAACCTCATGATGAGGAATCAAGAAGGGAAGTGCTTCTAACAGCCTCGTCCAATAACACAAACCATCCCATAACCTAACACGGGCCTGATTTAGGCCTCAAATCACATAAAAACATATAAATCATGAATCACATCCCAATTAAAGCTTAATGAACTCTAGAACTTTAAACTTCTACATTCGACATCGAAACCTATCAAATTACATCCGATTGATCTCAAATTTTGCACACAAGTCACGTTCAACATTAAGTACCTACTCCAACTTTCGTAATTGGGTTCCGACCCCAATATCAAAAATTTCACTACCGATAAAACTTCTTAAAAACCTATAAATTTCTATCTATAGCCAAATAACTCCAGAATGACCCACGAACCTCCGAATTTACTTCCGATCGCGCTCCCAATACTGAAATTACCATACGGAGCCATTCCCAGTCTCAAAATCCCAAATGGGCATTGATAACACTAAAATGCACTTCTATCCAAAATTATGAAATTCTTCCAAAAATGCTAAATTCCACAGTAGGTGTCAAAATATTCCCGGGTCTTTCAAAACCCGATCTGGACATACGCCCAAGTCCAAAATTATCATACGAACCTGCTAGATTCTTTGAATCCCAATTCCGATGTCATTTACTCAAAAATCTAATCTTAGTTAATGCTTTTAACTTAAAGCTTATGAAATAATAATTCTCTTTCCAAATCAGCTTTGAACTTCCTAAAATTCAATTATGACCATGCGTACAAGTCATAATACCTGAAGTGAAGTTGCCCATAATCTCAAACTGTTGAACGATGCACTAGAGCTTGAAATGACTGATCGGGTCGTTACAACTTGCTTTTAAGTTCTTATATTACTTGAAGTACTTTATTTTGCTATTTCATTCATATGAGTCATCTAGCTAGTTTGGTACTATTGTTTTTCCAATGTTTCAGTTTTCAATGTATTGGTTATTCTATGTTTGTTTGGTAGTTCCTTATTGTTCTGCATTTTTTATTTATCCTTTGTATTGATATTTCGTAAATACTGGAGTTGAGTTGTTAATGTTAATGATCTAAAATTATTAGGGGGTTACGCGCTGTAATAATATTGAAATGAATTAATATGGTGGGATGGATTGCACATCGCAACGACATTAAAATGATATGATATAAAGAGACAAAGGCAGAATATGATATGAACAGATGATTATTTGATGAGATTGGATTACGCGCTGCAACTGATTTTAGATATTTTTGTTGTTATGGCTACGGGGATTATTCTCAGTATTATGTTAACACATTTGAGATTATGTTATTCTCGACACTCTAATAGTTGAACTACGGGTCTCGTTATATGAGTTTATTGATTTAATTATCTTTTTCTGTTATCATCTTTCATACATGTTTATTGTTTACGCTCGAAACTTACAGAGTAAATGGGGTCGGTTATACTCATGCTACACTTCTGCACTTCTTAGAGGAAATCTTACCCGTAACGGTTATTAGCATGATACTTGAGGTACAACTACTGGCGTTCACAGTCATTAAAGTCCCATTACATTCTATCTTTGGTGTTCACCTTATTTCAATCAGTCATATTTTGTTCAGACTATATCTGTAGTACTCTAGACACTCATGTATCTGTGACTCCAGATTTCTGAGATAGTTCTAGTTTACGCCACATGGTAGATATCATATCTATTCCAAACCATCACAGTTTACTTTTATTAATATTTTGATTTAAATTAATAAAACATGTTAAGTAATTAGCTAATGTTGGCTTGCCTATCAAGTGAAACGTTAGGGGCCATCATGGTATCGAGGTCGGGATTACGGGTCGTGATTGATTCAATCTTTGTTTTCTATCATTTAATAGTGCTTTGAATTGTAGAAATTTGGGGATTTTTGTAAAAACTTTTCTAAAACATAAATTGAGTATTTGAAGGTCAATTGAGGTCAAAATTGGATGATTTTGGTATGGTTGGACTCGTATTGAAATGAGTGTTTGAAATTTATAAGTGTCAGGTTCTTAGGTGTGGGCCTGGTTGACTTTTTGCGTTGACTTTTTGATTTTCATTAAAGATCGAATCTTTATCCAAAATTGCTTTCTATGGCTTTTATTCATGATATTAAATTATTTTAGCTAGATTCGAGCCATTCAAAGTTGGATTTGCACAGTTAGCGCTTATTAGTAGATTGATTTGTTTGAGGCAAGTATCTTGCCTAACTTTACATGGGTGAACTACCCCTTAAAATTTGGATTGATTGTACTATTTGAACTACGTGGAAGACATGTACATGAAGTGACAAGTGTGTACACGGGCTTATTTGTAAAAATTGACCAATTTAGACTCTTAAGTTACTTATAAGCATTTCATTGAAGTTGTTATTAGTTGTCCTATATTTCCTTATCTAGTTTATTCTTACATGCTTTAATTGAAGTTGTTATTACACGACCTAATTTCTATTGTCGAGGTCACTTTTATATGTATTTATTTGTAGTTGTGTTGTTATATGTTATTCTTTCTACTGTTGAGTTATTCTCATGCATTTAGTCATAGTTGCTATTTTATGCTATCTCTTTCATTGTTAAGCTTATGCTATGCATTAGAATTTGAAGTTTCTATTTCATGAAAATACCTTTATTGTTGAGTTATTGAAGTTGTAGTTGTTTAGAGCTATTAACACGTTTGTGGTTGAAATTGTTGGTTATTGGAATACTTTTTCTTATTGAGTTATTTCTCATTCATTTGTTTATTGAGATTTTTGTACACAACATGATTGAGTTATGGGCTATGTGTGTAGGGACATTAGTAATATTGATGTCACGACCCAAACCCTGGTCGTGATGGCGCCCAACACAATGCTAGGCAAGTCCGACCATATTATCCCTTAAACCAGCCAGTTATTAATCAAATTAAACTTAAACAGTAAATGATCATATCAGGTGATAAGCGAAATGTAAAGCATACAAAATACGGTCCCAACCATATCGTGGTATCACGAGACTGAGCCTCTACAAAATAGCATCCTAATACAAACAAGTATAGGCAAATAGGAAATCAACAAGATGATAACGAAGGAGAAAACAGGCCCTGCGGACGCTGGCAGCTACCTCGTAGTCTCCGCAAAAGTAGACAAGGATTAGCAGCTACAAAGTCTCAACTGCTCTCGGGCACCTGTGGATCTGCACAGAAAGTGCAGGGGAGTGGGGTGAGTATATTTCAACTCGGTGAGTAACAATAATAAATAATAACTGAAAGTAAGAACTCCTGTGCTATCACCTAGCAGTTCTAAGGCAACCCTCACAGGTACGTCATCACTATGGTAGTACTTTAATCTCCAATCCCCATTTATCTCTACAAAATTCCACACTAATCCTACCCTCACCCCTCACCCCTACCCCTACGGCCATCTCAATATATAAAGACACATACCTATGCCTATAATGTATAAGTATTTAAGTAGGTAGTAGGATATGAATAAGTTTAATGCTGCGGCGTGCAGGCCGCTCCAATACAGATACCGCTGCGGCGCGCAGCCCACTCCATTAACGTTGACGGCGCTCACGGAAGGTGTATACATACTTTGGAGGGGCTCCATAGGCCCAAGCACTACAATACTGCGGCGTGCAGCCCGATCCACACATATATTACTGCGGCGTGCAGTCCGATCCAATATATATATATTTATATATTTATACTGCTGTGGCGCGCAGCCCGATCCCATAATATACACCAGTGCTCACTGAGAATGTGTGCAGACTCAGACTCCGAAGGGGCTCCTACAGCCCAAGCGCAATAATACTGCGGCGTGCAGTCCGTCCCACATGTATATTACATGTATATTACTGCGGCGTGCGGTCCGATCCAATATATATACTGCTGCGGCGTGCAGCCCGATCCAATATAGGTATATATATAATACCTCATAATTGGTCCTCGACCCTATCCCAATCAGTATATGCTTGGCCTCTCAGGCCCAATATAATATATCTTAGTGGGTCGTCGACCCTAACTCAGTCAATATAGACCCGGCCTCTCAGGCTCACTCAACTAGAATAGAGAATTCCACCCTAGGTAGTATCTTTCAAAGTACACATCTAGTACGGCTCATATTATGCTATACAGCTAGAGCTACGACTGAGTGTATGTTTCCGACACGATATAAGGGTCACCTAGCTCTATAGGTTCCCTAATGCTCTACAGATCGGCACAAGGCCCCAAACATGGCTATTAGCCCCAATTGTACAGTTATAATCACATTAGCAGTCATAAAACACAGTATTCTATTAGCGGGGAGGGACCAAGTCCAAGTACCTAATCACAATGTCACCACGCCCGTCACAAGACGCGTGTCTCAACTCAATATAGCATTGTGAAGTGCTAGTACGGGGTTTCAAACCCTCACTACATTATTTACTACTACCACTCACCTCAAACCGGTAGAAACTTTAATCCATCTTGCGCTTGCCTCGCAAATCAATCTCCTCGGATGCCAAATCTGCTCAAAATCATAGAGAACGCATCAATATATGCTAATTTCACGCAATTCATTCGAAGCAACCCAAATTATATCAAAACCCACAAGTTGTCAAAACCCAACTTTTGGTGCGCTTCTCAAAAATTATAAAAGATACATATTCGGAACCCTCATCTCAATACGAGTCTAGGCATATCAAATTTACCAAATTCGGACTCCATTTGCCCACTCAAATCGGCAATTTACCAAAACCCTGGCTTAGGCTAAATTCCCCCACAATTTGATCCAATTTTCGTGAATTAAAGGAGGATTTCATGATAAAAACGCGTAAAGGAACCATAAAACTCACCTCCGATGATAACCTGATGATCACCCAGCAATATCTCGCCCAAATCGCCCAATTCACCTTGAAGAACCGAGCCCCAAATGTTTTGCAACTTATGAAATTTTAACCCTTATGTTATTTTTAACACATGCCCGATTTCCGCTTCTGAGGACAAAAATCCGCCTCTGCGAGGCCGCCTCTGCGACCTAATGGTCGCTTCTGCGAAAACACACCTAGCCGCCCAGTTCCGCTTCTGCGGCCCAGGTCTCGCTCCTGCGAGACCGCTCCGGCGAACAAGCCTCCGCACCAGCGATTCTCCCCAATCGCCCGCCTTTTCGCTTCTGCGACCAAGGACTCGCAGAAGCGAGTCCGCTCCTGCGATGAGTCATCCGCTGCGGAACCTCCTGGCCAAGCCCCCTTTCGCATCTGCGGTCCAAATACCGCTTCTGCGGTCCCGCTCCTGCGGTTCCCAATCCGCAAGAGCGGAAATGCTGCTGCAATTCATGACAGCAGCTCCCAAACTCCAATTTCCTTCCGTTTAACCTCCCGAAACCACCCCGGATCCCCCGGGACCGCAACGAAACCCACCAACAAACTCCAAAACACGATACGAACTTGCTCCAAGCATAAAAACACCATCCTAAACATCAAAAATCACCAATTACACACGGATTCAAGCCTAAGTTTTCTTCAAAACTTCCGAAACCGACATTCGATCAAAAACCCGACCAAACGACATCCGAATGACCTGACATTTTGCAGGCACATCCAAAATCACCTAACGGAGCTACTGTATCTGTCGGTATTCCATTCCGACTCCCGGATCAAAATCTCACCTATCGTTCGGATTTCGCCAAAATTCAACCTTAGCCAATTCAAGCCTATTTCTACACCGGACCTCCAAATTCAATTCCGATTCTTCCTCTAAGTCACAAATCACTTCCCGGAACTAACCGAATCATCAGAATTTGATTCCGAGCTCTCTAACTAAATAGTCAACTTCGGGTTGACTTTCCTTATTCAAGTTCCTTCAAAAAGGCTATATGCCTCATTTTCAATCCAATTCACTCCTAACTTCCCCGATAGACTCTAACACTGATATAAAAGTAGGAAATATGCAATTACAGCATAACGGGGTGGAAATTCCCGTGACGACGGGCCGGGTCGTCACATTCTCCCCCTCTTAAGCAAACGCTCGTCCTCGAGCGGGTCAAGAAACATACCTGAAGTCTCAAACAAGTGAGGATATCGGCTCCGCATCTCCTGCTCAACCTCCCAAGTAGCCTCCTCCACGGGTCGACCTCTCCACTGAACCTTAACTGATGCAATCTCCTTCGACCTCAATTTTCTTACCTGGCGACCCAAAATAGCAATAGGCTCCACATCATATGATAGATCACCATCAAGCTGAATGGTACTGAAGTCTAATACATGAGACGGATCCCCAATGTACTTCTGGAGCATAGACACATGGAATACTTGGATGAACGCTGGATAAGCTGGGTGGCAAGGCTAACTCATATGCCACCTCTCCAACTCTCCTGAGTATCTCAAAAGGACCAATATACCTGGGACTCAACTTCCCTTTCTTCTCGAACCTCGTGACACCCTTCATGGGTGAAACCTTCAGCAACACCCTATTACCAACCATGAAAGACAACTCTCGAACTCTACGGTCCGCATAACTCTTCTAGCGAGACTATGCTGTACGAAGACTCTCGTGGATCAACTTTGCTCTATCTAGAGCATCCTGAACTAACTCAGTCCCTATCAATCTATCCTCACCAGGCTCAAACTATCCGACGGGAGATCTACACCGTCTGCCATACAATGCCTCGTACGGGGCCATCTGAATACTCGACTGGTAGCTGTTGTTGTAGGCAAACTCAGCAAGTGGTAAGAATTCATCCCACGAACCACCAAAGTCAATCACACACGCCCGCAACATATCCTCCAGGATCCGAATAGTGCGCTCGGACTGCCCGTCTGTCTGGGGGTGAAATGCGGTGCTCTCAACCCGCGTACCAATCTCTCGCTGAAATGCTCTCCTTAACTGAGAAGTAAACTGAGTGCCTCGGTCAGATATAATAGACACTGGGACCCCATGCAACCTGACAATCTCCCGAATAAAGATCGCCGCCAACCGCTCCGATGAGTAAGTAGTACTAACTGGGATGAAATGTGCGGACTTAGTCAGCCGATCAACAATCACCCATACATAATCAAACTTCCTCGCTGTCCGAGGGAGTCCAGTAATAAAATCCATGGTGATCCTCTCCCATTTCCACTCGGGAATGACCATACGCTGAAGAACACCGCCCGGTCTCTGATGCTCATACTTGACCTGCTGGCAATTGAGGCACTTAGCTACATGCCTAACAATATCCATCTTTATTCCCCTCCACCAGTAGTGTTGTCTCAAGTCTTGGTACATCTTTGCGGTACCTGGGTGAATAGAGTACCGCGAACTGTGTGCCTCCTCAAGTATCAACTCCTGCAAACCATCAACATTGGGCACGCATATACGGCCCTGCATCCACAGAACACCATTACTATCGATAGTCACATCTCTAGTATCATTATGCTGCACTCTGTCCTTAAGGACAAGCAAATGTAGGTCATCATACTGTTGCTCCCTGATGGGATCATACAAGGAAGATCGAGAAACAACACAAGCCAACACTCGACTTGGCTCCGAAATATCTAATCTCACTAGCCGATTGGCTAGGGCCTGAACATCATAAGCAAATGGCCTCTCCCTAACTGGGATGAAAGCTAGGCTGCCCATACTAACTGCCTTCCGACTCAAGGAATCGGCCACCACATTGGCCTTCCCCGGATGATACAAAATAGTGATGTCATAATCCTTAAGCAACTCCAACCACCTCCGCTATCTCAAATTAAGGTCCTTCTGTCCGAATAAGTGCTGAAGGCTGTGATGATCCGTGAACACCTCACATGAGACACCATACAGGTAATGCCTCCAAATCTTCAAAGTGTGAACTATGGCTGCTAACTCCAAATCATGAATAGGGTAGTTCTTCTCATGGGGCTTCAAGTGACGAGAAGCATAAGCAATGACCCTACCCTCCTGCATCAACACACAACCAATGCCAACTCCTGAGGCATCACAATACACAGTATAAGGGTCTGAAGCTGACGGCAGAATCAAAACTGGTGCTGTGGTCAGTGCTGCCTTGAGCCTCTAAAAGCTCTCCTCGCACTCCTCGGACCATAAGAAAGGAACACCCTTCTGAGTTAATCTAGTCAAGGGTGAAGCAATAGAAGAGAATCCCTGAACGAATCAGCGATAATACCCTGCCAATCCCAGAAAGCTACGGATCTCAGTAACTGAGGTCGGTCTGGGCCAACTCTGCACCGCCTCGACCTTCCTCGGATCTACCTGAATACCATCACAGGACACCACGTGCCCTAAGAATGCCACGGACTCAAGCCAGAACTCACATTTGGAGAACTTGGCATACAGCTTCTCCTCTCTCAATCTCTGCAACACAATACTCAAGTGTCGAGCATGCTCCTCCTGGCTACGAGAGTAGACTAGTATGTCATCAATAAATACGATCACAAATGAATTAAGATAGGGCCTGAACACACTGTTCATCAGATGCATAAATGCTGCTGGGGCATTGGTCAACCCAAAAGACATCACAAGGAACTCATAGTGACCATATCTGGTCCTGAATGCAGTCTTCATAATGTCGGACTCTCTAATCTTCAGCTGATGGTAGCCTGAACGAAGATCAATCTTCAAAACACCCTAGCTCCCTGGAGCTGATCAAATAAATCATCAATACGAGGCAGAGGATACTTATTCTTCACTGTTACTTTGTTTAGCTGCCTGTAGTCAATACACATTCTCATTGAGCCATCTTTCTTCTTAACAAATAGGACCGGTGCACCCCACGGTGACACACTCGGCCGAATGAACCCCTTATCTAGGAGTTCATGGAGCTGCTCCTTCAATTCTTTCAGCTCAGCTGGTGCCATCCGATACGGAGGAATAGAAATAGGCTGAGTGCCAGGCACCAAATCGATACCAAAATCAATATCCCTGTCCGGCGGCATGCCCGGCAGGTCTAAGGGAAACACATCGGGAAAGTCTCGCACAATGGGAACAGAATCAATACTGGGAGTCTGGGCCTCGACCTCCCGCACAAATGCTAAATAAGAGAGACATCCCTTCCCAACCATTCGTTGGGCCTTGAGGAAAGATATTACCTTGCTAGGTACATACTCAGTCGTGCCTCGCCACTCGATCCTCTGAATGCCCGGCATAGCCAAAGTGACTGTCTTAGCATGACAGTCCAGAATAGCATGACATGGAGATAGCCGGTCCATGCCCAATATAACATCAAAATCAATCATGCTGAGAAGCAACAGGTCTACTCGGGTCTCCAGACCCCCAATAGTGACCAAACAGGACCGGTATACGTGGTCCACAACAATAGTATCCCCTACTGGGGTAGATACATGCACCGGCAGCTCAAGACACCCTCGGGTCGTGCCCAAATGAGGAGCAAAATAAGTAGACACATAAGAATAAGTAGAACCAGGATCGAACAATACTGAGGCATCTCTGTGGCAGACTGAAATAATACCTGTAATGACAGCATCCGAAGCAACGACCTCAGATCGGCCCTGAAAAGCATAACATCTAGCCTGTCCGCCTGATCGGCCTCCCCCTCGAGAGCGACCCCTAACTGTCTGACCCTCACCCCTAGCTGGCAGGGCGGGTGCTAAAGTAGAAGGACCGGATGACGAGGGCTGCCCCCTCTGCTGATAAGATCTGGAAACAAGACGGGGACACTCCCTACGGTGGTGCCCAAACTCTCCGCACTCGTAGCAACTCCCCGGTGCTGGGTACTGAGACTGATAAGGACCTCTGGCGCTGGAGTGGCCAGTTGATGAACTAGGCCGAGATGAACCCTGAGCGGATGGGGCCTGTGAAGAACTCTAAGCTGGCATGGCACTGAGAGATGGCTGGCTCTGGTGCGAACCCTGATAACCCTGTCTAGAAGACCATCCGTGACGATCGGAGCGACCCGACTGCGAAGATCTAAAAGAGCGACCTCGGCTCTGCTGACTCTGGCCTCTGGTCGGACTGCCACTGGAACTAGCTAAACCTCGACGATCCGTCTCATCCCGCTCTCTGCGACGATCCGTCTCTATGTCGCGAGCAATATCCACAACATCCTCAAATGTACGGCTCAAAACCCTCTCCCGAGTCATCAGAATACGAATGGGATAAATGAGGCCATCCACGAAGCGTCCAATCCTCTCTCTGTCGGAATGAACTAACCACGGTGCATATCTGGACAACTCTGTAAACCTGATCTCATACTCTGACACTGACATGTCCCCCTGACGGAGACCCTCAAACTGCCTACGCATCTCCTCTCTCCGAGATCGAGGCACCCATTTCTCCAAGAACATAGTGGAGGGCACGCAGATCCGGCCTTGCATCCACAACACACCATTATCAACATTTGTCACGTCACCGACATTATAGTGCTGAACCCTATCCTTAAGGATAAGCAAATGTGTATCCTCATACTGGCACTCTCTGATGCGATCATACAAGGAAGAACTCTCACGAGCGATATCCACCACTGCTTTTTGGCACCAGTGCAAGAGTTTAGGGTTCCGGCTATGCCGGGTGATGAAATCATCCAAGACGTCGGAACCCTGAACTCTTGCACTAGTGCAATATGCTGAGCCGGAGGAGCCTCTAGCATTTGTAGTCCCTGAGCTCACTGCACAGATGTGTGGGTAGCAGGGGTCTGATTGCCTCCCCCGGCCTACGAAGTAGTTGCTGCTGTGGTGGTTGAAACTGCCTGAGCCAGGCCGGTTCAAACTGTCAAAATCTAAGTCAAGGTCTCCGGTAGGCCAAGAATCACGATGGGCACAGCTGGTGCCTGAGCTGGTACTGCTGGAGTTTAATTCGGAACTGGGGCAGCTAGTGGATCAACAGGCACTGCCTCAGCTGCCCTAACTCTGCCACGACCACGGCCACGTCCTCGGCCTCTAGCAGGTGGTAGTGGTAGTCGTCCTCCACGTCCGGATGATCGAGTTCTCGCCATCTGCGAGAGAATAGAATGTCAAAGTTCAGTTCAAGTCAAAAGTAATCGCACGACAAGAATTCCAAGAATTTGAAACTTTTCCTAAAAGGTTTGCAACCTCCCGAGGATAAGTACAGGCATCCCCGTACCGATCCACGAGACTCTACCAACCGGCTCATGACTCGCGAGACCTGTTAACCTAGGCTCCGATACCAACTTGTCACGACCCCAAACCCCGGTCGTGATGACGCCCAACACAATGCTAGGCAGGCCCGACCATATTATCCCTTAAACCAGCCAGTTATTAATCAAATTAAACTTAAACAGTAAATGATCATATCGGGTGATAAGCGAAATGTAAAGCATACAAAATACGGTCCCAACCATATCGTGGTGTCACGAGACTAAGCCTCTACAGAATAGCATCCTAATACAAACAAGTCTAGGCAAATAGGAAATCAACAAGATGATAAAGAAGGAGAAAACAGGCTCTGCGGACGCTGGCAGCTACCTCGTAGTCTCCGCAAGAAGTAGATGTGTGCAGGCAGTCTCAACTGCTCTCGGGCACTGTGGATCTGCACAGAAAGTGCAGGGGAGTGGGGTGAGTATATTTCAACTCAGTGAGTAACAATAATAAATAATAACTGAAAGTAAGAACTCATGTGCTATCACTTAGCAGTTTTAAGGATACCCTCACAGGTACGTGATCACTATGGTAGTACTCTAATCTCCAATCCCCATTTATCTCTACAAGATTCCACACTGATCCAACCCTCACCCCTACCCATACGGCCATCTCAATATATAAAGCTGTGAGCACGTGATTTTTGCCTTACTTGAGAAGTACTCCCAGAAAATTCAAAAATAAAAATAGTTTCGTGTTGGGTATGATTTTTGTGATTTTGTGTTATTTTATCTTTTGTGTGCGCGTTTATCTATTTAAATTAAAAATACAAAAAATATATGCTAAGTTTTGCATTTTTAGTGTTTGATATCGAAGTCATGTGATTTACATTTTTAGGTGATATATAATTGTGTGGGATAATTGTATGCATATATATATATATATATACATGTACATATATATATGTGTAGTAATGAGATCGAATTGGGCCATAGTTTAGTCCAGGAAAACCAGGCCCAAACGAATCCCATACCCGTCCAGCTTCAGCCTGTGTAACACTTGATCTGGACCGTTGGATTTTATAATCCAACGGCCCAGATTAATCCATAAATCCCCAAATTCATTCAGCCTATGACTTGACCAAACGACACCGTTTGGTTTAAGTGAGAAGATCCTGATCGTTGATCAAGTTTGATCCAACGATCAGGGTTTAACTTCTCAAATCATATATAAGGCTCATTCCATACCCCGCCCCCCCAAGCCGGACCCCCCCCCCTCTCCCTTCATCTCCCTCAGGGTCTCTCAGAGACCTAGCGTAACGCCGCCGTGCCCCGCCTGCCGGAAATCGCCTCACGGCGGTTCCGGTAGGCCAATCAAACCCAAACCAACGCCAAAACCTTCCCCTTACCTCCCCCATCACGAACCCAGCCTCCACTAACCTCGAATCATGCCGGAGCTCCTCGAATCTTCATTTGAAGATTCGAGTCAAACTCGAACCTATGCCAAATCACCCCAAATTCACACCACAGTCTCCTCACACCTCCCCCACACCCCCAATGACATTGGTTTGCCTCGAATCTAACCAAAAATGCAAAAGCCCCAAATCCCACCCGCAAGAACCCTAAAATTGAAAATGACGAATTAGGCCAAATTAACTGGAATTTCGGGGTCTAATGGACTTTATTCGATGTGTTCTCGTGTGAGAACACTTCGATTAAGGTCTATTCTACCTCAAAGCAGACGAGCCAAGTTCGAACCTGGGTCATTTTCTGATTTCTGAGGTATTCGTTTCCCTTCTTCCATTCCATATACCTAATTCTTGTATCTTTGCATGTTTTACTCAGTTTGTTTATTTTTGCGAATTTCTCGGAATTTTCTGTCCATCTCAACAGACCCTTTTATTTGGTCAGTTCATGTTATTGTTGTTGATTCAATTCGTTATTATGGTTATGATTACATTTCTGTGTTTAATCTAGTTAAGGTCGTCGAATAGTGAATTCGATTTATTATTCCCATGATTATGCCATGAAGCGAACTCGTAGGTCGATTGTTTACTATCAGTTATATGTGTCGTAATCGATTAGACGAACGTCGTCGATTAGTGTATGAGTCTGCTGGGTAGAACAGTGTATCCGTAATGCTCGATATCAGGTCCCTCAGGAATCACTGCTCGATTAGCCACATTCCTTTGGTTTTGATAACTTTGAATTGGATTGTTTGAACTAAGTAGAGGCCATGTGATAGTCAGGCATGCCTGATTCAGCATGGTATTGATATAGTTTAATAAGATAGTTTTATAATGAAAAGGGATTTGTTGGTGGATGCAAGTGGAGGAGCACACTGTTTTGTTTGGAGAGTGGGAAGTCAGTGAATATCAGGGCCAAAAGAGTTATGTTTTAAGTCTGATAAGTGCTGTGTCAGCTGAAAATTCAGAACAAGTATGGGGGGAAATGATTAAAAAACTAAAGTACCCATGTGCTAAAGGGGGGGGCAGTAGGCTTGAATATGGAGAGGTTTCCAGGCTATAAAAGAAGCTGGAAGATACATATTGATGGGGATTCATACAGACACTTGAGAGCATTTGGGAGAGGATACTTGGAGAGCAAATATACATACAGTCGGGGACATCTTTGGAGAGTACCTGGAGAGCAAAAAAACACACACATTAGAGAGAACACTGGAGAGTAATAGTTAGAGAAAAGATAGGAGCAGAGATATTTTTGATATACACATACAAAGTCACTGTTTCATTGATTTTGGCTACTGTCTCGTGTGCTTTGGTTCAACAGTTGAGTGTTTTTGGCCATTTGGTTGTTTGTTGTTCTTGTGTGGTTGGTGTTGTACCATTGTTGTGGTTGGTTCAGTGGTTGAGGGCTGTGGTAACTCCTGTGTTTCTGTTGAAGCATTATTGGGTCGGTTGGTTATTGTGTTGTGGCTAGACTTTAGTTCGTGGCTGTCTGTGTCAATTGCTGGTGTTGCTGGTCTTGAGTGTATGCTGTTGCTGTGTTGAGGTTGCTACTGGTGGTCATTTGTGTGTTGTTGTTGTGTCTGTGTTGCTGCTTGGTCCAACACAGTGCTGGTTCTTCTATTGTTTGAGTATTGCTGCCAGTTCATTGCTAGTGTGTTGCTACTGTTGGTCCACTGCCACTCTTTTGTTGTTCTCTTGGTCTATTGTGCTGCTGGTTGGTCTATTTGGTTGCTGCTGGTTGTTGTTTTGCGACTATAGTGGTGCTGCCTGGCTGGTTTTGGTGGTTGTCAATCCAGTTTGTCACTGGTTGTTGGTCTAAGTGACTGCTGGTCCATTGGTTGTCACTTGTTGTTGGGGCTATTGGTCTATTTGATTGCATTGGTTGTTGTGGCTGTTTGGTATACTGTTGAATGTTGTTGGTTTACTGTGGTTATTATTGGTCTTTGGTTGTTGTTCCTGTTACTGTTCTTGTTGCTGTTGCTGCATTGCCATTGCTCACTCTTCCTTGTTCTTCCGCATTCCAGGTACACACCTCTGTTATTGTAGTTCCTTGGTACGAAAAGAATGAAGTTTGAAGCTTGTGCATAAAGTCTATTGAAACATGTAGTCGTTTATAGTTCTTACGTTTAATTACATTCTGTTATTCTTCAATTAAATTTGTATTGCTAGTTTTGTTACGGAAAATGTAGCTAGACCAAAGATACACTATCATTAGATATGCACGTAAACCCGAATTAGTCATGTTGTATCTTTGTTCAATCTTCTCTACTCATGTGTATAATCTCCAAACCTGTTAAATGATAGACCTTATGTTACAAGCAAGATTAGCTAGGGAGTTGTTACTCAACGGAATGACATAATTAGATTAAAAAGAGTCGGGGGTGCATTTCATGTGACCCGACCCCAATTTCGGGCAAGAGTAAACAAAGCATGTTAAGAATCACAGGCGCATTTCATGTGATGTGATTCGTAGCAAGTTTTAAGTAATTTGGAATCAACTCTTAAGTAGGATACAGTGGGATGTAGTTTGCTTTAGATTTGAATCGAAGGTACGCCTCGCCCAATAGTTACACTAATCACATAGCCGTCATAAATATACCTGTAAATACTTAGATTTCGAGATGCGTCGTTTCTTAACGAATATTACGCCTTTCTCAACGGTGTAAATAAGTAGTCGATCCGGGTGCATATTTTAGTTTTACCTTTTTTTCCTTTAATACGGGTGTGCATTTCATGTGACCCAAATCCAAACCCCGAAATGTTGAATAAGAATATGTTGAGGATCCGGGTGCATTTCATGTGACGTGATTCGAAAGCATATTTTTAAGCAATTTTCTCTTTCGTAAATCACAACCAATAATAAAAGCGGTAAAGGGGTATTAACTTGCACTAAGTACATAATTGTAAAAAGCAGATAGATAAGCCAAACACGACAGTTGAGCGACCGTGCTAGAACCACGGAATTCGGGAATGCCTAATACCTTCTCCCGGGTTAATAGAATTCCTTATCCGGATTTCCGGTTCGCGGACTGTTAAATAGAGTCATTCTTTTCCTCGATTCGGGATTTAACCGGTGACTTGGGACACCATAAAATCTCCCAGGTGGCGACTCTGAAATAATAAAAATAAATCCCATCTCGATTGTCCTTTAATTGGAAAAACTCTTTGCATCCTTGCGGGTGCGTAAAAAGAGGTGTGACAGCTCTGGCGACTCTGCTGGGGAATTGTTTTTAGAATTCGAGCTCGGAATAACTGTTGTGTTTGGCATATTTTATTATCTGATTTTTTTACATGTTGGCATCAATGTGCAAATGTTGTTTTTACTGCTTTGATATTGTGTGAACTGTACATATAAATTGTGCCGGAACCAATCTCCTCTCCGAGTCTTCTAAATCATGAAGAAGGGTGCACTTCGTGTGACTTCTTTTCTGTATAGTGTCTAATTCCCATTTTAGAACGAGGTTTGGATAAGTTGCAAAACCGGTGAAGCTTCTGTATTCCCGGGTTGCTGCCTCCTCCTCGGCTCGAGCTGTCCGCTCGGGTAAGCCAAGTCTAGAACAGATAAACCCAAGTTTTTAAACCTAGAATAACAAAGCTTCATGCCGGATCCCTAGTAGGAAACGTTTATTTGCATCATGTCGCATTTTGGCTTAGGGGACTCAACACAGGGGGTTGGGTCCGTCTAGGACAGGTGACCTGAAATGAACAGACTATCCTGCTGCATCCTGTTTGTCTTGCGCATTTATCTGTTAAAAAAAAAAAAAAAAAAAAAAAAAAAAAAAAAAAAAAAAAAATGTGTGTGTGTTTTACTCTTAAAATAGAAATAGCTTATTTGTTTTCCTTTAGTAAAGTGAATAAATAAATAATGCCGTTTGTTTCGTCAAAACCGAACTACGGGGGTTTGATTCTCATCGGATGTGAGATACGTAGGCAACCTCCATCGGGTCCAACTTCACCTTTTGAAAAATTAACTTTTGTACTAAATAAGTCGGTGACGCTGTTTTTAAAAATAGCCGAATGTTCCCGAAAGGGACGCCGGAAGGCTAATTTCGTATAAACGGCCACCTTTGGGTCAATTTTGATTTCGATCAATTTACCCCACAGCCTTGAAAGCCTTCGTCCCCGAGACGTTGAGAGGCCGTGATTGAAAACTAATTTTTTATTTTTTATTTTTTTTTTAGCAAAACAAAGTTGTTTTCTTATTTAAATCACCTTAATAAATGTGCAGGATGAGCACGAATCAGAATAAATCATTTTCAATCTTTAGTGAGGTCCCTCAGCAGCTCCGTATATGGTGGAACGATTTGGAAGACAGTAGCAAAAAGTTTGTAGGGAGAGTTTTGGGAGGTTTGGTTGATCTATTGAATATCGAGCCAAGGGAGGACATCATCAAGGCACTGGTATCTTTCTGGGATCCGACCCGCAATGTGTTCCGTTTTGTTGACTTTGAATTGACGCCCACATTAGAGGAAATTGCGGGCTATGCGGGACTTAATGGGAAATTAAGAGGGCAATACCTGCTCTCACCAAGACCGGTATCTCCACATGGGTTTCTGGATTTGTTGAGCATTAGTCGAAAGGTGAAAAATGATGATCTGTTGAAAGGGTATTGCGATCTTCAATTCTTATATCAACGGTACGGCACTCCTCGGGGTTTTGAAGAGTCAAACCTTGGGCTGACTCACGCAGGGAATAGAACCAAGTGGGAGGCCAGACGAATTCTAGCATTCCTAACGACATTCTTGGGGGTTGTGATTTGTCCGCGTGAAGATAAGAAAATAGAGATAAGTCTGGTAGGAATAGCCGATGTTGCAATCAAAAAGGCTACCAGCACTGTGGTCCCTTTGGTTTTGTCCGAAATCTATCGGGCTTTGACTGTATGCCGAGAAGGGGGCAATTTCTTCCAAGGTTGCAATCTGTTACTTCAACCTATGGATGCAAGAACACCTCCATCACCGAACACAATACATGAACCATGGGTTGACCGGAAAAAACTGTATCAGGGGTTTCGAAGAACGGATGATGGGTGTTGTATTCACTGAAGGCGTCGAGGCATGGCTTGCACGACTGAGCTCAATAGAAGCCGATCAGATTGAATGGGCATTCGGGTGGTTACCCCGATACTGAAGTAATATATATGGCAGCCGAGGAGTGTTATATCCTTCTGATGGGAATCCGCGGTGTCCAACCATATGTCCCTCACCGTGTATTACGTCAACTAGGAAGGTTTCAGGTTATTCCTACCGATCAAGACCTAAGGAAGTACGCCATTGAGTTGAGCCCGGGAGTTGTCTTCTCCGAAGAGAAGGTTAGAAGGCTGTGGCACGAGTGTCGGTTCCTCGAGCCTAAAACCATGGTCCGGGAATTAGCCAAGGGAGAGGTGGATCCAAAGTACAACGTGTGGTTCGGGAAAAGATTTCAGATTCGTCGAAAATGTTCTAAAAGAGCCCATGTCCAACAGTTCACGGAAGATTCACGGGAACAATGGGATTGGTTAGCAAAGGAGGAGGGATACAGGGCGAAGATTGGCAGGATAGAACAGCAGGTCCGGGACCTCCAATTCGAGAAGAACATGCAAGCTGCCACCGACGAAGGAGACAAAAAGAAGTTGGCACAAGAAAATGACTTCTTGAGAGCTCAAATCCAGCAAATGAAAAGAGATGCTGACAGACAGCCGAGGAGTCGGGCCGACGAAAAATTAATAAGGGGTTTGAGAAGCCAAGTCACCGACATCCAAAGAGAATTGGACGAGTCAAAAGCCCAAATAACGAGGATCCGTGCCGGCTGGAAAAAGGAGGCACATCAACATGCACTTCACCTAAAGCGGGTGGAAGAAGATTACACTGATATCATCACTAGCCTGAGGGAAGCAAATGTTGTCCTTAGGGAGCGGGTTTTCAAGCAAGCCCAAGATGCCAGAGCAGACCTCGACCGCTGCCACAATTTGATGGCCCGGCTGCAAGGACAAGTGGATAGGCTCCTAGATCAAGTCACCAACAATGCTCGAAGATTGGGGGCGAAAAACCAGCAAATAGAGCGGCTACTCGGAGAAAGGGACATGATCAAGGATAGAATTGGAGAAATCGGGCACTATGTCACCATGAAGTGCCTAGCTTGTGAACGAATGCCCCGCGCCGACCTTTTCGCTTCAATTATGGGTTATGTTCATCGGATCATGGAAGAGTTGAGGGAACTGCACAAGGACCTCACACCAAGGCCCGCGGCAAGGCCGAATGATGCCTCGCGGGCCCCCAGGGGATTTAGGGCATTAGATTTTTGATTGAAAATGTATTTTAATGTTGAGTCAAGCTAGTTGGCATTTTCTTTACTTTTCCAAGTCAAGCATTTTCTTTTGTTTTGCTGATCGTTGTAAGACGTGTTTTGTAACTACACGGTTTTATTTGATATAAAAGTTACTGAATTTTGCCACAATCTTGTTACCAGAACTACGCTCGGTCTGATTCACGCGGGGTCGTGATACGTAGGCAATCCACATAAGATTCGACCACCACTAAAAAGAAAGAAAAAGAAGCCAAAGGTTAAATAACAATAAGGCTTGCAAAGATAGTCGAAAAGAAAAAAAAAGAAAAGAAAAAGAAAAGAAAAAGAAAAAGGGCCGGAATGACGCATGTTAAAAAGTACACGTAGAAAGGGTTATTTGGTTAGGTGCATTGCATCCAACGTGCTATAACATATCTGTCAAACTCGGTGAACTAACAAGTTTGTTGCGTATTCCAGAAAGTTTAGCAGTTGGTTTGACAGAATATACTGGCCAGCCATCACTACCGTACTAGATCCAAAGGACCGGTTACAGTAAGCATGTCTAGTTCTGGCAAGAGTCTCGAGGAAGAAAAATCCGAGCTACAAATCATGAAAGAAGAGGTAGACCGGTTAAAACAACGGATAACAGAGATGCACCTGGCCTGGGCCAGGGAACAGTCTTCACCAAACCGCCCTACTCTCGCCTCAGCTCCGGAACATCCGCCCATCGATCCTTCAACAAGCGCCCCGAGCTATCCATACTTTCAGGGGGAAAATCCATATGCCACCCACATTCCACCAGCCAAACCAAATCCTCCTCCGGTCACCCCTGTTTTTGTAGCACCTCCACCTGCTCCTCTGCAAAGGCCGGCCAGCGAGCCATATGTTCAGATCCGTGACAACTCTTACTATCCTCCAGAGCCTACTTTCAGGGCTCCTGAACCACAATCACATACACCTCACTGGGATAATCCGGCAGAACCGGAAAAACACTTCAAAAGTTCGGAACACGAGGAAGTTGCCAGAAAAGTTAAAAGCCTGGAGCAGTCCTTCAGGAACATGCACGGTTTAGGCAACCAGGTCAGCGTCGCCTATAAGGATCTGTGTCCATTTCCGGACGTCCAGTTGCCAGCAGGATTTAAAATGCCCAAATTCGACCTATACGAGGGGCATGGTGACCCAGTGGCCCACCTGCGGGGGTTTTGCAGTAAAATGAGAGGGGCCGGAGGACGGGACGAGCTTCTGATAGCCTACTTCGGCCAGAGTCTGGGAGGATCGGCGTTGGAGTGGTACACTAGACAGGATCCCAGTAGATGGTTTACGTGGGATGATTTGGCTCAAGCTTTTATCGGCCAGTTCCAGTACAATCTTGAGATAATCCCCGACCGCCTATCATTGCTAAAATTAGAGAAGAAGCTTGCTGAAAGCTTCAGGGAATTTGGTTTCCGATGGAGGGAACAGGCGGCCAGGGTAGATCCGCCGATGAGAGAGAGCGAGATGGTGGACTACTTCTTGCAGACATTAGAGCCCACCTACTTCGGACATCTGGTAACGTCCGTAGGCAAATCATTCACTAAGGTGATAAAAATGGGGGGTATGATCGAGGAAGGTTTGAAGGCCAACAAGATCATGAGTTACTCAGCACTGAAAGCCACCACTCAGGCTATCCAAAGTGGTACTGGAGGAGTATTGGGGAAAAAGAGGAGAGAGGAAGTTGCGGCCGTCGAGTCCGGGGCATGGTTCAGAAATAGAGGCCCCGCACCCCAATATAGCCCACCCCAACCTCACCACCAAAACTACTCTCACAACCCATATAGCCACCCGCAACATTATTATCCCGCACCTGATCCCCATTTTACTGTCCACCATGCGCAATCCTATTCTGCACCTCCAGTTCATGCACCGTGGCGTGCACCAAACCCCCAGAACAATCATCCACCCCCAAGAGCTTACAGAAACCCCACGGGCGCGAGTTTTCGTCTGAACCAGGCATTCAGGGGCGACAGGGCGCCAAGGCCAAAGACTTTCACTCCCTTGGGAGAGTCTTACACCAATCTGTTCCACCGGTTGAAGCAAGTAGGGTTGCTAAATCCGGTTGAAGCTAAGCTACCAAACCCTCTTCCAAAGAACCTGGACCATTCAGTAAATTGTGCATACTGCTCAGGATGTCCGGGACATGATACGGAAAAGTGTTGGAGGCTGAAGACGGCCATCCAGGAGCTCATTGACACCCGCAGGATCGAGGTCCAGACTCCAACAGAGCCCAACATCAACCAAAACCCGCTTCCAACTCATCATGAGACTAATATGATCGAGTTGGTACGGGCGGAGGAAGGAAAGGAGAAAGCCTCTCAGACTGTAATGATGATTAAGTCTAGCGGGGCAGGAACGAGAAAAGGGCCAAGCTTTGATGAGTCGCCCAGTTGCAAGAAAGACATACCAGGAGAGTCGGAAGCAGGAAAGGAAAGTGTGAACGAAGTACCGGTGAAGCCGACCAAGATAGTTGTACCAGGGGCAGCAATCAAGCCCATCTTGACAGTAGCAGCGTTCGAATGGATCCTTTCATCATCCAGCCGGCAACACAGTTGCCAGTAACTGATAGCCGGGCTGTCCCATGGAATTATGCTCGGATTACAACGACCTACGGAGGAAAGGAGGTGAAAGAGGAAGTTTGTGAAGCCCAAGGGTTGACCCGCTCGGGGAGATGTTTTGCCCCTGCGGAATTGAGGAAGACCACTCCGGCAGTATTGAAAAAGCCGGTCACCGATGAAGAGGCAGAAGAATTCTTGAAAAAGATGAAGCTGCATGACTACTCTGTCTTAGAGCAGTTGAAGAAGACTCCGGCGCAAATATCATTGCTATCCTTGCTGATACATTCTGAAGAACATCGGCAAACATTGATGAAAGTCCTGAATGAGGCACATGTACCGGATAAAATCTCAGTGAGCCATTTGGAGAAGATCACCAATCGGATCTTCGAAGCAAATCGGATCACCTTCACCGATGACGAGTTGCCTGAGGAAGGCACTGAGCATAACGGGGCTTTATATCTTACGGTGAAGTGTGAAGAGGCGGTGGTTACCAAAGTCTTGGTCGATAATGGGTCCGGTGCTAACATTTGTCCTCTCTCTACACTGGGCAAATTAAAAGTAGACATCGGCAGGGTACGCGAGAACAGGGTATGTGTTCGAGGGTTTGACGGAGGAGGCAAAGCATCGGTTGGTGACATAGTGCTAATCTTGACAATTGGGCCAGTGGAGTTCACCATGGAATTCCAGGTGCTGGACATGGTGGTGTCATATAACCTCCTAATAGGGCGACCGTGGATTCATGCCGCAAGAGCAGTTCCATCCAGCTTACACCAGCTCGTTAAGTTTGAGTGGGATCAACAGGAGATCGTCGTCCATGGAGAGAACGATCCACAATGAGGCACCATCATTCCCTTTGTTGAAACAGAAGAAGATGTTGGGCCGTGGGTATATCAGGTCTGCGATGTGGTGTCCGCCCACCGAGTTCCGGAAGGGGAATGCATTCCCGGCGACAGAACAATTATTGCGGATGTCATGGTGGCGCATGAAATGTTGCGACATGGTTTCGTACCCGGTAAAGGTCTAGGTGCATCTCTGCAAGGAATTATACAACCGGTATCAGTGGTCGAAAACTTGGGAACCTTCGGCTTGGGATTCCAGCCAACCCCAGAGGACATCCGGCGAGCAAAGAGGAGCAAGCAGAAAACATGGGTGCTCCCAAAGCCTGTTCCACGCCTTTCCCAATCTTTTGTCAGGTCCGGAGCAAGAGGACATCCAGCGCCAAAGATTCCCGGTCCTACGGTCAGGCCAGACGAAGAGTTCTTCAGGAAGTTCGAAAACCTATTCACGGATGTATGTATGCTCGAAGATGGTGAAGGATCCAGTCATGCCGATATACAATTTGTGGGACCAAAGGCAAAACTGAATAACTGGAAGGCTACTCCTCTCCCTGTCCGGAAGGAGTCTTGGTAGTTTGTCTTGGATTGTCTTTCTTTCGAAATTTTGTATTGGGGGTTGTCCCCGGAGTAAAATCCCGTTTGTTTTGTTCATTTTTGATTTAAGTTTGCGGTTTGTTTTCCCTTTGTACAATTCCCATCAATGAAATTTGGTTCCTTCGTGTCTAATTTTGTTTATCTTTTCTTCTTTTTACTTGTCTGAACAGCCTTCTTGCAACTGATCTTAATGATATGGCGTGCTTAAAGATTAATCAACCCAGTCTAGAAAGTCAATCGGGTTTGGAAATAATAACACATGAAATAAGAAGTGACGAGAGTGAGTCAGAGTACGGCGATGATGAAGCCGTAGAAGAAATCGGTGAAGAATTAAGTCACTTCGAGGAAAAACCCAAACCGAATTTAAATGATACTGAGGCCGTTAATCTAGGGAATGCGGATGACGTCAAAGAAACCCGAATAAGTGTCCATATTGAACCCAATCTGAGGGAAGAGTTGATCAAAACACTCATGGAGTTTAAAGACATTTTCGCATGGTCGTACGACGACATGCCAGGACTCAGCACTGATCTAGTGGTTCATAGATTACCCACCGATCCGGCATATCCTCCCGTCAAGCAAAAGCTGCGGAAATTCAAGACGGAGATGAGTGTGAAGATTAAGGAGGAGGTAACCAAGCAGGTTGCAGGCGAAAGTCATTCGTGTCACTCGATACCCTGAATGGTTGGCTAACGTAGTACCGGTGCCAAAGAAAGACGGAAAGATCAGGGTATGTGTGGACTATCGCAATCTCAACAAGGCAAGTCCTAAGGATAATTTCCCACTTCCCAATATCCATATCTTGATTGATAATTGCGCCGGACGCGAAATTGGATCCTTTGTGGACTGTTATGCGGGATATCATCAGATTTTGATGGATGAAGAGGACGCAGAAAAGACAGCTTTTATCACACCATGGGGGACTTATTGCTACCGAGTGATGCCATTTGGTTTGAAGAATGCAGGAGCGACATATATGAGGGCGATGACTACGGTATTCCATGACATGATACACAAGGAAATTGAGGTGTACGTAGATGACGTGATCATAAAGTCTAGGCGTCAAGAAGACCATGTGGCCGACCTCAGGAAGTTCTTTCAAAGACTTCGAAGGTACGACATCAAGCTCAATCCGGCCAAATGCGCATTCGAAGTTCCATCGGGAAAGCTGCTAGGATTCATCGTCAGCCGACGGGGCATTGAGTTGGACCCCTCCAAAATTAAGTCCATCCAGGAGTTGCCCCCGCCGAAGAATAAAACAGAGGTAATGAGTCTGTTGGGAAGGTTGAATTACATCAGTAGGTTTATTGCCCAGCTTACGGCAACTTGTGAACCCATATTCCGCCTATTGAAGAAAGACGCTGCGATAGAATGGACGACGGAATGTCAGGAAGCGTTTGACCGAATCAAAGGGTATCTGTCAAATCCACCTGTACTAGTTCCGCCTGAACCGGGGAGACCCCTGATTCTCTACCTGACGGTCTTGGAGAATTCGTTTGGCTGCGTACTGGGGCAGCATGATCTTACTGGCAGGAAGGAACGGGCCATTTACTACCTCAGTAAGAAGTTTACGGTCCACGAGGTCAAGTACACTCATCTAGAAAAGACATGTTGCGCCCTGACTTGGGTAGCCCAAAAGCTGAAACACTACTTGTCTTCTTACACCACTTACCTCATTTCGCGTCTGGATCCGTTGAAGTATATTTTCCAGAAACCTATGCCTACAGGGAGGTTAGCAAAATGGCAAATATTGCTTACGGAATTCGACATCATATACGTGACAAGGACGGCTATGAAAGCTCAAGCCCTGGCCGACCACTTAGCTGAAAATCCCGTTGATGACGAATACGAACCTTTGAGGACGTATTTTCCAGATGAGGAAGTATTGCAGATTGAGGGGTTAGAACCTACCAAGGATCCAGGATGGAAGCTCTTCTTCGATGGAGCGGCAAACGCAAAAGGAGTCGGAGTAGGGGCTGTGCTCATATCTGAAACAGGACATCATTATCCTGTTACTGCTCAACTGCGTTTTCACTGTACCAATAATATGGCTGAGTACGAGGCATGTATCTTAGGGCTGCGATTAGCGGTGGACATGGATGTACGGGACGTCTTGGTCTTGGGGGACTCGGACCTTCTGGTACATCAGATTCAGGGAGAATGGGAAACCAGAGATTTAAAGCTTATCCCATATCGTCGGTGTTTGCATGATTTGACCAAACGCTTTCGATCGGTAGAGTTCAGGCACATCCCAAGGATGCATAATGAGGTTGCCGACGCGTTGGCTACTTTAGCGTCAATGCTACATCACCCGGACAAGGTTCGTGTCGATCCGTTACATATCCAGATCCGGGATCAACATGCTTATTGTAATGTGATAGAGGAGGAGGTGGATGGTGAGCCGTGGTTTCATGATGTCAAGGAATACCTCAGGTTAGGAGTATACCCAGAGCAAGCAACTGGAGATCAAAAGCGAGCTATTCGGCGGTTGGCGAACGGATTTTTCCTTAGTGGAGGGTGCTGTACAAAAGAACCCCAGACTTGGGATTGTTGAGATGTATAGATGCAAATCAAGCCACAACAGTGATGACAGATATACACTCGGGAGTTTGCGGACCACACATGAGCGGATACGTATTGGCAAAGAAGATTCTTCGAGCAGGATATTACTGGCTCACTATGGAGCGTGATTGTATAAGTTTCGTGCGAAGATGCCATCAGTGTCAGATACACGGAGATTTGATTCATTCTCCACCGACTGAATTGCATACAATGTCAGCACCATGGCCATTTGTCGCATAGGGTATGGATGTTATTGGACCTATTGAGCCTGCGGCTTCCAATGGTCACAGGTTCATTCTGGTAACGATTGATTATTTCACCAAGTGGGTGGAGGCCAAAACATTCAAATCAGTGACCAAGAAGGCGGTGGTGGACTTCGTACACTCCCACATCATTTGTAGGTTCGGAATTCCGAAGATGATCATTACAGATAACGGTGCAAATCTTAACAGTGGATTGATGAAAGAGGTATGTCAACGGTTCAAGATTACACACCGAAATTCCACACCGTATCGCCCAAAAGCAAACGGTGCGGTCGAGGCAGCAAACAAGAACATAAAGAAGATATTGAGGAAGATGATAGAAGGGTCTAGGCAGTGGCATGAAAAGTTACCATTTGCGCTGTTGGGTTATCGCACTACCGTCCGGACTTCGGTAGGTGCAACTCCTTACTTGTTGGTATACGGGACTGAAGCAATAATACCCGCAGAAGTTGAGATTCCATCCCTCCGAATCGTCGCTGAAGCTGAGATTGATGACGACGAGTGGGTCAAAACTCGATTAGAGCAGTTGAGCTTGATCGATGAAAAGAGATTGACAGCAGTATGTCACGGCCAATTGTATCAAAAGAGAATGGCGAGAGCATATAACAAGAAGGTACGTCCCAGGGAGATTTGAAGTGGGACAGCATGTGCTGAAGAGAGTTCTACCACATCAGGCCGAGGCGAAAGGCAAGTTCGCTCCAAATTGGCAGGGACCATTTGTGGTGACTAGAGTATTATCCAATGGCGCTCTATGTCTGACTGATGTCGAGGGAAGATGCACCGATATGGCTATCAATTCTGATGCGGTTAAGAGATATTATGTGTAATTCTTTAATGCATTTGTCAACGTTTGGTTTCGTTTGTGTGTATTTGGCATTTTTCGGAGAATGAAATGACAGAGGCAATTTTTCTACTACCCAAACACTTTAACCTTTGTTTCCCATTTGAGCCTTAATTATTCTTTCATATACCCTCTTTCGGAATCATCAAGGAAGATGTGTAACAGAATAGAAAAGAAACAAAGAAGTAATACAAGAAAAAGTGAACTACGTTCGACCTGATTCCTCAAGAAGGATACGTAGGCGCCACGCGGCTCGGTCATAATAAAATAAAAATCAAAAATCCCCCAAGCAACAAAACTGGGGCAGAAGTCATTGTTTCGTTGGAAAGATAGTGTGGATTCCGAAAGTTGTAATAAGCTAACCGTTGAGGCTAAACCCCTTTCTTCAGCCTCACGCGCAGAAACCATATCAAGAACCAGAAAGACCTCTCGATCGGTATTTGAGAAGTGCCAAGTCATGTGAATGAAAGCCAAGAGTGACATCCCGACCCTCGATTGAATTCAGGATGCACAAGCCGAAAGGGGATAACGCTCTAGAGGGAATCTCAGGGGTGATACCCCGCCGCAAGGAAAGAAAGCATAAATGAGAGAGTCTTAACGGTGAAAACCCTCGCGGGCACTTTAAGGCGAAGGAAGTTGAGAGAAGTAAAATGAGAGAGTCTTACGGTGAAAACCTTTACGGGCGCCTTAAGGCGACGGGAGATAGAGAGAAATGAGAGAATCTCATTAGTGAAAACCCTTTGAAGGGCACTGTGAGGTGGCAGGATGAGATGGTTACAAGATGTCCGCATGAGACAAGGTTGGGACATCCGTTTACCTCTAGCAGGACGCGGTATCAGAAAGTGATTGACATGAATAGACTGGGTAGTTTAATCTCAAAGGCGCGGCATAACATTGGATCAGGCACACATTCAGATAAGTTTTCCTATTTTTGAGTTCAGAAAAGTTTTTCTCTTCTTTTGTCATTTGCGGTCGGTATTCTTTTCTTTTCTTTCATTTTCGAAAATTGATTTTTCAAAGCTTACTACCAAGTCTCCCAAAGCAGTATATTGAAAGTGAATAGGCATGGAACAAGGCAATGAGACAGAAGTCGTTACGATAGTGAGATTGGGATGACAGGTTGAGTGGAAGGTTCGCAAGAATTATGGAGTATGATGGACACATGTGGCATGTCCGAAAGATGATTTCACGCAACAGATCACCGGCTAAAAAGAGTCGGACCAAACCAAAGAGTGGAATAAAAGGAAAAAATGAGAGGTCGTCCGTGTAAAAGCATCTTCCCAAACAAGCGTCAACGTCGTCCTCAAAGTTCGAGAAAGGCCAAGCAGCTGAAAGAGAATGGCCTCAACAAGAGTGGCACGACCACTCGCGGCATTTTAAAACTAACAATTTTTCTTTGATTTAAAGCAGGAAAAGAGGGTCCGACGGCAGAAAAGCATACCGTCCAGAAGTTTATCACACTGGGGCAGAAAATTTTCTCCTGTTGCGAAAATTTTCTGGAAAGCAAGACTCAGAGGATAAGTGTAGAAAGCAACACAAGACGGGGTGATCTTTGAGCCGGGTATCATCCCCAGCAGTTATTGGAAAAAGAAAAAATGGCTTCGAGATTCCCCCAGCAGGTATTACATCCTATAATTTGATCAAGGAAACAAAAGCGTGAGTCCCAGAAGAGGTAGGGGAAGAAGGAAGAGAATGAGGGGTGAAGGAAACAAAGAATACTTCCTCGGCAGCATCACCCCCAGCAGGCGGGTAAACAGTTCCAAAAATATCCCCAGCAGCCGGAAGAAAAGTAATACGACCGGGGGAAAGAAATTCCAAGACAGGATAATCCAGAAGAGAAAGTGGTCCGAGAGGTAATGCAGGAACAAGGATAGGGTACAAGAGGCAAAGGAAGGTAAGCAAGATAAGATGAAAATCAGTGAGTAGTAGTTGAAGTTAGGGAGCCCGCCTGGAGAATGGAGTGGCGATTTAATTTTGAAGTTGTAGTTGAAGTCAGGGAGCCCGCCTGGAGAATGGAGTGGCGATTTAATTTTGAAGTTGTAGTTGAAGTCAGGGAGCCCGACTGGAGAATGGAGTGGCGATTTAATTTTGAAGTTGTAGTTGAAGTCGGGGAGCCCGCCCCTGGAGAATGGAGTGGCGATTTAATTTTGAAGTTGTAGTTGAAGTCGGGGAGCCCGCCCTGGAGAATGGAGTGGCGATTTAATTTTGAAGTAGTAGTTGAAGTCGGGGAGCCCGCCTGGAGAATGGAGTGGCGATTTAATTTTGAAGTTGTAGTTGAAGTCAGGGAGCCCGCCTGAAGAATGGAGTGGCGATTTAATTTTGAGGTAGTAGTTGAAGTCAGGGAGCCCGCCTGGAGAATGGAGTGGCGATTTAATTTTGAAGTAGTAGTTGAAGTCGGGGAGCCCGCCTGGAGAATGGAGTGGCGATCTGTTTTAATTCGGTAGAGGAAAGCGGTAGAATGTAACAGAAATCTTCGGCATGAATCCAAATTCGTAAGAAGGGACGGAGCATCAGAAGGAACGCCAAGTCAGACGAGATGGCAAGGAGCGCGACGAGATCAAGTTAAAAAGGATAGATAAGAACTTGTAGTACTGTAACTTAGTCTAGCTTCTTGTTTTTGTTGCTTAGCGCGGTGTAACAAGGAAATCAGCTAAGCGGTGGTAACAGCAGTAACAGCGGCAACAGCAGTAACAGCGAGATCGCAACAGTCATGGTAGTCCCAGCTACCAGAACTTCCCGAACTACATTGACCTGATTCCCTTTTAGCCAGGGATATGTAGGAGACCTTTGAAGCAAGGTTCGGTCAAAACTTTTCCAAAATGCTTCATACGGAGTGTTCGAATGGGCAAAAATCGCTTATATCCGCTCATTTATCTTTGCACGAAAACTCTGCGTGTTTACGCGCAAAGAGGGGAAGCTGTGAGCACGTGATTTTTGCCTTACTTGAGAAGTACTCCCAGAAAATTCAAAAATAAAAATAGTTTCGTGTTGGGTATGATTTTTGTGATTTTGTGTTATTTTATCTTTTGTGTGCGCGTTTATCTATTTAAATTAAAAATACAAAAAATATATGCTAAGTTTTGCATTTTTAGTGTTTGATATCGAAGTCATGTGATTTACATTTTTAGGTGATATATAATTGTGTGGGATAATTGTATGCATATATATATATATATATATATACATGTACATATATATATGTGTAGTAATGAGATCGAATTGGGCCATAGTTTAGTCCAGGAAAACCAGGCCCAAACGAATCCCATACCCGTCCAGCTTCAGCCTGTGTAACACTTGATCTGGACCGTTGGATTTTATAATCCAACGGCCCAGATTAATCCATAAATCCCCAAATTCATTCAGCCTATGACTTGACCAAACGACACCGTTTGGTTTAAGTGAGAAGATCCTGATCGTTGATCAAGTTTGATCCAACGATCGGGATTTAACTACTCAAAACGTATATAAACCCATTTCCATACCCCGCCCCCCCAAGCCAGACCCCCCCTCTCCCTTCGTCTCCCAAAGGTCCTTAGAGACCAGGCGTAACGCCGCCGTCCGCTACCATTGCGCCGCCTGCCGGAAATCGCCTCACGGCGGTTCCGGTAGGCCAATCACCACCAAACCAATGCCAAAACCTTCCCCTCACCTCCCCCATCACGAACCCAACCTCCACTAACCTCGAATCATGCCGGAGCTCCTCGAATCTTCATTTGAAGATTCGAGTCAAACTCGAACCTATGCCAAATCACCCCAAATTCACACCACAGGTCTCCTCACACCTCCCCCACACCCCCAATGACATTGGTTTGCCTCGAATCTAACCAAAAATGCAAAAGCCCCAAATCCCACCCGCAAGAACCCTAAAATTGAAAATGACGAATTAGGCCAAATTAACCGGAATTTCGGGGTCTAATGGACTTTATTCGATGTGTTCTCGTGTGAGAACACTTCGATTAAGGTCTATTCGACCTCAAAGCAGACGAGCCAAGTTCGAACCTGGGTCATTTTCTGATTTCTGAGGTATTCGTTTCCCTTCTTCCATTCCATATACCTAATTCTTGTATCTTTGCATGTTTTACTCAGTTTGTTTATTTTTGCGAATTTCTCGGAATTTTCTGTCCATCTCAACAGACCCTTTTATTTGGTCAGTTCATGTTATTGTTGTTGATTCAATTCGTTATTATGGTTATGATTACATTTCTGTGTTTAATCTAGTTAAGGTCGTCGAATAGTGAATTCGATTTATTATTCCCATGATTATGCCATGAAGCGAACTCGTAGGTCGATTGTTTACTATCAGTTATATGTGTCGTAATCGATTAGACGAACGTCGTCGATTAGTGTATGAGTCTGCTGGGTAGAACAATGTATCCGTAATGCTCGATATCAGGTCCCTCAGGAATCACTGCTCGATTAGCCACATTCCTTTGGTTTTGATAACTTTGAATTGGATTGTTTGAACTAAGTAGAGGCCATGTGATAGTCAGGCATGCCTGATTCAGCATGGTATTGATATAGTTTAATAAGATAGTTTTATAATGAAAAGGGATTTGTTGGTGGATGCAAGTGGAGGAGCACACTGTTTTGTTTGGAGAGTGGGAAGTCAGTGAATATCAGGGCCAAAAGAGTTATGTTTTAAGTCTGATAAGTGCTGTGTCAGCTGAAAATTCAGAACAAGTATGGGGGGGAAATGATTAAAAAACTAAAGTACCCATGTGCTAAAAGGGGGGGCAGTAGGCTTGAATATGGAGAGGTTTCCAGGCTATAAAAGAAGCTGGAAGATACATATTGATGGGGATTCATACAGACACTTGAGAGCATTTGGGAGAGGATACTTGGAGAGCAAATATACATACAGTCGGGGACATCTTTGGAGAGTACCTGGAGAGCAAAAAAACACACACATTAGAGAGAACACTGGAGAGTAATAGTTAGAGAAAAGATAGGAGCAGAGATATTTTTGATATACACATACAAAGTCACTGTTTCATTGATTTTTGGCTACTGTCTCGTGTGCTTTGGTTCAATAGCTGAGTGTTTTTGGCCATTTGGTTGTTTGTTGTTCTTGTGTGGTTGGTGCTGTGCCATTGTTGTGATTGGTTCAGTGGTTGAGGGCCGTGGTAACTCCTGTGTTTCTGTTGAAGCATTATTGGGTCGGTTGGTTATTGTGTTGTGGCTAGACTCTAGTTCGTGGCTGTCTGTGTCAATTGCTGGTGTTGCTGGTCTTGAGTGTATGCTGTTGCTGTGTTGAGGTTGCTACTGGTGGTCATTTGTGTGTTGTTGTTGTGTCTGTGTTGCTGCTTGGTCCAACACAGTGTTGGTCCTTCTATTGTTTGAGTATTGCTGCCAGTTCATTGCTAGTGTGTTGCTACTGTTGGTCCACTGCCACTCTTTTGTTGTTCTCTTGGTCTATTGTGCTGCTGGTTGGTCTATTTGGTTGCTGCTGGTTGTTGTTTTGCGACTATAGTGGTGCTGCCTGGCTGGTTTTGGTGGTTGTCAATCCAGTTTGTCACTGGTTGTTGGTCTAAGTGACTGCTGGTCCATTGGTTGTCACTGGTTGTCGGGGCTATTGGTCTATTTGATTGCATTGGTTGTTGTGGCTGTTTGGTATACTGTTGAATGTTGTTGGTTTACTGTGGTTATTATTGGTCTTTGGTTGTTGTTCCTGTTACTGTTCTTGTTGCTGTTGCTGCATTGCCATTGCTCACTCTTCCTTGTTCTTCCGCATTCCAGGTACACACCTCTGTTATTGTAGTTCCTTGGTACGAAAAGAATGAAGTTTGAAGCTTGTGCATAAAGTCTATTGAAACATGTAGTCGTTTATAGTTCTTACGTTTAATTACATTCTGTTATTCTTCAATTAAATTTGTATTGCTAGTTTTGTTACGGAAAATGTAGCTAGACCAAAGATACACTATCATTAGATATGCACGTAAACCCGAATTAGTCTGTTGTATCTTTGTTCAATCTTCTTTACTCGTGTGTATAATCTCCAAACCTGTTAAATGATAGACCTTATGTTAAAAGCAAGATTAGCTAGGGAGTTGTTACTCAACGGAATGACGTAATTAGATTAAAAAGAGTCGGGGGTGCATTTCATGTGACCCGACCCCAATTTCGGGCAAGAGTAAACAAAGCAGGTTAAGAATCACAGGCGCATTTCATGTGATGTGATTCGTAGCAAGTTTTAAGTAATTTGGAATCAACTCTTAAGTAGGATACAGTGGGATGTAGTTTGCTTTAGATTTGAATCGAAGGTACGCCTCGCCCAATAGTTACACTAATCACATAGCCGTCATAAATATACCTGTAAATACTTAGATTTCGAGATGCGTCGTTTCTTAACGAATATTACGCCTTTCTCAACGGTGTAAATAAGTAGTCGATCCGGGTGCATATTTTAGTTTTACCTTTTTTTCCTTTAATACGGGTGTGCATTTCATGTGACCCAAATCCAAACCCCGAAATGTTGAATAAGAATATGTTGAGGATCCGGGTGCATTTCATGTGACGTGATTCGAAAGCATATTTTTAAGCAATTTTCTCTTTCGTAAATCACAACCAATAATAAAAGCGGTAAAGGGGTATTAACTTGCGCTAAGTACATAATTGTAAAAAGCAGATAGATAAGCCAAACACGACAGTTGAGCGACCGTGCTAGAACCACGGAATTCGGGAGTGCCTAATACCTTCTCCCGGGTTAATAGAATTCCTTATCCGGATTTCTGGTTCGCGGACTGTTAAATAGAGTCATTCTTTTCCTCGATTCGGGATTTAACCGGTGACTTGGGACACCATAAAACTCCCAAGTGGCGACTCTGAAATAATAAAAATAAATCCCATCTCGATTGTCCTTTAATTGGAAAAACTCTTTGCATCCTTGCGGGTGCGTAAAAAAGAGGTGTGACAAAGACACATACCTATATATATATAATGTATAAGTATTTAAGTAGGTAGTAGGATATGAATAAGTTTAATGCTGCGGCGTGCAGCCCGCTCCAATACGTATACCGCTGCGGCGCGCAGCCCGCTCCATTTAACGTCGACGGCGCTCACTGGGGGTGTATACGGACTTCGGAGGGGCTCCCTAGGCCCAAGCACTATAATACTGCGGCGTGCAGCACGATCCACACATATATTACTGCGGCATGCAGTCCGATCCAATATATATATATATTTATATATATATACTGCTGCGGCGCGCAGCTCGATCCCATAATATACACCAGTGCTCATTGAGAATGTGTGCAGACTCAGACTCCGAAGGGGCTCCTACAGTCCAAGCGCAATAATACTGCGGCGTGCAGTCCGTCCCACATGTATATTACATGTATATTACTGCGTCGTGCAGTCCGATCCAATATATATACTGCGGCGTGCAGTCCGATCCAATATATATATTGCTGCGGCGTGCAGCCTGATCCAATATATGTGTATATATAATACCTCATAATGGGTCCTCGACCCTATCCCAATCAGTATATGCTTGGCCTCTCAGGCCCAATATAATATATCTCAGTGGGTCCTCGACCCTAACTCAGTCAATATAGACCCGGCCTCTCAGGCTCACTCAGCTAGAATAGGGAATTCCACCCTAGGTAGTATCTTTCAAAGTACATATCTAGTACGGCTCATATTATGCTATACAGCTAGAGCTACGGCTGAGTGTATGTTTCCGACACGATATAAGGATCACCTAGCTCTATAGGTTCCCTAATGCTCTAGAGATTGGCACAAGACCCCAAACATGGCTATTAGCCCCAATTGTACAGTTATAATCTCATTAACAGTCATAAAACACAGTATTCTATTAGCTGGGAGGGACCAAGTCCAAGTCCCTAATCACAATGTCACCACGCCCGTCACAAGACGCGTGTCTCAACTCAATATAGCACTGTGAAGTGCTAGTACGAGGTTTCAAACCCGTAGTACATTATTTACTACTACCACTCACCTCAAACCTGTAGAAGCTTCAATCCGTCTTGCGCTTGCCTCGCAAATCAATCTCCTCGGATGACAAATCTGCTCAAAATCATAGAGAACGCATCAATATATGCTAATTTCATGCAATTCATTCGAAGTAACCCAAATTATATCAAAACCCACATGTTGTCAAAACCCGACTTTTGGTGCGCTTCTCAAAACATTATAAAAGTTACATATTCGGAACCCTCGTCTCAATACGAGTCTAGGCATATCAAATTTACCAAATCCGGACTCTATTTGCCCACTCAAATCGGCAATTTACCAAATCCCTGGCTTAGGCTAAATTCCCCCACAATTTGATCCAATTTCCGTGAATTAAAGGAGGATTTCATGATAAAAACGCGTAAAGGAACCATAAAACTCACCTCCGATGATAAGCCGATGATCTCCCAGCAATATCTCGCCCAAATCGCCCAATTCGCCTCCAAGAACCGAGCCCCAAATGTTTTGCAACTTATGAAATTTTAACCCTTCTGTTATTTTTAACACAGGCCCGATCTCCGCTTCTGCGGACAAAAATCCGCCTCTGCGAGGCCGCCTCTGCGACCAAATGGTCGCTTCTGCGAAAACACACCTAGCCGCCCAGTTCCGCTTCTGCGGCCCAGGTCTCGCTCCTGCGAGACCGCTTCTGCGAACAAGCCTTCGCACTAGCGATTCTCCCCAATCGCCCGCCTTTCCGCTTCTGTGACCAAGGACTCGCAAAAGTGAGTCCGTTCCTGCGACGAGTCATCCTCTTCTGCGGAACCTCCTGGACAAGCCCCCTTTTGCATATGCGGTCCAAATTCCGCTTCTGCGGTCCCGCTCCTGCGGTTCCCAATCGGCAGGAGCGGAAATGCTGCTGCAATTCATGACAACAGCTCCCAAACTCCAATTTCCTCCCGTTTAACCTCCCGAAACCACCCCGGGTCCCCTGGGACCCCAACGAAACCCACCAACAAACTTCAAAACACGATACGAACTTGATCCAAGCATAAAAACACCATCCTAAACATCAAAAATCACCACTTACACACGGATTCAAGCCTAAGTTTTCTTCAGAACTTCCGAAACCGACATTCGATCAAAAACCCGACCAAACGACCTCCGAATGACCTGAAATTTTGCAGGCACATCCAAAATCACCTAACGGAGCTACTGCAACTGTCGGAATTCCATTCTGACTCCCGGATCAAAATCTCACCTACCGTTCGGATTTCGCCAAAATTCAACCTTAGCCAATTCAAGCCTATTTCTACACCGGACCTCCAAATTCAATTCCGATTCTTCCCCTAAGTCACAAATCACTTCCCGGAACTAACAGAATCATCAGAATTCGATTCCGAGCTCTCTAACTAAATAGTCAACTCCGGGTTGACTTTCCTTATTCAAGTTCCTTCAAAAAGGCTATATGCCTCATTTTCAATCCAATTCACTCCTAACTTCCCTGATAGACTCTAACACTGATATAAAAGCAGGAAATATACAATTACAGCATAACGGGGTGGAAATTCCCGTGATGACGGGCCGGGTCGTCACAATTGATTTTGGTAATATTATGCTATAAAGGTACATGTGGTGTGAATTGATTATTATATTGTGATATAGATGTGCATGCGGCACTGTAAAGGTGGGTATTGATGCGCATGTGGCGAGATAAGGTGGGATTTATATGCTAGTTTCTAGTAAGGAAATTACTTGATGCCACTCGATGAGATAAGGGGACTAAAGCGCGTGAAGCTATTTCATAAAAAATATTTTTAAAATTATATACAAGGCTCACATGGCGATATAAGGAAGATTGTGATTATTGCTTGTGAAACGTGAATATGAGGTGTGGTATCTCGTTGTAATTCTTGTTGTACATTTTATGTAGGAAGGGCTTGCTAATTTGAACGGTTATTGTTTTGTTTTCCTTACCTCATTCTATTCGTATTTTTATTATAATTACTTACTTGTTATGTTTATCATATGTACTCTCTTTATAGACATTTGTTGCTTTTAATTCTGTTTTTATCCTTGTATTGATAAATTGTCTTATTGTCATTTATTGCCTTTACTTTGTTGCTTGATATATTAATATTCTGCACAAGTTTCTAATGTCTAGTAGGTGTCTTGACTTGGCCTCATCACTGCTCTACTGAGGTTAGGCTTGATGTTTACTAGGTACAATTGTGGTGTATTCATGCTACCCTTCTACACATTTTTGTACAAATACATGTACTCTTGCTCGTGCCGGACGCTGGTGAATTGACTGAGATTTTGCAAAGATTTCAAGGTATACATGCTTGAGGTTCACGGGGCTCGGAGTCACCTTCAAGAGAGTTCTACTCTATATTATGTTTTCGAACAATATGGTATTAGAGATTCTTAGTATATTTCAATAGAGCTTATGACTCAGTTATAATTGTTTCGGGGATTTTGTGACTATTGTTCCATTTTGGCTTATTTTGACATTTTATCAATAATTTAATATCTTATTTGTTATTTTTGCTAAATTCTCAATGTGGGTTAGGCTTACTTAGTCTTAGAGACTAGGTGACATCACGACACCCTAAGGTGGGAATTTAAGGTCGCGACAAGTTGGTATCAGATGTCTTGGTTCATAGGTGCTATGTTACATAAGCAAGTTTAGTAAAGTCGTGTGGATGATATAGTGACGTCTGTAATTATCTTCAAGAGGCTATGGAACTATTAGAAAAATTCCACTTCTTTGATTTCTTATCGTGCGAATTTGTTGATTTCAAAATCTGAGTCTTTGTCTTTCTATTCTCTCATAGATGGTGAGGACACGCACTACTGGATCAGATGATCAGACACTCGCACCCCTGCTAGAGATTCGATAGGTCGTGGCCAAGGAGGGGCATGTGTTATAGCTAGAGCACCTGTCCGATCAGCAATTGAGGAGCCACCAGTAGCTCTGGATGGGAGACGCGCACCCAAGGATCCTATTGTTATCCCTCGACTCCAAGAGACCTTAGAATACTTCCTAAGTATGTTTAGTACTTTAACTCTGGTGGGATTAATCCTCGTTTCATCATCTACATCCCAGGCTAGAGGAGGAGCTCAGACTCCTGCAACCCTTACTCCAGAGTAGCGGGTCCATATGGATCAGGTTTTGGGTGTTATGCCATCGCAACTTGTTATCCCGGTTCAGCCTGAGGTTAGGCCAAATGCATCTAAGGAAGAGTAGAGGAGACTTGAGAGGTTCAAAAAGTATGATCCTCCTACTTACAATGGTGCATTTACTGAGGATACACGAGATTTTCTAGACAAGTGCCACTATATTCTCCACACCATGGGCATTATGGAGTTGAGCGGAGTCGTTTTTACTACTTTTCAACTATTAAGAGTAGTGTATATATGGTGGAAGGCTTATAAGGAGGGTAGGCCAGTTGATGCAGTGCCACGCGCTTGAGCTCGCTTTTTAGATATATTTTTTAGAGAGTTTCTTTCCTAGACCCGTCGAGATGCATGGTGCATATAGTTTGACCAGCTGCGTCAAGGGACTATGACAATGTCAAAGTATTCTATGATATTCAGTGAGTTGTGCCGACATGCGCATGCTTTGGTTTCTACAATCAAAGAACTAGTCTCCATAGATTCATCAAGGGGCTCTATTATGGTCTTAGATTCAACATGGATGGGATTTGGAGAAGGATACTACATTCAGCAAGTTATAGAGATTGCAGGAAGGACGTAGCGTATGCAGGGCTAGAAGATGGAGGATAAGGAGGCCTAGAGACCTCGATATTCTAGAGGATTTACTGGTGTTTGTGCTGCAATTTTAGCTCGCCGTGGAAGAGGTTATGTGATTCGACCAGTTCACTCATCACTTCCAGCTACTTGTAGTGCTTCGTCCATTCCAAGGTCTTAGGTCTCCCATTATGCACAGCCATTTTTTAGTGCACCTCTTGCACGGGGTGCCTCCGATATTCATCTAGCCGACTAGGTCTAGTGCAGTTTTAGTAGCCGTGCTTGCCAAGAGGTATTTTTGAGTATGGATATACTAGGAATATGGTGAAAGACAGTACTAAACTTAGGAGAGGTGAACCTCCATATACTATACATGCTTTACGGATTCCACAGGGTCCACAAGGTTCATAGACTATGCTTGTTACTCCAGTTGACGTTCCACCTATACCGCCAGCTAGAGGTGTAGGTCAGGTCGCCCTAGAGGGGGAAGCCAAGCTCGTTTAATGTTTTTTCGAGTAATACTAAGGTTGTTACATCAGATGTTGTCGTCATAGATATTGTTCGAGTATGTCATATGGATGCATCAATTTTATTTGATTCGAGTTCCACTTATTCATATTTATCATCTTACTTTGCTCCATATTTGGATATATTTCGTGATTCTTTGAGTGCTCATGTATATATTTCTACGCTTGTGGGATATTCTATTTTTGTAGACTATGTTTATCGGTCGTGTTTGGTCATTATTAGGGGTTATGAGACCAGAGTTGATCTTCTTCTGCTCGGTATGGTGGACTTCGATGTGATATTGGGCATTAATTGGTTGTCGTCCTATCACACTATTCTAGACTGTAACGCCAAGACTGTGACATTGGCTATGCCAGTGTTGTCACGGTTAGAGTGGAAGGGTACATTCGATTATATTCCTAGTAGGGCGGTGTCCTTTCTAAAGGCACAATGAATGATTGAGAAGGTGTATGAAGCATATCTAGCCTTTGTGAGGGATGTCAAGTGTTGATACTCATAACGTTGAATCAATTTCTGTAGTGAGAGATTTCCCAGATGTGTTTCCAGCAGAGCTACCGAGCATGTCGCCCGATAGGGATATCAATTTTGGTATTGACCTAGTGCCGGGCACTCAACCTATTTCTATTCCACCATATCATGTGGCACTAGTGGAGTTGAAAGAATTAAAGGAACAACTTCAGGAGTTGTTTGATAAGGTTTTCATTAGACCGAATGTCTCACTTTGGGGTGCTCCAGTATTAGTTTATTGTTTTCGTAAAAGTTGTTAATTTTATGCAATGTGTTAGGCTTACCTAGTCGCGAAGACTGGATGTCGTCATGACAGGTTCACGATTGGTGAACTAGGGTCGTGACAAGTTTGTATTAGAGCTCTAGGTTTATAGGAGTCACGAAACACATGTTGGTTTATTAGAGTCTCGTTGATCGGTACAGAGACGTCCGTATTTATCTACAAGGGGATATGTAACTGTTTAGGAAAAATCTTCATTTCTTTTGAATTCCTTGTCGTGCGATGTTTTGACACCAATTCTAAACTTCTGTCTTCTATTCTCTCACAGATGGCGGGTTTGCGGCACAGTTTTATATACAGTTCACGTAATATCAAAGCGGTAAACATATAACAGTTTGTATATACAGTGCAATTAGTATCAAAGCGGTAGACATGTAGCACATTAATTAAACATGTAGTAAAATCAGATATAGACAAAACAACAATTTAACTGAGCTCGAATTCTTAGACCCTGAACCGAAGTTCAGAAAATTGTCCCCAGCAGAGTCGCCAGAGCTGTCACACCTCCTTTTTACGCACCGAGCGCGAGGGAGTTTTTCCAATTAAAGGACAATCGAAACGGGATTTATTTAATTAATTCGGAGTCGCCACTTGGAAAAATAATGGTGTCCCAAGTCACCGGTTTAATCCCGAACCGAGGAAATTTATGACTTTGTATTATAGTCTGCGAAACTAGAAAACCGGTTAAGGAACTCTGTTAACCCGGGAGAAGGTATTAGGCATTCCCGGATTCTGTGGTTTTAGCACGGTCGCTCAACTGTGCTTTTGCTTTTCTGATTTCTTTATACATTTTTACTGTGCATTTTACTGCTCCGCTTTTATTTCTTAGAAGAATTGCGACGTCACGAAAACACATTTCGAGCCTCACCGCAACCAGTACGCTTGCGACTTTAGTGTATTTCAGTTCCGCCGAGAGGAAGATTTGGGTCACATAAATGCGCACCCGCATTTAAGAAAGTAATTTACTCATAAATCACGCCTAAAGAGTCTAACGTCTTTATTAATTTTGGGAAAGGACCGTGAAATTCACTAAACGGTCCTTCCGAGTCTAAGTCTTGTTATAACGACTAATTTAAGGGCCCCGCAATTGTGTATTTGCGTTTGGCGAGGCTCGTCTCATTATTATTAAGGCCAATCCTAAGATGAACTATATTCTCTATTTGCCTTTGTCTCTAAAAGAAAATAACATAAAGCTATGTTTCATTTTTAATGGTTTGAGCTTAAAATTTTTAGTGAACCTTGCCCCTACAAATCAGGCTCATGATGAAAACCCAACTCTTATTGTTTATTGACTAATTTCAGATCCAATGTTTAAATATATGTAACGGCTTATGAATGATATGGGCCATGGACTCATGATGAAATCCAATTACTGGACCATACGGTCAAGCCCAATGACTAACAGAACAGTTTGCTATTCTATTTTTACGGACTCGAATCAATGTTCAGAAGAGCCTATAACTAAACCATTCATATTGAATTACTGTCTTTATTTAATTGAAAAAAAAAATGAAATCTGAACTATAGAAGACATACTAGTTTCATTCGTATTTAACACTTATTTTATATTCGCTACTGGAATTTGATACGCTTTTTATAGCTGAATTAATCTGAATATATCATATCTATTCACGTCACCATTGTCCTATTAATACCTGGTATTTAGTGTGCTCGGCAGTATGGTTCTATTCCAATTCTAGAACTTCTGTGTCTACAATTTAGTTGATAGGATGGATTACCATTTTATCTCAGCATGCTAACAAACAGATCAATTGTAACTTTAAGTCCATCTAGATTATGCCTCATATTCACAACTTAAGACCCTGCTGAAACCCAAAGAAGAGGACAAGAGGAAAGACCCATTCCAATAATAGTGACGTGCTTTCTCCTTCTAATTTACAGTTTATACTAATTCCACAACCATTAAGGTAATGACTCCGAGAACATCCATCAAGTCAAACAGATGTGTTTAAACCAGCGAGCGTATTATAGAAAACAAAAATGCAAAGTTCAATAACACCCTCAAATGCAGAACTTTATATTGCTTCTACTGATAAACAAAGTCACCATTTTTAACTCCAATTATGCAATGTAGACGCAAACTAAAAAAAGAACCTAAACAAGTATACATTATTTATTAATTAGTCTACTGTGACAGCTTGAATACACAGATTCCAGGCAGCAAATAGATTAGCACTTCATTTCAACATACTCAACTTCAAAACTACATCAATACATGATTCGAGTGTGTACCTGGAAGTCACAAGGAATAGGAATCAGTTGCAGCAGCAGAAGATACAACAACAACAGCAATACTAACAGCAGCAACAGGAGGAAAACAGTAGCCGAAACACAGCAACAAGACAACACCCAGACACAGACCCAAACAGTGACCAAATTCGATACCAGCAGTGGCCCAAACACCACAATACTCAATAACCAGACACCCAGCAACAAGTCTAAGGCAGAAAATGCAATACACCAATGCAAGACCCAGCCCAAGCTTAATAAAACAGTGTTCAAAGGTTCAAGAGTAACACCAAAGGGTCCCAACAGCCTTGTTTTAAACCCAAAAACACTTGACGATTGCTTCAAAGACTCCAACAAACTAATCTCGTATCAAGATCTAACTCAAAGACTTAAGGATTACTGAAAACAGTGAGCCAGAGAAGAAGCACAATCTTTCTTACTTTTTCTCCCTCAAACTCCTCCCTTAAAGCTGTGTATGTATGTTTTTTCCTCTCCTCTTTCTGTCTGAAATACTTCTTCTTTTATATCCTAAGAAACACAGCCCCTCCCTCTCTAAATTACCCCCCCATGTGTTTACAGCTCTTAAGAGCATTCGGGAGAATTAAAGAAATGATTTTGCCATCTTATTCCCTGACTTTGCTGCTTAAAGTTGTCTAGGTATGGGTTTAATTATTAAATCCCTGGACTGCAGAGACTGGTGGTACCCTGATGTACAGCAGGTTCCACCAGTCCAGTTCATGGGCAAGACAATTTTTAAATCCTACAATGTTAGTTCTAATTAACTAATATTAACTACACTCTATTAATCCCTAATTTATGATCAACCAACGAATGCAACCATAATTCCATAGTGATTCAAATAAAACATTAGTCTACAGTGATTCAACTAAGACCTCAGTCAGTAACAAAGGAATCATTGCTCTGCTGTTTCTAACAAACAGACCTACGAAAGTACATCGACGACATTCGATTAACTACAACACATAATCATGGATAACAAATTAATTAGCAAAACAGTGATTCTAAAATCTCGGCCAAAATGAAAACCAAGTATTCGACGACGCTATTCGAAGCGAATACGCATTTGACCACATATGTAATCAAACAAACAACATAGAAGAGTAATTGACCAAATAAAAGGTCCTTGAGAAGAAGTGACAAATACGGACGACCAACAGGAATGAAAAGAAAATCAAACGAATTGAACTAAACAAATATACAAACAACAAATATCTAATTGAAATAGATAGGAAAAAGGAAGGTTACCTCGAAAGAAATCGAAATCAAAACAGAAACCGGGCCTTTTGAGCTTGGACTCGAATTCGGAGTCTAGCGGACTTTAATTGAGATGTTTTCAGACGAAATCATCCCAATTAAATTCTACTAGACTTCAATTTCCCTCGAATTTAAATGAAGACCCCAATTTTGAAATCTAGGGTCCTTATGGCCGCTTTGGGATTTTTGGGTTTCCGGTCGGATTCGAATAAAACCAAGGGTGGTTTGGGTGTGAGGGTGGTCTGGAGGTGCTAGGGTATGAGTTTGGGGTGGTTTGGCGTTAGTTCGAGTTTGACTCGAATCTTCAAATGAAGATTCGAAACGATGGGGAGTGATTCGAGGTTAGAGGGTGAGGGGTTCGTGTTCAGGGGGTTTAGGGGGAGCTATGGTGTTAATTTGGTGGTCATTGGCCTACCGGAACCGCCGTGGGGCGATTTCCGGCAGGCGGAGGGTGGCTGTGGGATGGCGGTGTCGGCGGGTCTTTGAGAGAGACGAAAGGTATCTAGGGTTTGCAAGGTTTGGGAATGAAACGGGTTTGGGGTATTGGGGGGTTTGGTATATTAAAATTGGGTAAATTAATGTAGGCCGTTGGATTAGACGAATTCGACGGCTCAGATTAAAAAGAGGATGGGTATTGGGTCGACGGGGGCGGGTCAAGTGACGGGTTGGGGGAGTGAATGAAGGCCCTGGGATTGATACGGAATGAATGGTTGAGATGGATTATCAGGGATCTCTGATCTGGACCGTCTATTGGGATTGATCAACGGCCCGCGTATGATAATCATACGGCGTCGTTTGGGCCATCTAGGGGCCAACCGGTTTGGGCTCATTTCTTTTGGTCCTTTTACTTCATTTTGGGCTCCGAATTTCCTATGAACTGGCCCATTTCCCCTTTTGTTTCCTTTTCTTTTATTTTTATTTCCAAAATTGATTCAAACTAAATTTTAAAATCTAAAATTACATTATGAAATGAATTTAACTTATCGAAAATACTAATTAGTTTCTAATTATCACACATAATTAAATAACAATAAAATTGCACAATTAGAAAATTAAAGGCTAGAAAAAAACACACATACTTCTTTGTGATTTTTCGTTTTCGTAAAACAAACTTAATTACTCTTACTTATAGTATTAAATCCTAGATGCAAATGTGACATATATATATATATATATATATATATATATATATATATATATATATATATTATTTTTTTTAAATTTTTGTTAATTGAAACAAGCAAAACACGCATACACAAATGCAAACAACAAAAGAACAATAACATATAATCCACGAAAAATCACGCACAATACAAAACTATTTTATTTTGAATTTTCTGGGAGTAATTCTCACGTAGGGCAAAAATCACGTGCTCACAGCTGCCCCTCTTTGCGCGTAAACACGAAGAGTTTTTGTGCAAAGATAAGTGAGCGGATACGAACGATTTTTTGCCCGTTTGAGCACTCCGTATGAAGCATTTTTTGGAAAAGTTTGACCGAACCTTTGCTTCAGAAGGTCTCCTACATATCCCTGGCCAAAAGGGAATCAGGTCAATGTAGTTCGGGAAGTTCTGGTAGCTGGGACTACCATGACTGTTGTGATCTTACTGTTACTGTTGTTGCTGTTGCTGCCACCGCTCAACTGACCTCCTTATTACATCGTGCGGAACAAAAATAAGAAGCTAGACTAAGTTACAGTGCTACAAATTCTTATCTGTCCTTTTTAACTTGATTTTGTCATGTTCCTTGCTATTCTGTCTGACTTGATATTCCTTCTGATGCTTCTTCTCTTCTGCCAATTGTTATTTTGGCCTATCTTGATTGCCGAACTCCGACCATTGGTTCCTCCTCTGTGATCTTCGAACTATCCTCCTTGGCAATCTAAAACCATCTTTTCTGATCCTTGTCGCTTTCTTCTGCTTACGGACTTGGATTTACGCCGGATATTTCTGTTACATTCAACTGCTCTCCTTAAAAATAGCTCGCCACTCCATTCTTCGAGCGGGCTCCCGACTTCAACTACTTCTTCAAAATGAAATCGCCACTCCATTCTCCGGGCGGGCTCCCCGACTTCAACTACAACTTTTAAAATAAATCGCCACTCCGTTCTCCAGGTCGGGCTCCCGACTTCAACTACAACTTTTAAAATAAATCGCCACTCCGTTCTCCAGGCGGGCTCCCCGACTTCAACTATAACTTCAAAATAAAATCGCCACTCCATTCTCCGGGCGGGCTCCCTGACTTCAACTACAACTTTTAAAATAAATCGCCACTCCATTCTCCAGGCGGGCTCCCTGACTTCAACTACAACTTTTAAAATAAATCGCCACTCCATTCTCCAGGCGGGCTCCCTGACTTCAACTACAACTTTTAAAATAAATCGCCACTCCATTCTCCAGGCGGGCTCCCTGACTTCAACTACAACTTTTAAAATAAATCGCCACTCCATTCTCCAGGCGGGCTCCCTGACTTCAACTACAACTTTTAAAATAAATCGCCACTCCATTCTCCAGGCGGGCTCCCTGACTTCAACTACAACTTCAAAATAAAATCGCCACTCCATTCTCCAGGCGGGCTCCCTGACTTCAACTACTACTTCAAAATAAAATCGCCACTCCATTCTCCAGGCGGGCTCCCTGACTTCAACTACTACTTCAAAATAAAATCGCCACTCCATTCTCCAGGCGGGCTCCCTGACTTCAACTACAACTTCAAAATTAAATCGCCACTCCATTCTCCAGGCGGGCTCCCTGACTTCAACTACAACTTCAAAATTAAATCGCCACTCCATTCTCCAGGCGGGCTCCCTGACTTCAACTACAACTTTAAAATAAATCGCCACTCCGTTCTTCAGGCGGGCTCCCCGACTTCGACTACAACTTCAAAATAAAATCGCCACTCCATTCTTCAGGCGGGCTCCCTGACTTCAACAACAACTTTAAAACTAAATCGCCACTCCATTCTCCAGGCGGGCTCCCTGACTTCAACTACAACTTTTAAAATAAATCGCCACTCCATTCTCCAGGCGGGCTCCCTGACTTCAACTACTCACTAACTCCATCCCATCCACGTCGCCTTCCTTTGCTTTCTGTACCTTTTCTTCTTCCTGCATCGCCTATTGGGCCACCTCTTCTTCTGAATTATCTTGTCTTGGAATTGCTTTCCCCTGGGTCATATTACTTTTCTTTTGGCTGCTGGGGATATCTTTGGAACTGTTTACTCACCTGCTGGGGATGATGCTGCTTGAGGAAGTATTCTTTGTTTCCTTTACCCCTCATTCTCTCTCGGGCTCACCGGGTTTGAAATGTTATGGACCGGGGATTATCCTGGCGGGGGACCCCTGTTCCTCTTCCTTCTTCCCATACCTCCTCTGGGATTCGCTCTTTTGCTTCCTTGAACAAATTATGGGATATAATACTGCTGGGGATGATACCAGGCTCAAAGATCACCCCATCGTGTCGTCTGGCCTTCCTCAAAACTATTCTGCTCGGAGCTGGTATTTCCGAAATCTTGTGTTGCTTTCTACCCTTATCCACTGAGTCTTTGCCTTCAAGAAAATTTTCGCAACAAGAGAAAATTTTCTGCCCCAGTTTGATAAACTTCTGGATGGTATGCTTTTCCGCCAACGAACCCTCTTTTCCTGCTTTAAATCAAAGAAAAATTGTTAGTTTCAAAATGCGGTGAGTGGTCGTGCCACTCTTGTTGGGGCCATTTTCTTTTCTCTTTCAGCTGCTTGGCCTCTCTCGCATTTCGAGGACGATGTTGACGCTTGCTGGGGACGATGTTCTTTCCACGAACGGTTTCTCATCTTTCCTTTTATTCCAATCTTTGGTTTGATCCGGCCCTTTTTAGCCGGTGATCTGTTGCGTGAGATCATCTTCCGGACGTGCCATATGTGTCCATCATACTTCATGGTTCCTGTGAACTTTCCAATCGACCTGTCGTTCCAATCTTACTATCGGAACGACTTCTGCCTTATTACCTCGTTCCACGCCCATTCATTTTCATTATACTGCTTTGGGAGACTTGGTAGTAGGCTTTGAAAAATCACTTTTCGAAAGAAAAAGAAAAAGAGTGCTAACCGCAAATGACAAAAGAAAGGGAAAACTTTTCTGAACTCAAAAATGGGAAAACTTATCTGAATGCGTGACTGATCCAATGGTTATGCCGCGCCTTTGAGATTAAACTACCCAGTCTATTCATGTCAATCACTTTTTGATGCCGCGTTCTGCGAGAGGTAAACGGATATCCAAACCTTGTCTCATGCAGACATCTTGTAACCATCTCGTCCTGTCACCTCACAGTGCCCTTCAAATGGTTTTCACTAATGAGATTCTCTCATTTCTCTCTATCTCCCGTCGCCTTAAGGTGCCCGTGAAGGTTTTCACCGTAAGACTCTCTCATTTTACTTCTCTCAACTTCCTTCGCCTTAAGGTGCCCGCGAGGGTTTTCACCGTTAAGACTCTCTCATTTACGCTTTCTTTCCCTGCGGCTGGGTATCACCCATGAGATTCCCTCTAGAGCATTATCCCCTTTCGGCTTGTGCATCCTGGATTCAATCGAGGGTCGGGATGTCACTTTTGGCTTTCATTCACATGACTTGGCACTTCTCAAATACTGGTCGAGAGGTCTTTCTGGTTCTTAATGTGGTTTTTGCGCGTGAGGCTGAAGAAAGGGGTTTAACCTCAACGGTCAGCTTATTACAACTTTCGGAATCCACATTATCTTTCACACGAAACAATGACTTCTGCCCCAGTTTTGTTGCTTGGGGGATCTTTGATTTTTATTTTATTATGACCGAGCCGTGTGGCGCCTACGTATCCTTCTTGAGGAATCAGGTCGAACGTAGTTCACTTTTTTTTTTCTTTGTTTTTTTTTTTTTGTTTCTTTTTCTATTTTGCTACACATCTTCCTTGATGATTCCGAAAGAGGGTATATAAAAGAATAATTAAGGCTCAAAGGGGAAAACAAAGGTTAAAGTGTTTGGGTAGTAGAAAAACTGCCTCTGTCATTTCATTCTCCGAAAAATGCCAAATACACACAAACGAAACCAAACGTTGACAAATGCATTAAAGAATTACACATAATATCTCTTGACTACATCAGAATTGATAGCCATATCGGTGCATCTTCCCTCAACATCAGTTAGGCATAGAGCGCCGTTGGATAATACTCTAGTCACCACAAATGGTCCCTTCCAGTTTGGAGCGAACTTGCCTTTCGCTTCGGCCTGATGTGGTAGAACTCTCTTCAGCACATGCTGTCCCAGTTCAAATTTCTCGGGACGTACCTTCTTGTTATATGCTCTCGCCATTCTCTTTTGATACAATTGGCCGTGACATACTGCTGTCAATCTCTTTTCGTCGATCAAGCTCAATTGCTCTAATCGGGTTTTGACCCACTCGTCGTCATCAATCTCAGCTTCAGCGACAATTCGGAGGGATGGGATTTCAACTTCCGCTGGTATTACTGCTTCAGTCCCGTATACCAGCAAGTAAAGAGTTGCACCTACCGAAGTCCGGACGGTAGTGCGATAACCCAACAGCGCAAATGGTAACTTTTCATGCCATTGCCTAGACCCTTCTACCATCTTCCTCAATATCTTCTTTATATTCTTGTTTGCTGCCTCAACCGCGCCATTTGCTTTGGGACGATACGGTGTGGAATTTCGGTGTGTGATCTTGAACTGTTGGCAGACCTCTTTCATCAATCCGCTGTTAAGATTGGCACCGTTATCTGTGATGATTATCTTTGGAATTCCAAACCTGCAGATGATGTGGGAGTGTACGAAGTCCACCACCACCTTCTTGGTCACTGATTTGAATGTTTTGGCCTCCACCCACTTGGTAAAATAATCAATCGTTACCAGAATGAACCTATGACCATTGGAAGCCGCAGGTTCTATAGGTCCGATAACATCCATACCCCATGCAACAAATGGCCATGGCGCCGACATTGTATGCAATTCGGTCGGTGGAGAATGAATCAAATCTCCATGTATCTGACACTGATGGCATCTTCGCACGAAACTTATACAATCACGCTCCATCGTGAGCCAGTAATATCCTGCTCGAAGAATCTTCTTTGCCAATACGTATCCGCTCATGTGTGGTCCACAAACTCCCGAGTGTATATCCGTCATCACTGTTGTGGCTTGACTTGCATCTATACATCTCAACAATCCCAAATCTGGGGTTCTTTTGTACAGCACCCCTCCACTAAGGAAAAATCTGTTCGCCAATCGCCGAATGGCCCGCTTCTGATCTCCGGTTGCCTGCTCCGGGTATATTCCCAACCTGAGGTATTCTTTGACATCATGAAACCATGGCTCGCCATCCATCTCTTCTTCAATCACATTACAATAAGCATGCTGATTCCGGACCTGGATATGTAATGGATCGACACGAACCTTGTCTGGGTGGTGTAGCATTGACGCTAACGTAGCCAGCGCGTCGGCAACCTCATTGTGCATCCTTGGGATGTGCCTGAATTCTACTGATCGAAAGCGTTTGGTCAGATCATGCAAACACTGACGATATGGGATAAGCTTTAGATCTCTGGTTTCCCATTCTCCCTGAATCTGATGTACCAGAAGGTCCGAGTCCCCCAAGACCAAGACGTCCTGTACATCCATGTCCACCGCTAATCGCAACCCCAAGATACATGCCTCGTACTCAGCCATATTATTGGTACAATGAAAACGCAGTTGAGCAGTAACAGGATAATGATGTCCTGTTTCAGATATGAGCACGACCCCTACTCCGACTCCTTTTGCGTTCGCCGCTCCGTCGAAGAAGAGCTTCCACCCTGGATCCTTGGTTAGTTCTAACCCCTCAATTTGCAACACCTCCTCATCTGGAAAATACGTCCTCAAAGGTTCGTATTCGTCATCAACAGGATTTTCAGCTAAGTGATCGGCCAGGGCTTGAGCTTTCATAGCCGTCCTTGTCACGTATATGATGTCGAACTCCGTAAGTAATATTTGCCATTTTGCTAACCTCCCTGTAGGCATAGGTTTCTGAAAAATATACTTCAATGGATCCAAACGCAAGATGAGGTAAGTGGTGTAAGAAGACAAATAATGTTTCAACTTTTGGGCTACCCAAGTCAAAGCGCAACATGTCTTTTCTAAATGAGTGTACTTGACCTCGTGGACTGTGAATTTCTTACTGAGGTAGTAAATGGCCCGTTCCTTCCTGCCAGTAAGATCATGCTGCCCCAGTACGCAGCCGAACGAATTCTCCAAAACTGTCAGATAAAGAATCAGGGGTCTGCCCGGTTCAGGCGGAACTAGTACGAGTGGATTTGACAGATATCCTTTGATTTGGTCAAATGCTTCCTGACATTCTGTCGTCCATTCTATCGCAGCGTCTTTCTTCAATAGACGGAATATGGGTTCACAGGTTGCCGTAAGCTGGGCAATAAACCTACTGATGTAATTTAACCTTCCCAACAAGCTCATTACCTCTGTTTTATTCTTTGGCGGGGGTAGCTCCTGAATGGACTTGATTTTGGATGGGTCCGACTCAATGCCCCGTCGGCCGACGATGAATCCTAGCAACTTTCCTGATGGAACTCCGAATGCGCATTTGGCCGGATTGAGCTTGATGTCGTATCTTCGAAGTCTTTGAAAGAACTTCCTGAGGTCAGCAACATGGTCTCCCTGACGTCTGGATTTTACGATCACATCATCCACGTACACTTCAATTTCCTTGTGTATCGTGTCATGGAATACCGTAGTCATCGCCCTCATGTATGTTGCCCCTGCGTTCTTCAACCCAAACGGCATTACCCGGTAGCAATAAGTCCCCCACGGTGTGATAAAAGTCATCTTTTCTGCGTCCTCTTCATCCATCAAAATCTGATGATATCCCGCATAACAGTCCACAAAGGATCCGATTTCGCGTCCAGCGCAATTATCAATCGGGATATGGATATTGGGAAGTGGGAAATTATCCTTAGGACTCGCCTTGTTGAGATTGCGATAGTCCACGCATACTCTGATCTTTCCGTCTTTCTTTGGCACCGGTACTACGTTAGCCAACCATTCAGGGTATCGAGTGACACGAATGACTTTCGCCTGCAATTGCTTGGTTACTTCCTCCTTAATCTTCACACTCATCTCCGTCTTGAATTTCCGCAGTTTCTGCTTGACGGGAGGATATGCCGGATCAGTGGGTAATTTATGAACCACTAGATCAGTGTTGAGTCCCGGCATGTCGTCGTACGACCATGCGAAAATGTCTTTAAACTCCATGAGTGTTTTGATCAACTCTTCTCTCAGATTGGGTTCAATATGGACACTTATTCGGGTTTCTTTGACGTCATCCGCATTCCCCGGATTAACGGCCTCAGTATCATTTAAATTTGGTTTGGGTTTTTCCTCGAAAGTGACTTAATTCTTCACCGATTTCTTCTACGGCTTCATCATCGTCGTACTCTGACTCACTCTCGTCACTTCTTATTTCATGCGTTATTATTTCCAAACCCGATTGACTTTCTAGAGACTGGGTTGATTAATCTTTAAGCACGCCATATCATTAAGATCAGTTGAAAGAAGGCTGTTCAGAAAAGTAAAAGAAGGAAAAATAAACAAAATTAGACACGAAAGGAACCAAATTTTCATTAATGAGAATAGTACAAGGAAAAACAAACTTGCAAACTTAAATCAAAATGAACTAAAACAACTGGATTTTACTCCGGGGACAACCCCCAACACATAATTTCGAAAGAAAACAATCCAAAACAAACTACCAAGACTCCTTCCGGACAGGGAGAGGAGTAGCCTTCCAATTATTCAATTTTGCTTTCGGTCCCACAAACTGTATCTCGGCATGGCTGGATCCTTCACCATCCTCGAGCATGCATACATCTGCGAATAGGTCCTCGAACTTTATTAAGAACTCTTCGTCTGGTCTAACCATAGGACCGGGAATCTTTGTCGTCGGATGTCCTCTTACTCCAGACCTGACGAAAGATTGGGAAAGGCATGGAACAGGCTTCGGTAGCACCCATGTCTTCTGCTTATTCCTCTTGGCTTGCTGGATGTCCTCTGATGTTGGCTTGAATCCCAAGCCGAAGGTTCCCACATTTTCGACCACAGATACCAGTTGTATGATTCCTTGCAGAGATGCACCTAGACCTTTGCCGGGTATGAAACCATGTCTCAACATTTCATGCGCCACCATGACGTCTGCGGTAATTATTCTGTCATTGGGAATGCATTCCCCTTCTGGAACTCGGTTGGCGGATACCACATCGCAGATCTGGTATACCCACGGCCCAACATCTTCTTCTGTCTCAACGAAGGGGACGATGGTGCCCGATTGTAGATCATTCTCTCCATGGACGACGATCTCCTGTTGGTCCCACTCAAACTTGACGAGTTGGTGTAGGCTGGATGGAACTGCTCTTGCGGCATGGATCCACGGTCGCCCTATCAGAAGGTTATATGAAACTACCATGTCCAGCACCTGGAATTCCATGGTGAACTCTACTGGTCTGATTGTCAATATTAACACTATGTCACCGACCGATGCCTTGCCTCCTCCATCAAACCCCCGGACACATATGCTATTTTTGCGTATCCTGCCGATATCCACTTTCAACTTGTTTAGTGTAGAGAGAGGGCAAATGTTCGCACTGGACCCATTATCGACAAGGACTTTGGTAACCACCGACTCCTCACACTTTACCGTAAGATATAAAGCCTTGTTGTGCTCGGTGCCTTCCTCGAGCAATTCATCATCGGTGAAGGTGATCCGATTCGCTTCGAAGATCCTATTGGTGATCTTCTCCAGATGATTTACTGAGATTTTATCAGGTACGTGTGCCTCGTTCAGAATTTTCATCAAAGCTTGCCGATGTTCTTCAGAATGTATCAGCAAAGACAGCAATGATATTTGCGCGGGAGTCTTCTTCAGCTGCTCTACGACAGAATAGTCATGCAGCTTCATCTTTTTCAGGAATTCTTCTGCCTCTTCATCAGTTACCGGCTTTTTCAATGCCGCCGGAGTGATCTTCCTCAATTCCGCGGGGCAAAACATCTCCCCGAGCGGGTCAAACCTTGCGCTTTGCAAACTTCCTCTTTCACTTCCTTTCCTTTGTAGGTTGTTGTAATCCGAGCATAATTCCATGGAATAGCCCGGCTATCAGTTATTGGCAACTCTATTGCTGGCTTGATGATGAAAGGATCCATTCGAACGCCTTGCTACCGTCAAGACGGGCTTGGTTGCTGCCCCTGGTACCACTATTTTTGCTTCCCTCGGCCTCACCGGTACTCCGCTCCCACTTCCCTTTTCTGCTTCCGGCCCTCCTGGTATGTCCTTCTTGCAACTGGGTGACTCATCGAGGCTTGGCCCATTCCTCATTCCTACCCCGCTAGACTTGATCATCATTACGGTCTGGAAGGTTTTCTCCATTCCTTCTTCTACCCGTACCAACTCGATCATGTTGGTCTCATGATGAGTTGGAAGTCGGTTTTGGTTGATGTTGGGCTCTGTTGGAGTCTGGACCTCAATCCTGTGAGTGTCGATAAGCTCCTGGATGGCCGTCTTCAACTTCCAACACTTTTCCGTATCGTGTCCCGGACATCCTGAGCAGTAGGCACAATTTACTGAATGGTCCAGGTTCTTTGGAAGAGGATTTGGTAGCTTAGCTTCAACCGGATTTAGCAACCCTACTTGCTTCAACCGGTGGAACAGACTGGTGTAAGACTCTCCCAAGGGAGTGAAAGTCTTTGGCCTCGGCGCCCTGTCGCCCCTGAATGCTTGGTTCGGACGGATACTCGCGCCCGAGGGGTTTCTGTAAGCTCTTGGGGGTGGGTGATTGTTTTGCAGGTTTGGTGCACGCCACGGTGCATGGACGGGAGGTGCGGAATAGGACTGTGCGTGGTGGACAGTAAAATGGGGATCAGGTGCGGGATAGTAATGTTGCGGGTGATTATATGGATTGTGGGAGTAATTTTGGTGGTGAGGCTTGGGCGGGCTATATTGGGGTGCAGGGCCTCTATTTCTGAACCATGCCCCGGACTCGACTGCCGCGACTTCCTCTCTCCTCTTTTTCCCAAGTACTCCTCCAGTACCACTTTGGATAGCTTGAGTGGTGGCTTTCAATGCTGAGTAGCTCATGATCTTGTTGGCCTTCAAACCTTCCTCGATCATAGCCCCCATTTTTATCACCTCAGTGAATGACTTGCCCACGGACGTCACCAGATGTCCGAAATAGGTTGGTTCTAGTGTTTGCAAGAAGTAATCCACCATCTCGCTCTCTCTCATGGGCGGATCTACCCTGGCTGCCTGTTCTCTCCAGCGGAAACCAAATTCCCTGAAGCTTTCAGCGGGCTTCTTCTCTAATTTTAGCAATGATAGGCGGTCGGGGATTATTTCAAGATTGTACTGGAACTGGCCGATAAAAGCTTGAGCCAAATCATCCCACGTAAACCATCTACTGGGGTCCTGTCTAGTGTACCACTCCAGCGCAGATCCTCCCAGACTCTGACCGAAGTAAGCTATCCGAATCTCGTCCCGTCCTCCGGCTCCTCTCATTTTACTACAAAACCCTCGGAGGTGGGCTACAGGATCACCGTGCCCCTCGTATAGGTCAAACTTGGGCATTTTGAACCCGGCCGGCAACTGGACATCGGGGAACGGACACAGATCCTTGTAAGCGACACTGACCTGGTTACCCAAGCCGTGCATGTTCCTGAAGGACTGCTCCAGGCTTTTAACTTTTCTAATAACTTCCTCATGTTTCGAACTTTGGAAGTGCTTTTCCGGTTCTGCCGGATTATCCCAGTGAGGGGTATGTGATTGTGGTTCAGGAGCCCTAAATGTAGGCTTTGGAGGATAGTAAGAGTTGTCATGGATCTGAACATGCGGCTCACCGGCCGGCCTTTGCATAGGAGCAGGTGGAGGTGCCACAAAAACGGGGGTGGTTGGAGGAGGGTTTGGTTTGGCTGGTGGAATGTAGGTGGCATATGGGTTTTCCCCCTGAAAGTATGGATAGATCGGGGCGCTTGTCGAAGGGTCGATGGGCGGATGTTCCGGAGCTGAGGCGAGAGTAGGGCGGTTTGGTGAAGACTGTTCCCTGGCCCAGGCCAGGTGCATCTCTGTTATCTGCTGTTTCAACCGGTCTACCTCTTCTTTCATGATTTGTAACTCTGATTTTTCTTCCTCGAGACTCTTGCCAGAACTAGACATGCTTACTGTAATCGGTCCTTTGGATCTAGTACGGTAATGATGGCCGGCCAGTATATTCTGTCAAACCAACTGCTAAACTTTTCTGGAAATCCAACAAACTTGTTAGTTTACCGAGTTTGACAGATATGTTATAGCACGTTGGATGCAATGCACCTAACCAAATAACCCTTTCTACATGTACTCTTAACATGCGTCATTCCGACCCTTTTTCTTTTTCTTTTTCTTTTTCTTTTTCCTTTTTTTCTTTTTCGACTATCTTTGCAAGCCTTATTGTTATTTAACCTTTGGATTCTTTTCTTTCTTTTTTAGTGGTGGTCGAATCTTATGTGGATTGCCTACGTATCACGTCCCCGCGTGAATCAGACCGAGCGTAGTTCTGGTGACAAGATTGTGGCAAAATTCAGCAACTTTTATATCAAATAAAACCTTAGAGTTACAAAACATGGCTTACAATAATCGACAAAATAGAGGAATGCTTGACTCGAAAAATGAAAGATAACATGCCAACCAACTTGACTCGATATTTCGAAATACATTTTTAAATCAGAAGTCTAATGCTCTAAAATTCCTGGGAGCCCGCGAGGCATCATTCGGCCTTGCCGCGGGCCTTGGTGTGAGGTCCTTGTGCAGTCCCCTTAAATCCCTCATGATCTGATGAACATAGCCCATAATCGAAGCAAAAAGGGCAGGGCGGGGCATCCGTTCGCAAGCTAAACACTTCATAGTGACATAGTGCCCTATTTCTCCAATTCTGTCCTTGATCATGTCCCTTTCTCCGAGTAGCTGCTCTATTTGCTGGTTTTTCGCTCCCAATCTTCGAGCATTGTTGGTGGCTTGGTCTAGGAGCCTATCTACTTGTTCTTGTAGTCGGGCCATCAAATCGTGACAACGGTCGAGGTCTGTTCTGGCATCTCGGGCTTGCTTGAAAACCCGCTCCATGAGGATAACATTTGCTTCCCTTAGACTAGTGATGATCTCAGTGTAATCTTCTTCTATCCGTTGCAGGTGAAGTGCATGTTGATGTGCCTCCTTTCTCCAGCTAGCTCGGACCCTCATTGTTTGGGCCTTCGACTCTTCCAATTCCCTTTGGACATCGACAACTTGGCTTCTCAAACCCTTTATCAATTTTTCGTCTGCTCGACTCCTCAATTGTCTGTCAGCATCCTTTTTCATTTGCTGAATTTGAGCCCTCAAAAAGTCATTTTCCTGTGCCAACTTCTTTTTATCTCCTTCGTCGGCGACGACTTGCATATCTTTTTCAAATTGGAGATCTTGGACCCGTTGCTCTATCTTGCCGATCCTTGTTCTGTAAACCTCTTCCTTAGCCAACCAGTCCCATTGTTCTTGTGACGCTTCAGGCAAATTCCCTGAGGTGAGGTCTTTTGGCTGGCCTTTCACCCGATGTTTATCCTTTGTACAAAGTAAGATATCCGGGTACAACCTCTCCTCTAGCTCGATCCTGCACACAAGTGTTTGCCTCCAGATATTGGCATTTGCTCCAGATCTGGCGGACCCTTGCTTCTGGGAATTGACCATCGGGACCAATTTCAATAACCTGGGTACTCAGGTCTTCTTCTTTGGGTACTATCCGGCACCTCCCGAGCTGTCTCAACACCCGATGGGGCGCATAAGGTTGAATGCTTTTAAGTCCCATTAAGAGAAAGGGGGACCTAGCCGCTGGCATGTACACGATTCTGTCTATCTGCAACCAACCCAACGTCCATTGTATTTGACTTGCGTTGAGAGCCTGAAAGTATGCCCTCCATGCCAATGTTCCTTCAGGCAGGACGACCCTATCAATCCTTGCATAGAATTCGCTTATGCAAGTTTTCTCAATCAACCCATATCTCAAGAATTGGGTGCGGCGACACAGGTGCTCGATCATCCACATCTGTAGCAGTAAATTACAGCCTTCGAAAAAATCTCCCCCGGCTTTGCAGATTGTGAGGGCTCGATATATGTCTGATAGTATCATAGGAGCAAGAGTACTTTCGCTTTGGTCAAGCAAAGTACTGACGACTCCAGCTACCTTTATATCAATGTTCCCGTCTTTCCTTGGGAATATCACGAGTCCTAAAAAGGCTATCATGAAAGCAACTCGTCTATGCTCCTCCCATTTCTGGCGATTACCCTTGCTGCATAATTTGTTTTCTGGCTCGTTGAAACCTCCCGCATGACCGTACCTTTGATAGATGAAGTTTAAAGTACAAAACCCTTGTGCTAGATATGGGTTACGTACCGTTCTGGCCGTCTTCAGTGAGTCTAAAAACCGGTGTATGGCGACAACCCTGGGGGCGATTAGATATTGATGCCCCAATGGTATATCAGTGTTTCCAATGTATCCGGTCATCTCCTCCACAGTTGGGGTGAGCTCGAAATCCGAGAAGTGAAAGACATTGTGCGCGGAGTCCCAATATGTGACTAAGGCTCTTATGATGTCCCCACGAGGTTTTATTTCAAGCAGACCTGTGAGACCTTTCAAATACTTTTTAACCTCATCCTGCCCTTCTTGGCCTAGATCATCCCACCATAGCCGTATTTGTACCGGGATTTTAGTCATGAGTGAAAAGGGTTCATTTTGAATCGTGCTCATCCTGCACATTTATTTAAAGAAAACGATAATTTTGGCTGGCAATGATTTTTCAAAATTTACAGATTTTGGTATATACAGATTTTGGTATATATTTTTTTTGAAAAATGGCAAGTTGGACCCGACGGGGGTTGCCTACGTATCTCACATCCGGTGAGAATCAAACTCGCGTAGTTCGGTCCGTCAAGACAAACTATTGTCTTTTATTGACCGACAAAGAAAACACATTTTGTTAAGAAACACATTTTCTTTTATTGACCGACAAAGAAAACACATTTTGTTAAGAAACCCATTGTCGGCAAAGTCAACCTTCCGTTGTCTTTTATTAGCAAACTATTGATTTTGTTTGGTTAAACACGTTTTTGTTTTTCTGGAAATATCTATTTGCCCACACTGTTTCCTTTTATTTTTTGTTTCTCCTCGGTATTTAAAAGCCGGTCAGCATGCAAGTTTGAATAAATGCTTGAAACAAACATGGCATAGCAGGATGGTCTTTCATTTCAGGTTGCCTGTCCTAGACGGACCCAACCCCTGTGTTGAGTCCCCTAAGTCAAATGCAACGTGATGCAAATAAGCGTTTCCTACTAGGGATCCGGTATGCGGTTATGTTATTCTAAGTTAAAAACCTCGGTGCATGATCTAGACCGTGTACCCAAGCGGATAACTCGGGCTGAGGAAGGAGCTCCTTTCCGGGAACCAAAATGCCAACCGGCTTAGAAACTTTCCGATCCTCTTCATTATTTTGGGTATGACACTAACAGAATAAGGAGTCTCAACCAGTGAGCACATCCCCGAGGGTGAGGAGTGAAGGGTTTGCGGCACAGTTTTATATACAGTTCACGTAATATCAAAGCGGTAAACATATAACAGTTTGTATATACAGTGCAATTAGTATCAAAGCGGTAGACATATAGCACATTAATTAAACATGTAGTAAAATCAGATATAGACAAAACATCAATTTAACTTAGCTCGAATTCTTAGACCCTGAACCGAAGTTCAGAGGTAATGTCCCCAGCAGAGTCGCCAGAGCTGTCACACCTCCTTTTTACGCACCCGCGGGAGCGCGAGGGAGTTTTTCCAATTAAAGGACAATCGAAACGGGATTTATTTAATTAATTCAGAGTCGCCACTTGGAAAAATAATGGTGTCCTAAGTCACCGGTTTAATCCCGAACCGAGGAAATTTATGACTTTGTATTATAGTCTGCGAAACTAGAAAACCGGATAAGGAACTCTGTTAACCCGGGAGAAGGTATTAGGCATTCCCGGATTCCGTGGTTTTAGCACGATCGCTCAACTGTGCTTTTGCTTTTGTCTGATTTCTTTATACATTTTTACTGTGCATTTTACTGCTCCGCTTTTATTTCTTAGAAGAATTGCGACGTCACGAAAACACATTTCGAGCCTCACCGCAACCAGTACGCCTGCGACTTTAGTGTATTTCAGTTCCACCGAGAGGAAGATTTGGGTCACATAAATGCGCACCCGCATTTAAGAAAGTAATTTACTTATAAATCACGCCTAAAGAGTCTAACGTCTTTATTAATTTTGGGAAAGGACCGTGAAATTCACTAAACGGTCCTTCTGAGTCTAAGTCTTGTTATAACGACTAATTTGAGGGTCCCGCAATTGTGTATTTGCGTTTGGCGAGGCTCATCTCATTATTATTAAGGCCAATCCTAAGATGAACTATATTCTCTATTTGCCTTTGTCTCTAAAAGAAAATAACATAAAGCTATGTTTCATTTTTAATGGTTTGAGCTTAAAATTTTTAGTGAACCTTGTCCCTACAAATCAGGCTCATGATGAAAACCCAACTCTTATTGTTTATTGACTAATTTCAGATCCAATGTTTAAATATATGTAACGGCTTATGAATGATATGGGCCATGGACTCATGATGAAATCCAATTACTGGACCATACGGTCAAGCCCAATGACTAACAGAACAGTTTGCTATTCTATTTTTACGGACTCGAATCAATGTTCAGAAGAGCCTATAACTAAACCATTCATATTGAATTACTGTCTTTATTTAATTGGAAAAAAAAAATGAAATCTGAACTATAGAAGACATACTAGTTTCATTCGTATTTAACACTTATTTTATATTCGCTACTGGAATTTGATACGCTTTTTATAGCTGAATTAATCTGAATATATCATATCTATTCACGTCACCATTGTCCTATTAATACATGGTATTTAGTGTGCTCGGCAGTATGGTTCTATTCCAATTCTAGAACTTCTGTGTCTACAATTTAGTTGATAGGATGGATTACCATTTTATCTCAGCATGCTAACAAACAGATCAATTGTAACTTTAAGTCCATCTAGATTATGCCTCATATTCACAACTTAAGACCCTGCTGAAACCCAAAGAAGAGGACAAGAGGAAAGACCCATTCCAACAATAGTGACGTGCTTTCTCCTTCTAATTTACAGTTTATACTAATTCCACAACCATTAAGGTAATGACTCCGAGAACATCCATCAAGTCAAACAGATGTGTTTAAACCAGCGAGCGTATTATAGAAAACAAAAATGCAAAGTTCAATAACACCCTCAAATGCAGAACTTTATATTGCTTCTACTGATAAACAAAGTCACCATTTTTAACTCCAATTATGCAATGTAAACGCAAACTAAAAAAAGAACCTAAACAAGTATACATTATTTATTAATTAGTCTACTGTGACAGCTTGAATACACAGATTCCAGGCAGCAAATAGATGAGCACTTCATTTCAACATACTCAACTTCAAAACTACATCAATACATGATTCGAGTGTGTACCTGGAAGTCACAAGGAATAGGAATCAGTTGCAGCAGCAGAAGATACAACAACAACAGCAATACTAACAGCAGCAACAGGAGGAAAATAGTAGCCGAAACACAGCAACAAGACAACACCCAGACACAGACCCAAACAATGACCAAATTCGATACCAGCAGTGGCCCAAACACCACAATACTCAATAACCAGACACCCAGCAACAAGTCTAAGGCAGAAAATGCAATACACCAATGCAAGACCCAGCACAAGCTTAATAAAACAATGTTCAAAGGTTCAAGAGTAACACCAAAGGGTCCCAACAGCCTTGTTTTAAACCCAAAAACACTTGACGATTGCTTCAAAGACTCCAACAAACTAATCTCGTATCAAGATCTAACTCAAAGACTTAAGGATTACTGAAAACAGTGAGCCAGAGAAGAAGCACAATCTTTCTTACTTTTTCTCCCTCAAACTCCTCCCTTAAAGCTTGTGTATGTATGTTTTTTCCTCTCCTCTTTCTGTCTGAAATACTTCTTCTTTTATATCCTAAGAAACACAGCCCCTCCCTCTCTAAATTATCCCCCATGTGTTTACAGCTCTTAAGAGCACTCAGGAGAATTAAAGAAATGATTTTGCCATCTTATTCCCTGACTTTGCTGCTTAAAGCTGTCTAGGTATGGGTTTAATTATTAAATCCCTGGACTGCAGAGACTGGTGGTACCCTGATGTACAGCAGGTTCCACCAGTCCAATTCATGGGCAAGACAATTTTTAAATCCTACAATGTTAGTTCTAATTAACTAATATTAACTACACTCTATTAATCCCTAATTTATGATCAACCAACGAATGCAACCATAATTCCATAGTGATTCAAATAAAACGTTAGTATACAGTGATTCAACTAAGACCTCAGTCAGTAACAAAGGAATCATTGCTCTGCTGTTTCTAACAAACAGACCTACGAAAGTACATCGACGACATTCGATTAACTACAACACATAATCATGGATAACAAATTAATTAGCAAAACAGTGATTCTAAAATCTCGGCCAAAATGAAAACCAAGTATTCGACGACGCTATTCGAAGCGAATACGCATTTGACCACATATGTAATCAAACAAACAACATAGAAGAGTAATTGACCAAATAAAAGGTCCTTGAGAAGAAGTGACAAATACGGACGACCAACAGGAATGAAAAGAAAATCAAACGAATTGAACTAAACAAATATACAAACAACAAATATCTAATTGAAATAGATAGGAAAAAGGAAGGTTACCTCGAAAGAAATCGAAATCAAAACAGAAACCGGGCCTTTTGAGCTTGGACTCGAATTCGGAGTCTAGCGGACTTTAATTGAGATGTTTTCAGACGAAAACATCCCAATTAAATTCTACTAGACTTCAATTTCCCTCGAATTTAAATGAAGACCCCAATTTTGAAATCTAGGGTTCTTATGGCCGCTTTGGGATTTTTGGGTTTCCGGTCGGATTCGAATAAAACCAAGGGTGGTTTGGGTGTGAGGGTGGTCTGGAGGTGCTAGGGTATGAGTTTGGGGTGGTTTGGCGTTAGTTCGAGTTTGACTCGAATCTTCAAATGAAGATTCGAAACGATGGGGAGTGATTCGAGGTTAGAGGGTGAGGGGTTCGTGTTCAGGGGGTTTAGGGGGAGCTATGGTGTTAATTTGGTGGTCATTGGCCTACCGGAACCGCCGTGGGGCGATTTCCGGCAGGCGGAGGGTGGCTGTGAGACGGCGGTGTCGGCGGGTCTTTGAGAGAGACGAAAGGGATCTAGGGTTTGCAAGGTTTGGGAATGAAACGGGTTTGGGGTATTGGGGGGTTTGGTATATTAAAATTGGGTAAATTAATGTAGGCCGTTGGATTAGACGAATCCGACGGCTCAGATTAAAAAGAGGATGGGTATTGGGTCGACGGGGGCGGGTCAAGTGACGGGTTGGGGGAGTGAATGAAGGCCCTGGGATTGATACGGAATGAATGGTTGAGATGGATTATCAGGGATCTCTGATCTGGACCGTCTATTGAGTTTGATCAACGGCCCGCGTATGACAATCATACGGCGTCGTTTGGGCCATCTAGGGGCCAACCGGTTTGGGCTCATTTCTTTTGGTCCTTTTACTTCATTTTGGGCTCCGAATTTCCTATGAAACTGGCCCATTTCACCTTTTGTTTCCTTTTCTTTTATTTTTATTTCCAAAATTGATTCAAACTAAATTTTAAAATCTAAAATTACATTATGAAATGAATTTAACTTATCGAAAATACTAATTAGTTTCTAATTATCACACATAATTAAATAACAATAAAATTGCACAATTAGAAAATTAAAGGCTAGAAAAAAACACACATACTTCTTTGTGATTTTTCGTTTTCGTAAAACAAACTTAATTACTCTTACTTATAGTATTAAATCCTAGATGCAAATGTGACATATATATATATATATATATATATATATATATATATATATTTAAATTTTTGTTAATTGAAACAAGCAAAACACGCATACACAAATGCAAACAACAAAAGAACAATAACATATAATCCACGAAAAATCACGCACAATACAAAACTATTTTATTTTGAATTTTCTGGGAGTAATTCTCACGTAGGGCAAAAATCACGTGCTCACACATATCACTCGAGGCTTGAAAGCCTCCTCACATCACGCTCAAGGACTGAAAGCCTCACTCGGTCCATAAAATATCATAAGCCCCTCGGGCATCGGTAAAACTATAAATTCTCAGCCCAAAACATGAGTGAAATATCATTTAAAGTCTCAAAAATTCATTTAAAGCGGCTGAGTTTGCAAAACAGGACAATTATTAAGACCGAGTTCAAATAATGTGTCAAAATAGTGAGGAAAAAGCGATAACAATCCCCGAAGGATTCAAATAGTTGGCTTTAATCCCAAAACATGGAAATAAGCCCAAATGACGATGATAAACAAATCACTTAGTCAAATACGATGTAAAATATCAAACGGGATAGACCAAGTCACAGTCCGCAGTAGTAAACAACCCCGTACTCGCCATTAAGTGTGCATTTCACCTTAATAAAGCACTACGTTGTGCAAATCCAGAGTTTCAAACCCTCAAAATATCATTTACTATCATTACTCACCTCGAGCCAGACAAAAGTCTAGCTCGATATGCCTTTTCCTCTCGAATTGACCTCCTCGTGCGTCGAATCTGATAAAAAACCATAAGGAATACATTACAATAGACTAAGGGAACATAACCCAATCGAAAAGACTTGAAAAATATCAAAAATCATGAAACTAGCAAAACCCGAGACCTGAGCCCACTTATCAAAAAATTAGAAAATTCACATCACTGGATTACTTATCTCGCCACGAGTATGTACATTTCAAATTTACCAAAATTCGAGCTCAAATGCTCCCTCAAACCCCAAATTTTCTTTCTCTTTAAGTTCGAACCCTAACCTCCATTTTGATCTCCAATTCCTTGATTTTTTACCCTTAATTCATGTAATAACACATTAGATTTATGTTTTAGGCTCAGAATTCCTTACCTCAATGAAGTTTATTGATTCCCTCTCCAAAATCGCACAATAACCTCCAAGTCCGAAGTGAAAATGTTAAGTTCTTTCAAAAATCGCGAAGATGAAATTAAATATCCCTGACCAGGCTTTTTCGCTTCCACGATCAAAATGTTGCTTATGCGACTTCCGCTTCTACGGATTTTCTTCCGCATCTGTGGTTTCTCTCATTTCGTCCAGGACCGGTTCTGTTGTCCATTTTCGCACAAGCGAGACCGCTTCCACGGTCCAAATGTCCGCTTCTACGGAACCTGCCTTGAGTCCCAGACTCGCTTCTGTGGATCCCTCTTTCGCTTATGCGGAATCGCTTCTGTGGTCCATTTCCGCAGAAGCGAAAATACGAGATATTAGAACTCTTCAGAATGCATCAAGTCCAAAATTCACCCCGTTTGCAATCCAAAATCACCCCGAGGCCCCCGATACCTTAACCAAAAGTGCCAACCCATTCTAAAACATCATCCAAACTTGCTCCAATCATCGTAACACATCTAACAATGCTAAAATCATCAATTCTCACTGAATTCATGCCTAAGTTTCTCAAAAAATTTCGAAAGCATTTGATAAAAAACCCGACCAAAACACCCCCGAATGATTTGAAATTTTGCACATACATCCAAAATCACCTAATGACGCTACAACAACTATCGGATTTCCATTCCGACCTTCGGATCAAAATCCCACCTATCAATCGGAATTCGCAAAAATTCTAACTTTGCCAATTCAAGCATAATTCTACACAGGACCTCCAACATCAATTCTGTCACGCTCTTAAGTCACAAATCATCCCCCGAAGCTAACTGAATCACCAAAAGTCACATCCGAGCCCTCTAACTCAATAGTCAATATTCAATTGACTTTTCCAAAACAAGCCTTCTTTAAAGAGACTAAATGTCTCATTTCCATCTAAAACTAATCCAATTCAACTCGGTCACCTCAAATACCGATACAACAACAACAACAACAACCCAGTATAATCCCACTTAGTGGGGTTTGGGGAGGGTAGTGTGTACGCAGACCATACCCCTACCCTGAGGTAGAGAGGCTATTTCCAAATAGACCCCGGCATCCTTCCCTCCAAGAAGTACCCACCTTGCTCTTGGGGAGACTCGAACTCACAACCTCTCGGTTGGAAGTGGGGGTTGCTTACCATCAGAGCAACCCCACTTGTCCTCAAATACCGATAATGAAGCATAAAAACATAAGATGAGGAAAATGAGCGATAATTCACATGACGATGGGCCAGGTCGTCACAGTTTAATATTGTCAAGAGAATTATAAAGCATTATAATATCAAATGCGAACAGTATAATGTGGATACTCTTTTTATCTGGTCAAATTTAAGAAAGGTTAGTATCCTAAGTACTATAGTTTTCTTGTTTTTTAAGTAGTTCACTGATAGTTTTATTATTTTAATTTGGTAAAAAAAAATTATTTTAGTTTTATTATGTAATTTAAAACTTTCAGTTATTTTATTGTCGCAAGAGTAATACTTCATTTGTCCAGCTCGTGTGAAATATTTGATTAGTGTGTCTTTAAAAGAATGTCAACTTGTTTATATTTAGAAATAACTTGGCATTAATTATCATGTCACCATGAATGAGATGATTGCACAAATGTCTAAAGCTTATTTTCATATTACAAGTTTCAAAATTCTTCCTTTTTTTTACTCGTACACTAATAAAAAATTGGGTTAAGTCGTCTGCAGGATACCGCGATATCAGTAAATCAATCGAAATATCGATCAATTAGATCATAATTAGCTAAAAAATAATTATTTTTAAACAACAGGCTGACAACAGTCGGTTTCTTTTGTGCCAAATGTGTTTTTCAAGAAAAAAAACTGCCCAGTATTTTTCTTTTGAAAACATACAGAGTGATATCGGTCTATTATTAATATTAATATTATAAAACTATTTTATGGCAACAACCAATGTCGGCCGATATTATTTTTATGATAAATATTTAATTATTTTATGAGTTTACCAACCAACTTCTATTGGTTAAGGCGAAAGAATTTTAATTATATTATGAACTTAAGGTTAAAAATACTAAATTATGTTATGAACCGACCAATGTCGGTCGATTGTTTAAGTATAATATGGCCAAACTTTCATATTAAATTGAAATATATAATCTACTTAATATAATTACTATTCACGAATTGCACGAGATTAGAATACTCATAAGATAAATCACGTTAGGATACTATGAAATATGGTTATTGAAGTATAGTATCGTCCCTAGGTTGATCAGGAAAATAAATCAAATGTTCCCTGATGCAACGTGAGTCCTAACGATAATGTATTACGTCAAAGGTTTCACGTTATCAATGGGTAGATAATGGATCAACAAGGTGAATTAACAGTGGATGGATAAAAGTTACAACGTATGAGATAAGATTAGGCCATCATTATTAAGTGGACAATAATGAGGAAGCATTAAAGGACTTAGATTTATGTTACATGATAAGTAGTGAGATAGTAATTTGGAGTTAGGTAGCCAGCCTCGGTAATCATAAATTGAAGTAAGTGTTATGGTATAGTATGAACTACCTAGATGCAGTAAAGGCATAAGGATAGATTACTCAGGCTAATGAAATAAAATATAGCAATAGTCATAAGTTCAACAAAATATCGAGCGAAGAATTTTAGTGCACCTATAGATCCCCAGAGGGACAGCTTGTCAAATTTATATATATGTTCCCAAAGTGAGGCAATAGTAACGAAATTGAAAGAATACCGACACAAGTCATGGTATGAGAAAGAGTCCTAAAGAGGGGAATGCCCTAGCCATTGGATTTATTCACAAAACATTTGCCTAAATGGCAATGACAGTACTAAAATATTCATAAGAGCTATAGGTTATGAGACTGATAAACGTATCAGTTAACATTCGAGGATGAGTTTTTAAATGGGGGAATGATATTACACCCCATATTTTCATTCGTAAGAGTACGTCGTAAGTCAATTGATGTAAGCTCATAAATGAATTATCTTTGAAAAGCTTATAAAGTAAGTTAATCATGTTACTGTGGAGGTTAAAAATATTTAAGATCATTAATACCAAGTACCAAGAGGGTTGGAAGGCTTAGAAGCTAAATAAAATGAATAAAACAAGTTTCGTGGAAGGTCGACAAGTTGGAATGTTATAACATGTACTTTCGGGGTACGACCAGGGTGCTTAAAATTATAAGGAGTTTATTTTATGAGTTATTTTAGTCGTGTGGTATGTTTTAAAGTCAAGGGAATTGTGGAACAAAAACTGGCAAAGATCATCACAAGTTACTTTCATAAATATGCTAAAAATTAGGTCAAATGTAGCTAGGCTTTTCTCCAAATATGCTTGGAATTACGGAGTGATATACCGATCAAATGGAAAATCAATAAGTCTAGTCTATAACACATTTAACCGTTCGTCAATACGACATCGGAGTAGAGAGATATTCATATTTTTGCAATACTATGCAAGTAGCTCCTATGGAACCCACAAAGTCGGTGTTAAACTTCATCTTGTATTGAAGTCGCTTCTAAGCCGTTTTAACTCATTTTCTCATCCAAAATAGTTCCTAAACCCTCCTAAATGGTCTCCAAGGGTTCCTCTATGATTCTAGGGTAAAAACCTAAGATAAAATACATGAATCCAACTATAGAAATTATGTGGTGCTTGGTAGATTGTAGTTTTTCATCTTGTGGTTGTTTTGGAGGGTTATTTAAAGGTAGGTAACCTCAGATTTCATGTTATTCTTATTAATTAAGGTAAAAATCAGTTCCTCCTTCATATATATTAGATATTCTGGCGAACTAAAAATGTTTATACACCAACTTGAACACCAAAAGTTAATTAAAAAAGAGAATACAACACCTATAGTGTTGTGGTGTTACTGAGGATAGTTGTGGGATGTTCTTGGCTGAAATTTCATATTTTTTATACTAGTCAAGGTGAGTATAACATTCTACTATGTGTGCTTGAATTTGTTTATGTGTTGGTTGTATTATTTGAGCAAAATACTACAAGAGGAGACTTAAAATAGTTTAAGATGTTATTGTTCTTAATGGATTGTTTCGGAAAGGTTGTTTCCATGAAATGCAAACAGATGAAGATACTTGAAAATAACTCCCTTATGATGCTGTTATTATAAAATATTATCTGCATGTTGAACTTGTTGTTGGTACTGTGAGTATGAATAGAAAAGACAACACAACAATGAAAAGTTGTACTTGTTGTTGCTAGATTATTGGGCTGTTTGAGGGTGATTAGGAGATAAATATGAGATTATAAGTCCAACCATTGTGCTTAATATCATGTTGGCTATGATGTTAAGTTAATTAATGAATGACTTTGGGGTTATAGGGTCAAAAGGAATTCAATACACGCTTGTCGTTTGTCATGTTAAACAATAGTTTCGTTGGTGATGTTTATGCATTTGTTGTTGTATAGCTTAATTTGTGTTGTGACGCTGAAAGTATATAGGTGAAGTTTGTATGGGTTCATATTGGTTGATGGACTTTGCAAAGTAAGGAAAATAGGGAGATACTGCTCATTCTATATAAAATAAGCTTGTCATTTGTTATACAATAGTTGCATCTTTCGTAACTTAACGCTAGCATTATTATCATTATTGTAAATTGAATTGCGATGAGACGATTCAACGTGGTTATCAGACATATTATGATAAGGTATGTTAAGACTACCCATTCTTCCTTTTTGGCACGATCCATATGATACAAACGAAATAAGCAAACGTGAAACTTTCACAAATGACTTTATTCATAGAAGTACAAGGGGTGCCAATGTTCTTGATTCCTCATGTGTCCTATTATAATATTATTTGTTCATGGTCTCAGATAATACATAGGTTTGCAAAGTTTATTTCATGATATTTACCGAGCATATTGATCTTATGACATTCAAAGAGATCTTATCGACTTACGTAAAAATAGTGTGATAAGTTTTGGGAAGAAGGGAAAGTTGAGCCCTAGGTATAATAGACCTTTTTGAGATCCTTATCAAAGTTGGTGAGGTGGCCTATAAATTTGCATTGCCACGTCGATTATCGGGAGTTTACTCGGTGTTCCATATTTCCATGCTTCGAAAGTGTTTTGGTGATCTGTCTCATGTATTAGATTTCATCTCAGTCTGATGGGACAAGAATTTGACTTATGTTGAGGAGTTGGTAGCTATCTTGGACAGGCAGGTCCGGAAGTTGAGGTCAAAGAATATTTCTTAAGTGAAGGTTAGATGAAGAGGTCAATTGGTCGAGGAGGTGACTTGGGAGATATAGAATGATATGTGTAGCCGCTATCCTCACCTTTTCGGCACTTTAGGTATGTCTCTATACTCGTTCGAGGACGAACATTTATTTAAGAGGGGGAGAATGTAACGACCTGGTGTCTCCCTCAATTTTATGGCTTGAACAAGTTCTTTACTCCTAAATTTCTCCGCATATAGTCATGTTGTAATTTGCCCAAGCTCTTAGTCAGGAGATCAATCAGCTATTTTGTAGATATGTGTTCAGTCTTTATTACTCTATATAATATTCTTTCCCTCATAAAGTGGTAATCTATGTTTATATGCTTGGTTTTTTCATGAAAGATTGGGTTGGATGCAATCTGAATTGCAACCTTACTATCACATAGAAGCTCAACAAGTAGTTCAATCTTCACTCCAAGCTCTCCAAAGAGTCCAATTAGCCAAGTTATTTCAGTAGCACATGCATTCATGCTTCTGAATTCTACTCTTGTTGAGCTCCTAGAAACTCCAAGAAATCCATCACCAAACTTTACTAAATAGTAGTGAACGATCGTCTGCTTTGCAATAAAGATCCCCAGTTTGAGTCACAGTAGGCTCTAAGTTTGCTTATGCTATTAGCAGGCATCATGAGACCCAACTCAGGCTCAATGTATCTTACCACCCTCAGGGTTGCTTCCATGTGTGATACCTTTGGATGGTGAATAAATTGTCTAAGGACCTGCATTGCAAATGCAAGATTAGGTCTAGTCATGGTGAGGTACAACAACCTCCCTACCAATCTTTGATAACTGCTATGATCTTTCAACACCTCATCTGCTGCATTAGTTTTCATCTAACTGTCATAGTTTGTTGATGTTCGTTTTTGGTTCATTTCAAGAGGAGTTCCAGCAGGCCTTGCTCCACTTATGCCAGATTCAGAAATTAGCTTTATAGCATACTTCCTCTGATTCATTACTATCCCTTCTTTGGACCTAGCAATTTTCAATGCCTAAAAAGAACTTCAGCTCCCCAAAGATCCTTCTCTTTGAACCTAGTCTGTAGGTCATCTCTTATTTGGTTTACTTGACTAAGATTGGTACCTGTGATGATCAAATCATCTACATAGACTAAGATTACAACTATGTCACACTTTGCTTTTAGGGTGAAGAGAGAATAGTCAAAGTGACTATGTTGGAATCCCATATCCACTAAAGCTTCTAATAATTTTATATTCCACTGTCTTGGGACATTCTTAAGGCCATATAGTGACTTTTGGATTTTGCAGACCTTTGGAGTATCCTGATGTCTGCAAAAGCCTTCAAGAATATGCATATATACTTCCTCAAGAAGATCACCGTTGAGGAATGCATTGTGTACATCCATTTGATAAATATGCCAGTTTTGAGAGACATCTAGAGCTATAACAGACCTCATAGTGACCATCTTTACCACTGTGGAGAATGTCTCAGTGGAGTCAACCACTTTTTCTGGTTGTATACTTTGGCCACCAACCTAGCCTTATACCTTTCAACCTTACCCGAAGCCCTATACTTGACCTTAAAAATCCACTAGCACCAAAATATGAGACTTGCTAGGAGGCAGGTCTACAATGGTCCAACTGTTGTTATCTTTCAGAGCTTCTTCTTCTTGCTTCATGGCCTGTATCCAACTGGGATATGAGACAGCCTTTTTGAAAGACTTAGGTTCAGGAATAGCTTAGTGAATTGCCAGTAGATGCTTATAAGGTGTTGTCAATTTGGAGTAGGTTACATATGATGAAATAGAATATGGTCAGGTGTGAGTTGCTAGTTTAGTAACATAATCTTGCAACCACACATAAGGCATGCTTGTTGTACTAGATCTCCTAAGCTCTTGAGCTGTACCAGAATTGAGTGGTGGTGAGTTATGCGTTGCATTAGGAAGAGTTGGATTGGCTTCAATAGGAGATGCCTCATCGTGTACTGAGAACACAAGATTTCCTACAGACTTCAGTTGCTTGAATGGAATGATAGCCTCTTGAAACACCACATTTCTTCTAAGAAAAAGTGTCTTCAACTAGATATCATTTTGCTTATACCCTTTCTAAGAATATGCATACCCATGAGACCGGTAGGAATGGCCCTTGAGGCAAATTTGTCAATACATTTTGGAACAGTTGCATAGCAAAGACAACATATGAACTTCAGATGACTGAGAATGAGCATGCAAATAAAGCATCTCAAATGATGATTTGAAATCAACCACTCTAGAGGGTAACCTGTTGAGTAGATAAACATCAATGGTGACACACTCACCTCATAATTTAATGGGATGCCTGCCTGAAACCTTAGTCCTATAGCGATTTCAAGGATGGTTCTATGTCTTCTTTCAGCCACTCCAATACATACAAGTGCTTTGGTGTTCAATACCAAGATTAGAGAGAAGTCCCTTGAATATTGTGCTAAAAGATTCACAGTCATTATCTGTTCTAAGTGTTTTAATAGAAGTAGAAAAAAATATTCTATATATTGACAAGGAATTTTTTTAGAACAACTATAATGTCAGAATTAGAATGAAGCGGGAATATCCAGGTAAACCTTGTATAATCATCTATAACAGTGACAAAGTACATCTTTCCATCATAGGTGGACACTTTGTAAGGGCCCCAATTGTCACAATGAAGCAAATCAAAAGCAGATCTAGACAAAGTAGAGCTTAGTTTAAAAGGTAACTTTGTTTGTTTTGCCAAATGACAAACAATACAATATTGATGTGCATAAGCCTCAATATGTTTAACTGTTTCAACTTTTCCTTATTATTTCTTGCGGTGCATGACCTAGTCTCTTGTGTTACAGGCTACTTGAATCAGAAACAACAAACATGTGAACATGACTATTCTTGTACAAATAACCTATACTAATGCTAGTAATTACTTGTTGACTTGAACCTTGACTTGGTCCCTTCCCATGCCTCTCCCGTAACATATAAAGACCATGTTTATCTCTACCAATCACCTTCACATGTTCACTAAAGAGGTCCCAGAAGATGTAAAAATCATGAACGAACATTCCTAGGAATTTCAGTTCTCTAGTGAGTTTGGACACTGATTGTGGCACTAAGCTATATGCTTTTAACATATGTAAGCTATATGCCATATGATTAGATGCACCTGTATCCACAATCCACTCCTTATCATTATAGATAGACATTAGGTTTATTTGTGTACCTGTAGCAACTGCCTTGGTTGATGATCCTTTATCTGGCCTCTTGTTGAGTAGCTGAAGTATCCGCTGGTACTATTTTGGTGTAAAGAAGGCAGTAGGAGCCTGTGGAGATGCTGGCATTGCCATTGAAGTGAAACCTCCTCTGACTGCAGGTTGTTGTTGTCCTTGCATTCCAGCATTGTTGGATAAATTTGTAACCTCTCCTGTATTAGGTGTCATCCAACAAGGCTGATTTGCATGTGAGTTAGAGTTGGTTTGATTTGTGTAGGGAGTAGTATTCCCAGCAACGCCCCATCTTCTATTGGACTTGAAATCTGGTGGATAACCCACCAACTTGTAGTAGTTTTTTTTAGTGTGGCCTTTAATATGACAGTATCACAGACCAAAGTACTCTTTCTGGCTCAGGTTTGAAATTGGTGCTAGCATCATATCCTTCTTTGTAGTTGAACAAAGTTGTGCTCTCAACCAAATTAGTGATTTGTGACACTTGTGTGTAATTAGCTAGGTTTCTTTGACTCTCCTAGTCTATTATAATTGAGTATGCTTTATTCTAATATGGAGCATGATACATCATTGTGATTTGACTCCTAGTTTGGCTATATGATTCATTTAACGGAAAATGGTCAAAACTGCCCCTAGACTATTGGGGCCAGTACAATAATACCCTCCGTTCACCTATTTTGAAAATATTGCCCTCACCGTTATCTTTTCGGCTCAAGAGTACCCTTACGACTAACATCCATGTTAGATAAAAAAATTTAATTAATTTCCACGTGTTATGATGAAAAAAAGGTCAAATCTGCCCCTAGACTATTGGAGTTGGTACAATAATATCCCTTATCTCAAAAAATCTCTCCCCCACCCCCTTCACCTTGCCCCTCTAGCGTGTGTGCATTCATATCCTTCTTGTTCTTCTCATCCTTTTTTTGACCTTGCATTCTATTTGAATAATCAATACAAACATCATTAATGTTTTATTTTCAGACAACAGAAATGTTTAGTCACCAATACTTTACGTCATACAACTTTCAAAGACTCTGTTAGGCAAAAAAATTTAAATAATTTCCACGTGTCATCGTCCCATTGGCCTAACTTAAAACTCACTTAAATTAAAATAAACTCACACACATTCTAAGACCCTTTTCTCTGTTTCTTTCTCCTCTTTTTTTTTTAAATTATTCCACCAACTAGAACTTACATACACCTATTTTTTTCCCTAAGCAAACAAAACTCTATCGTATAGTTAATCACCTTCCTTTTCCTATTTCTTTATCTATTAAATGTACACATCAATACTTCTTTTTTTTCATCACAGAAATACTATTGATCATCAATTTTTCTTACTACACTTTACTGCTTCATACAATAAGCTCAATCAAGTGTTTATTATAGTCACATTCACCAATAAGTCGTATTTTCTCATATTCTCATGCATATGATTTCAAATATTTCTCTTAATTTAACCGTCTCTTTTTTAAATTGGCGGTGTTGATATAACCTAAAGAGCATCCTCGTACAATAGCTTAATTTATGGACATGATCGGATGTTCAGACTATAGTGAACCGATGAAGAAGAAAAAGATCGAGGTTCGAGTAGAGACCAAATAAAATATTGGTATAATCAAAATTGGATGCGGAGTTGTTAAGAAATATGCAACAAAAGATATTGCAAATGCTCGATGATAAACACTGTTAGTGTTCATATAGGGCCTGAAAGTTGTATGACGTAAAGTATTGGTGACTAAAATTGGTTGTCTGAAAATAAAACTTTAATGATGTTTGTAGTGATTATTCAAATAGAGTGCAAGGTCAAAAAAGGATGAGAAGAACAAGAAGGATATGAATGCACACACGCTAGAGGGGCAGGGTGAAGGGGGTGGGGGAGAGATTTTTTTAGATGAGGGGTATTATTGTACCAAATCCAATAGTCTAGGGGCATGTTTGACCTTTTTTCCGTTATGACACGTGGAAATTAATTAATTTTTTTATCTAACATGGCCGTTAGTCGTAAGGGTACTCTTGAGCCGAAAATATAACGGTGAGAGCAATATTTTCAAAATAGGTGAACGAAGTCTAGGGGCAGTTTTGACCCTTTTCCATTCATTTAAGCTAGTTAAGAACTCCATTAACCTTTGGTACTCAAAGTGATCGAGATACCTCTTTGATTTAGGACAAGCACAACTATGTCATGACATTACAATATCAAACTCATTCCAAAGGTCCTTAAGTTTGGAGAAATAGTCTGTCATGGTCATTGTCCTCTAAGTAAAAGAGTGAATTTCCTTGTGCATATATTGCACTCTAGCACCATTCACCGTGTCAAACCATTCTCTTAGATCCTCCGAGACTTTATGTCATTTGAAGCATACACTACACTACTCAACTACACCGGCCGAGCTGCATTTAATAGGACCACACATTTATTTTCTCCCATTGATCATGTAATTCCGGCTCAAACCTAGACTTAGGGAATCGACCATCAATAAAATCTAATTTGCTTTTACCTAGCAGTCCAATTTTCATAGTTCTACTCCTAATTGCATAGTTCTCAAATCCTGTTAGCTGAAGTGAAATTAAAGAGCTACCAAGAATGTCTATTCTTTAGGTACAAAGGATGGTTGGGATCAATCGTGGGGAAGCCATTGATGTGGTTGCGAGCAACT
>JASVEL010001552.1:0-59442 GCA_032618575.1 Nicotiana noctiflora | reverse complement strand
AGGATTATACATCTGCAGCTGGTTCAAATGTCATGACCCGGATTTATCCCACTATCGGGCATCTTGATGGCGCCTACTAACGGAGCTACGCCAGCCAAACATTATACATTCTCTATCAACATCACCAATAAAATGTAATATCAATAATCAAATAAGTGAGGAAGACTTTTAAGTTTAACCCAATTATATGGGGTCGAATCGGATATAACTAATAAGATCTGAGTACGTCCCCCCCCCCCCCCCCCCCCCTGATAAAGGCCAAGCATATCTCTCCCCACGCCTACATGGCATCGAGGGTGCGTCTTTAACAACGAAGACGTAGCGTCGACTCGCACATGCAGACGCTTTGTTCTCCCCCCCCCCCCTTTATATTTTTAGGACATTAGTGTCCCTTAAATGAATTATGTTTTTGACGAGAACCTTTCTTCTATATAAAGAGGGGTTTTCCTTATTGTAAGACCAAGTGTTATTTCTGAATAATACAACTTCTGATTATTTCTCTCTCTATCATTCTCTCTGTGTTATTTATTCTCTCTTTATCTCCCTAGTGATTTTTATTGATTGTTCACATAATCTCACCATTTCTTATTAAGATTCGCAGTATAAAAGCTATAGATCTATCTTCGGGGTTTATTATAGTTGATTACGATTTACCCCTCTCTCACAACTTTTGATTGTTCCTAACTTATAAAGTTATCGATAACTTCTGAGTCAAACAATTTGGCGCTGTCTGTAGGGATTTCGAGAATCAAACCTATAGTATACACCCAAAAGATCAGATAACCACATCATCTATCTCCCACGAAAACCCAGAAATGGCCGAAAACAACACCAGGTCCAATGCTATAATGAAAGTCACCACCAACCTCCTGAGCTCCCTGAACGAGGTCGGTGGTAGCGCTACCATCAGCATCACCCCTGATACCGCGCCAGAGATAGAAGCTTCACCTTCCCCATCCGGGAATCTTGCGACCTTGCAGGACAAAGAAGCTTCCATATCCGCTACAAATGAAGCACCCCGACGGTTAGAAAGTTACTAGTGTCACACCTCCCTTTTTACTAACCCTACTTTGGGATAAAGCATATAAATATGCTTGTAGGCTATACCTCGATGCTCGAATACCCGAAACGGATATAATAGCGTAGAGGAAGGAGTTTTTCCAATTAAAGGACAATCGGTTCGGGATTTTATTGAGATTAATCAGAGTCGCCACTTGGGAAAGATAATGGTGTCCCAAGTCACCGGTTAATCCCGAATCCGAGGAATTTGACTCTTAAAAATGTCCGCGAAGCAAAGATCCGGATAAGGAACTCTGTTAACCCGGGAGAAGGTGTTAGGCATTCCCGAGTTCTGTGGTTTCAGCACGGTCGCTCAATTGTCGTTCCCGACTCTTGTTTGACACAACATAGATTTTAACAACAAATAGTGCCTTTTACTTAAATATCTTTTATGGAATTTGCGACATCGCGAAAATACGCCTCTAGTCACACCGCAACCAGTACGCTTGTGACTTTCGGTGTATTTCAGCTTTGTCGGGATTTGGATTTGAGTCGCACCAAGTGCGCACTCGTTCATAGGAAAGTACGTTAAATCATGCCCTAAATAACGTCTATCGGCTTTTAAATCTTTTGGGAGAGGCTATGGAATTCGCTATTAGCCTTCCCGAGTCTAATTGTGTTAAACCATTACTAAATGGGGGCCCCGCTTATTTAACGTCGGCGAGGCTCGTCCTAATTTAATTTTTAAAAGTTTAATCTTAATGTATACTAACTTTTCTATATTGTTTTTCCCTTAATCGTTTTTCTGCACTAAGCATTCCAGGCCCGTTGATTTCTATTGCTTATTGGGCCTGGATTTTTCATTCGCTTAATCGGATCAGCAATGGGCCAGCCCAGGCCTTAAAGACCAGGCAGTCTTCTGGCTATCATTCAACGAACCAAACGGTTCCGTAGGGCAGTTCAAACCCACATTATACATAGGGCCCAAACCAGATTGTAATAACAAAAGGTATGACATAGAATTCATAAAGAAAACAAATACTCAGAATTGGAAATAAAATCAAATCACTTTTATTTATTAATAAGGGAATCAGTACATAAAAACGGTAATCTTAAATCAATGAGAACTCAACCAATTGTTATTGCTATATATGCTCGTAACTAAGAATCTATACTAAAATCTAATCATTTACTAATGAGATATTCTGGAACACAGCCTACTTGCCTAGGAAATCAGGTTGAATTAAAGTGAATCAACTAATTATTTACAGTATCGAAAAAAAAGAAACATAAATGATTAATCACAGATGTTTACTATATTACCGATTTCATTGTGAATTATACCTCTTATCATCACAGTTCATCCTAATTGAATTGTTTCAATATCTAATATTTCCCCTTTAACTTACTCAAATCTGAACCCTAATTTTTAAACAGACTGTCTTCACGAGTATGATTTAAACAGCATGATTATCCAATTAACAATTCGAATACCCGTATCTAAGTGATTCAAGGGTTTAAACACGACTAAACAATTGATCTTATTGTGACTTAGCTCATTGCAATGTTATTAACCCAGTTATAAACGATTCATTTTAATGTTTTTCCTACTTCGAGGCCTATCTATGTTTAAATGTAGAACTGTTATCTAGATTATTATGATTTACGAAACTTCTATGAAGAATAATTAATGGTTTGAAAATTGTGATTAGTTAACTTATGTTTTAGAATTTTTTACCTATTTAAACTAAGTGATATGCTATCTATGCTAATCTACCACTATTAAGCTATCTATTACAATGTTTTTGTTTCTGCTCTTCTACTACTACATTCAATACTACCCTAAAACTACAGATCTAAACTACTAAACCAGTAACACAAAAATAAACTACAGATTCATAATAACAAGTAATTTTGATGCTTGAACTTCATTTCTATTCAGCAAATTCCATTACAGCTTCCTTATGGATAGAAGAGTACCTGGATCAGCAAAAAGAAGCCGATGAGTTCTAAGGGGGAAATGAAAGTAAGTAATCAGCGATAGACCCAACAGCAATGCAACAGTGATTGAAGATCCACAAAGCAAAACCACAACAACAATAACAGAAAACTCAGCAACAGCAAACAAGTAGAAATCCAGGCAAAATGATTGAGCAGAAAACCCAAAACCAGAAGAAATCAAATAAGTTCTCACTCTTAGAAATTCCAGAAACACTACTGCTCTATTGCTATATTTTTTACTCTGAAACTTTTTTATCAAAAAGCCAGCCCTTAATCAGCCTTTTTAGGGGGTATTTATAGGTGTGGGAAAGGCTGAAACTTGGGGAGAAAGTATGGGATAAAATCCCACTTCTCCCCCTCTTAAAATTACCCAATTCACACTTTGGCCCCAAATCTGTTAGCAGAAATCCTTCCAGCATGTGCTGGAAGGTTCTAAAGATTTCTTTTTATGGGTTTTTACCAATGTAGCCCTAATGGTTAGGGATTTTTACTGATTTTCCTTTTTAGGGAGACCATTATACCCTTAAATCTCTGCAAAATTGCAGAAATCAGGGGTACAAATGACTCCCTTACCCTCTTATGTTTCAACCTATTCACTGTTTTACCAAATTGATTTCCAATTGTGCCCCTAAGGGCACTGCTGATTTACCCGACCTACCTAGGTCAGGTTTCAGCCTTTTGGGACTTATTTCACTAATGGCCAGTCCTTGCATTGGTATTTAAGGACTGGCCAGGCCTACTGTTAAGAACTATTTCAATTTCAACCTCTTTTAGCTTAGTTCCAGTTAATTAAGACCAACTTATTTCAATTTTAAGCTAATTGCAGAACTAGCCTGCCTTATTATTGAAATTAACTATTTAAAACCTAGCCAGTCTCAAGTTGAGACTTAGCTTGGGTATTAAACCCAATTACTGAACAATTGGGCCCTAAAACCTTTACAGATTTAGCCATTTTAATGTTCGGGGCTCAATATAAAGCCTGGGCCAGTCTGCATTTGCAGACTTAGCCATTTTGCACAACCAGCCCCTTTTTAAAGGTGGACTGGTGTGTTAGGACCTTGGGGAGTTGGTCAACCTTTTGCAAAGTTGACCACTCTTAGGTCAATTATTGCTAATGACCTATTTTTGTTCATTTTAAGTTAATTAAGCTAATTTGCAGGACTAACCTGCTTAATGAAAGCATTCAGATTGTTAAACTAATGGCCAGTCTCAAGTTGAGACTTAGCCTGGGCAATTGAAGCCCAATTACTGAACATAGGTTGGGCTAAGGTCGTTGCAGACCTAGCCACCTAAAGTTCAGGGCTCAAACAGAGCCTAAGCAAGTCTGCTTTTGCAGACTAAGCTCATTCTTACACAATTAGCCACCTTTAAGTGTTGGCCAGTGTATGAGGGACCTAACAGAGTAGGTCAATTGCAAAATTGACCTCTCTTGGTCACTTATTTAACTAATAGCCTATTTTTTGTGATTTTCAGTTTTAACCTATTTAAAAACTACCCACTTTATGAAGCCTAGCACTAACACCTATAACCAATTCCCCTAAGGTATGGTCAGTGTTAATCAAACACTTACATTCAACAAAAACCAATAAAACTAAATCAATTTCAACATGGATTGCATATTAAGGCACATAAAATCAAACAAGATGAATAATCAACCAAAACTCAGAAAAGGCAATTGATATGGTTGAATTTCAGTTAATTAACTCACACTATCCAATTGTATGAGACAAAGTATGAACTCATGTTAATTAAGACCTAATTACTACCAGTTCAAGTCATATGAAAGTTTGAACAACTCAGAATCACCAAGGTTCATGACACAGGATACGAGAAAGATCAGAGTAGTAGTCCTTAGATAGTCATGAAAGTTTATTGACTAATCCTAAAATCATATTAATACGGAAAACAGTAAAAACATGGAAAGTTGAATAGAACAAATCCCAATTTGAGAGCTAAACTACTAAAACATGATTGGAAACAACAGAGATATCTGAGATTATTGAAGACCAAACAGGCAGGTAAACTCATAACCACAGGTGAAGAACATACAAAGGAGACTTAACATGAAGATGAACAAAGAACAATGCATGCATGACAAATAGAAGAGAAGTTATACTATAAGAGCTAAACAGATTAAAGACTGCATGGTTCACAAGATGAAAAAGAGAAGAGAATCAAGGTGACCTTCAACTTATCAGAAACAAAACATGATTTAAAAAACAAACGAACAGAAGTAACAAGAGAACAACTATCAACAGTCAAATTTTTTGAGATGAATCAGAAACCAACAGTCAAAAGTGACACAAAAAAGATGAACTTCTCAATCTTAGAGCAAAAAGCCATGTGATCAAAACAAGACATATAACAGACAAAGTCCTATCACTAACAGGCCCAAAAGAACACGGAAGATATAGGAGATGAATAAGTTAAGAAATAGGTGTGGTCACAGAGAAACAGACAAGGACACACAGCATGAGAGGATAAGCAGAAAGGTCCTAGACTAGCATGTGAAGCACAGGATCGAGATAGCAAGAGATGTGAAACAGAAATGAAATAAGAAAACTAACATAAACCCTATGACTAGCATGTGAAAACAATAAACGGCAAAAGATATACAGAAACATGCAAAATAGAAAACAAAATCAAATAAAACACACAAGGCAAAAATAATGAACAGAAAGCAGATAAGGGGGGAAAAGCACTTAGCTTGCAGGGCCTGTCCCCTGAGCTTCCTAATTCCTTTCTTTTCTTCTTTTTCTTTATTCACTCTCTTTTCCAGACTCCTTATTTGTTCTTTCTTTTTTTTTATTCCTTTTTTTTTCGTTTTTCTTCTCTGACTTTCTTGTTTGGCTTCAAGATGAAGCCTTTTGGGTCTTTGGTTCGCAGAGGGGTGTTTGGGTAGGGCAAAGGTTGGGTCTTTGAAGAGGTTCGAGTTTTGGAGTCGCCGGAGTTAGGTTTCCGGCGACCCTTTTTGGGATATTCGAGACGCTCCAGGGAGATTCGAAAGGTGTGGGTGGTATGGTTGGATAGATCACGTGAAGAGGGTTCGAATGGCATTCGTTTGGGGACGGTTCTCGTTGTTTGAGTGGTCACCGGTGGAGTTCCGGTGACCGGAGTTCTGAGGAAAGGGTTTGTTTTCTGGAGCTTTGATGGAGAAGAAGGAAAAGAAGAAGGAAAAGAGGAAGGAAGGGTTTAGAAAGGCCGGAGACCACCATGAAGAGTGGTGGCCGCCATGGCCAGTTGAAGTCTGAAGATGATGAACGAGACGAAGAGGGAGAGAAGAGAAGGCGGCTAGGGTTAAGGAGTATGAAAAATGGCCAAAATTCAACGGACATAAGCCTTATATAGGCGAGGGGGTTGAGGTAATCTCGATCGTTGATCTGATGAAGATCAACGGCTGTTAGGCATGTTACAAAAACGACGTCGTCTGGATGCTTATGAGACCAAGGTCTCAGCCGTTGGATCAACTAGGATGGTCGGCTCAGATTCGATCTTGTATTTTAATTAAACCAATAACTCCGCTATTTATCTCAACCGTTGAATAACACAATTGAACGGCCAAGATTTTCGCTAATTAACAGGCTTACAGACCGGAACGTTTGGGCTCAATACACTGGGCCAGCTATCTGGACAGTATCTTGGCCCAATTTTATTATACTAAACGTATTTTGTATTTTTTTGGTATTTTAATTATTTTTATGTATTTTCTTTTATATTTTTTTTTCTTTTATGGAATATTATAAAAACCTAATTTCCTACTTACCCTAATTATCTAATATTTTTTGCGATTTTTCTACTATTTTCTCCAATTTCCGCTATTTAAACTATTTTTGGCGATTTTCTTCTTAAAACTAACTAATTAAAACAAAGTAATTACCTAGCCTAATTTTTTGATTTTTTCCTAATTTCTATTTATTCAAACACACAAAGTGTAGCTAATTTCAACCAAAGCAAGTAATTGCACTCAAAATATATTTATTTTAATTTTGGAATTAATTGCCCGGTGCAAAAATCACGTGCTTACAACTGGCAGAATGGTGACGAGTACCCTGAGCGGCTTAGTGGAGAAATTACCACAAAGCCACGCAAAAGCATTACCGACGACGAGTATCGCTACCACAGCAGACGAACAAGAGGAAACGCGAACCAACAACCAACCCGTCGACACGCAAATCCATGATGACACACTAGCGTCCATTCTGAGAAAAAATGGAAGAAATGGAAAGCGAAAACAAGGCCCTCCGCGACCAAATGAAAGAGCATCAGGATAGGGTCGACAAGATCCCCGGAGCGCCTAAACTGCTGCCCAAACGCGACGTGGGAAGGTTCGTAGAACAACCCTACTCTGAGGAAGCCTCCCCTTATACCATCCCGAAAACTTTCAAGATGCCTTCTTAGCTGAGGGTATACGATGGGACCACCGACCCTGAGGATCACCTCATCCATTGTGTCACCGCCGTGAAAGGTAACGACCTGTCGAAAGAACAGGTACCATCTGTGCTCCTGAAGTTGTTCGGCGAGACGCTGACCGGGGGAGCCCTAACATGGTACTCTCAACTGCCCGCCAAAGAAATCTCAACCTTCGAAGAAATGGTGGACAAGTTTGTAACCGCACACGCCGGCGCAAAGAAGGCAGAGGCAAGAGTGAATGGCATCTTCACCATCAGGCAAACCACGGGCGAGGGCCTTAGGGACTTCCTTGCTAGATTCAACAGGGTGAGGATGAGCCTGCCAAACGTGTCGAAGGCATGGCGGTAGCTGCCTTCCAGAACGGACTCAGCAGGGACGGTCCTAGAGCAACTAAGAAGCTACTAAGCCGGCTCATGAAATATTCTCCCACAACTTGGGACGGGATCCACAACGCCTACTGCGCCGAGGTACGAGCAGACGAAGACGATCTCAATGGGCCAACCCGATGATTGACAACTATACACTCAAACACAAGGAAAGATCGACGTCACAAAGGACGCCAAGAACTCCCTCCTCTCCCCAGTAAAGAATGGCATCAGCCATACATGAGGTCTCCTCATCCGCCCCTTCTCATACAGACGCATTGCAATGACACCTCGCCCCGCTCAAAAATGAAAGAGGTACGCCCCCTTTGCTTTCATCACATAACTTTTGTGTCTCTCATTCGGAGATAGCGTACGCACTGGAAAAGCTTGGCACCAAGGTGCAGTGGCCTCAGAAAATGAAATCAGATCCCGCCATGAGGAAATCGAATGTCCTGTGCGAATTCCACCAAGAGCGGGGACACAGAACCGAAGATTGCATAGGCCTACGACAGGAAGTCGTCTGAATGCTAAACTAAGGATACCTAAAGGAGCTGCTTAGCGACAAGGTAAATGCCAATTTCGCGCGCGAGCGAGAACAGTCCCGCGGGTCACCAAAGCCACCCTCCCCGACACGGACTGTAAACATGATCGTCGAAGACGGCGCCGACGTCGCTATCAACCATTTCAAATTCACCGACACACACAGTCTAAAGCGAACCATCTCCCACGAACGGTACGATGACCTCGAAGAAAGTATCACCTTCGATAAGTCTGATGCCGACGGTATGTGTTTTCCCCATTATGATGCTTTAGTTATCACTTTACATATTGTTGATACAGACGTCAAGAGAGTCATGATCGATGACGGAAGTGGTGTCTGCATCATCCATCCAAGAGTCCTTTCACAGATGTGACTCGAGGATAGGATAATACCCTGTTGTATAACTCTAACTGGTTTCAACAATGTAGTGGAACGTACATTAGAAGAAGTGATTTTGCCCGTCCTTGCGGGGGGAGTCACATTGGAGACGACTTTTCACGTAATGGACCAAGAACGGTGTACAATGTTATCATCGGACGCCCATGGATACATGCCATGCGAGCAGTCCCCTCAAGTTTATACCAGGTGGTCAAGTTCCCTACCCCATGGGAGATATTCAGCATCAAAGGAGAGCCACGCACAACGCAAGAGTGTTACAAGATAACACAGGATTGCGCCCACACCCGACAACTGAAAGGAGCAAGCGCAAAATCATAGTAATTAGCCATGTCGGAGACCAAAATGGACCTGACGACCGATACCGTCAGAGACCCGGACATTAGGGAAGCCTACAAAGCAACGATCAAGGACCTCGATCCGATTTAGCTGGATCGCCACAACCCTGAAAAGAAAGGATACATCGGCCACAGACTCACCAACCCAAGTAAGTATCGTGAATTTTTAACTAACCATGCAGACATATTCGCTTTTTCCCATGCAGACATGCCAGGGATCTCTCCAGACATCGCTACCCACAAACTCAATGTTGATCCGTTACATCGGTCGGTACGACAAATAAAAAGAAAATTCAACGCCGCGATTAACGAGGCAGTCCGCGAAGAAGTGGACAAATTACTCGCCAATGGTTCTATTAGAGAGCCAAAGTACCCGCAGTGGGTCGCCAATGTAGTGATGGTCAAAAAGAAGAACGGGAAATAGAGAATGTGTGTGGACTTCACCGACCTAAACAAGGCATGCCCTAAGGACTCCTTCCCCCTCCCGCACATCGATCAACTAATCGACTCCACTACCGGACATGAACTACTAAGATTTTTGGACGCATATTCTGGTTATAATCAAATCTTAATGGCTAAAGAAGACCAAGAAAAAAACACGTTCATCACGCATCAGGGTACCTCCTGCTACAAAGTGATGCCCTTTGGGCTCAAAAATACGGAGGCCACGTATCAAAGATTGGTCACCAAGATGTTCAAAGAACATCTCAGCAAGACCACGGAGGTTCACATCGACGACATACTAGTAAAGTCCGCTAGAAAGGAAGATCACATCAACTACTTGCAAGAGGCCTTCGAAATACTGAAAAGGTATGGGATAAAACTGAATCCCGAGAAATGCGCCTTTGGCGTGGCGTCAGGAAAGTTTTTAGGTTTTATCGTGTCCTAAAGAGGCATCGAAGTCAACCCTGATCAAATCAAAGCAATCGCTTCAATACCCGAAGTGCTTAACAGCAAAAATTAGGTCTAGAAACTGACAGGTCAGATAGCCGCCCTCTCCCGTTTCATCTCTCGATCCTCAGACAGATGCCACAAATTATTCAACGTCTTAAGAAAAGACAACGAATTTCATTGGAACGGAGAATGTGTCAAAGCCCTGCAAAGACTAAAAGCACACCTATCATCACCACCGCTACTATCAAAGGCGAAACTAGGCGAACCCTTACTGATATACCTGGCCGTATCGAAAGTCGCAGTCAGCGCGGTGTTGGTTCATGAAGTAAAAGGTACGCAATCATCTATCTATTACATTAGCAAAACCCTAGTAGACGCCGAAATACGATACCACACCTCGAAAAATTAGCCGTGTCACTGGTCACGGCTTCGAGGAAGCTGAGACCCTATTTCCAATACCACCCCATTAAAGTAGTAACCACTTTTCCCCTGAGAAGCATCTTGCACAAGCCCGAACTATTGGGTCGGCTCGCTAGATGGGCTATAGAGCTCAGTGAGCATGATATCACATACATTCCCAGAACCGAAATCAAGTTGCAAGTCCTCACCGACTTTGTGGCCGATTTCAGTGCCAAAATATCGCTGGAGGCGGAAAAGGAAGCCCTACATTCTGCCTCAAGTACCGACATCTTGACTCTCTACACTGATGGGGTCATAAATGCTTTGGAATCAGGACTGGGACTCGTCCTTGAAGTCCCTGCGGGCAAAACCATTCGCCAGTCCATACGATGCCAGAGATGACTAACAACGAGGCAGAATATGAAGTCGTTATTGCAGGTATAAAGTTAGCTGCCAGGTACGGGGCCCACCGACTCCTCTTACATTGCGACTCACAACTCGTGGTAAATTAAGTCACCCGGACTTATCAAATCAAGGAACAAAGGTTACAGAAGTATCAAGCGGAAACCCATAGGTTGATGGCACAGCTCGATGAATGCCGCTTCGAACAAATTCCTAGAGCGCGCAATGCCGAAGCATACGGTCTGGCCAAGTTGGTTGCGGCCGCCACAAGCCCAAGCAAAGAAAGTATCGTCACTCTCCTTTACTCGGCAATCGATCACACTGAGGTACTCTCCCTACATCTAACTTGGGACTAGCGCAACCAATTTGTATCATATTTGCAGGACAGAACATTACCGATCGACAAAAAGGAAGCATAAAAGCATCGCATGCAGGCAACAATGTACTGCATGGTAAACAATGACCTCTACAAGAGGACTTTTGGAGGACCCCTGGCCAAGTGCCTAAGCCCCAACCAGACAACACCGGTACTGGAGGATGTTCACAAAGGCCATTGTGGCGCCCACACAGGCAATCGAGCACTCGTACGATGCCTGGTGCGAGCTGGATACTACTGGCACACCATGAAAAAAAAGATGTTGCGGAGTACGTCTGCAGTGCGAAAAGTGTCAAAAGTTCGCCCCCTTGATACACCAACCATGGGAACCCCTCCATTCAGCCACTTTGCCATGGCCCTTCATCAAGTGGGGAATGGATATAATCGGACCACTACCCCCCGGACGAGGAAAGGTACATTTTTATTAGTTTTAACTGACTATTTCTCCAAGTGGGTGGAAGCAGGTGCCTACGCCCAGATTCGAGAGCAAGAGGTCATCGCCTTCATCTAGAAAATATCATATGTCACTTCGGCATCCTAAAAGAAATCACATGTGACAATGGGCGACAATTGATCGGGCAGAAACAACCGACTTCATCGACAAATGGCGTATCAAAAGAATACTCTCAGCACCATATCATCCTGCCACCAACAGTCAGGTAGAGTCGTCCAACAAAGCCATATTGAGTATATTAAAAAAGAAGCTCAAAGACGCCAAAAGACTGTGGCCCGAGCTATTGCCAAAAGTGTTATAGGCACATAGAACCATCCCCAAGTCCTCCACAGGAGAAACGCCTTACTCACTAGTCTACGAGACTGACGTTGTCATACCAGTCGAAGTTGGTGAGCCAAGTCTAAGGTACTCACATACAAGCGGAGAGGAGAATGATACGAATCGACTCCAAGATCTCGATGAAGCCGAAGAAAGAAGAGAGATGGCCCATATTAGGCTAGTGGCCCAAAAACAGCAGATCGAAAGATACTACAACAAGAAAGCAAAAATTCGACTGCTCAAAGTAGGTGACTACATGTTAAAAGCCAAGACACTAGAATCCAAAGACCCCAGCAAAGGAAAGTTGGGCACCAATTGGGATGGACCCTACAAAATCACCGCAACAGCGGACAAGGATTCATTCTGACTATAAACCATGGATGGGAAAACGCTCCAAAACAACTGGAACATATCCCACCTCAAGTATTTCCGTTTCTAGAAAGAGTATCCCCCAAGTAGTATTCTTTTTCCCTCATCCGAGTTTTGTCCCAATTGGGTTTTCTCAGAGAGATTTTTAACGAGGTGACGAAGGAGATGCTCGGAAATGCTTATGAGGCTAATTTGATACACCAAGTGTTCCGACAATTGGCACGAATGGTATATCACAAGGACTAAGGCTACTGCCATCTCCAATGTATGAAAAGGCTACGACCATCTCCAATGTAAGAAAGGCTACGACCATCTTCAATGTATGAAAATGCCACAACCATCTCTAATGTATGAAAAGGCTACAACCATCTCCAATGTATGAAAAGGCCACAACCATCTTCAATGTATGAAAAGGCTACGGCCATCTCCAATGTATGAAAAGGCCACGGCCATCTCCACAGTATGAAAAGGCTACGGCCATCTCTAATGTATGAAAAAGGCTACGGCTATCTCCTATGTAAGAAAGGCTACGACCATCTCCAATGTATAAAAGGCTACGGCCATCTCCAATGTATGAAAGGCTACGGCCATCCATAAACGCAAAAGGCTAAGGTCACTAATAGCGTATAAAGAGGCCACGACCACCCAAAAAAAACATAAAAGGCTAAGGCCACCAACAACGTATAGAGAGGTTACGACCATCCATAAACGCAAAAGGCTAAGGCCACTAATAGCATATAAAGAGGCTACAACCACCCATAAAAAAACATAAAAGCCTAAGGCCACCAACAACGTATAGAGAGGCTACGGCTACCCATAAAAAAACATAAAAGGCTAAGGCCACCAAGAACGTATAGAGAGGCTACGACCGTCCATAAACGCAAAAGGCAAAGGCCACTAATAGCGTATAAAGATGCTATGGCCACCCATAAAAAACATAAAAGGCTAAGGCCACCAACAACGTATAGAGAGGCTACGACCGTCCATAACGCAAAAGGCTAAGGCCACTAATAGCGTATAAAGAGGCTACGACCACCCATACAAAACATAAAAGGCTAAAGCCACCAACAACGTATAAATAAGTTGCAGCCATCCACAAACGCATAAGAGGCTATGGCCGCCCCTAAACGTGCAAAAGGCCAAGGCCAATGTCGAAACAACCAACTCGACTCGATACGATCGGAGCCGAGGGAAAGGAAACAACCGCTTTAAAACAAACAAGCAGTTGAGGTCAGAGTCGATTCAGCCTAACTACGACAAGTAAACTCAATAAAATTCGATACCACGCAGTGAGTACGTAAGATAAAAGTGCGAAAGAAGACGTAAACACAACAATATGCATGTACAATTTCTATTTACTACAAGTTATTTACAATAACGACGTCTCTTCGACTACAAAATCAAAATAAGAATTTAACCTAACTACCACCCTGGCCTTCGACACCCCCCGCTGCACCAACCGTGCCATCACCATGGTCATCACCGCCCTCGGTCCGGAACAGCAAAGAAAACCAGGACCCCGTGCCCAACCGATTCATATCCGCAAAGGTATATCCCGCCGGGCCCGGGGAATCAGGGTTGTACCCACAAGCTTCTCGTGAGACCCTAGCCAGACGACACTGGTCTTTGACCTCCACCTCAGTGGCCCTGCCGACGGCCCGTAGTTCCTCAAACACTATCTGCATTGCCTCAGCGTACACCTACATGTCATGCGCTTCACGGGATACGTCATCGACAGGACCGACCGCTGTCACCTACTGAAGAGCATCCACCTCGATCGCTTTGGCCCTGAGCTCGGAAGTTAAGGCGTCAACTCTAGCACGCAACTCAACTACCTCCGACATCGCCGCACGACCAATCACCAACTCTTCCTCCTTCTGCCGAAGAAGATTCTCCAGCTCGGTATTTCGAGCCACAACGGCCGTTAAGTCTGCATCTACCCATTCAAACTGGATCAAACACTCTCGCAGTCGACTCTCCGCCTGCTCCAACCCCTCGCGGAATACTTGAAATTGTAGGTCCTGGGTGTAAAGGTCCGCCAGCATTTTATGCTTGCCTCGGACCTCCCCGTACTTCTTCATCGCCCTCCTAAGGGCGGCATTCTTTTTTCGATCATGCCGTCCTCGCTCCACTTCCAAAATGAGGGTCTAAAAGAAAAAGGAGAAAAACCCAAGTCAGCACAACTTTCAAGGCTTACAGTAAAACAACGAGAAATAACAACAGAGCTTACATGCAAAGCTGCACCAGCGACTTAGCGGGATAAGTCTCTGTCGCTTACATCTTTTAAGGTTTTGGTCTTAGCGGTAGTGCACAGTAAGGTCATGTCCGCCGCGGCCTCCTCATTGTCCAGCAACAGATTATATCTCGTTGGGATCATAAGCCGACGGTTAGGCCCCGTTGTCACCATGTCCACCAGAACATATTCCTCTCACGGCATGTCCGCACACGCAGGAACTCGTCCAAAAGTTGCTCCTCCCTCGCCAGTAGCTAACTCGACGATAGTCGGTACACTACCTTCTTCGACTTGAGGGGAAGCAATATCTCCTACGACTTCCCTCAAAAGGTCCGCCCTCTCCGGGTGAATAGCATTGCTCATGAAGACCGGCCTTGACTCAAGATGGCGGGTAACCGCCTTCATGCGCTCCACGGCTATGCCTTTGACAAGAAGCAATTGGCGCCTTTTCTGCTCTGGCGGCTCGTCGCCTTTGGAAACCTCCTTTTCGGTAGGAGGAGATGGAGGTGAAGGGTTCTCCTCATTCACCAGTTCGACTACCGACTCGACTACGGGATGAGTAGTCTCAGGAGCGTCCTCGATAGAGGTCTCCCGAATTACACGCCCTATGAGCGAACGGTGTCAGAAGCATCCTCACTGGATAACTCCACATCTGCATGCTCGCCCTCAGGTCGAGTAACCTCAGGAACGTCTCCACCTATACACTTCTGAACTACATGCTCGAAATCAGGGTCCGCCGATGTGGAAGCAATGGCACGACGTCTTCTCCTCCTTCGTGGGACACTTCGGGCTGCCAACAAATTAACCAAGGGAAAGATACGTCAGAGAATGTGATACCAAAGAATATAGTCGCCACCAGAAATTGACGCAATACCTGGAAGGCCATATTTTGTGGTAAATGCCTCCCATGTCCTGCATTCTTCGGCGAGTGGGATCAACCACCCCACCCACGCCCTAATATCTGGCCCGGACCGTGGCGTGGATGCCTTGGCTGTAGATAAAAAAACACAAGAGGTTACAACGGTTAAGTAGTCATAAATGATTGAAAACCTTAAGTGCATGAAACGATGCTTACGTTCGGGATTCCATGCTTCAGGGAATCCAGCGGGGTCCGCATCCAAATCCGAGGTTCGGACAAAGAAAAATTTCAACCAAAACTGACGATTGGGCTATCATCCGTTTCGATGACCAAACCCTTCGTCCCCTAATTCTTCAGCTGCAACATCGTCCCCCTCATGAATTCGAGGCTGAACAATTGCAGCAGATGGTGTATTGTGACGTCAAGTCCGGCCCTCTTGGCATAAGTCGTTAATATACGACATATTTTCTATGTATGGGGAGTGAGTTGGGCCGGACATATGTTATAGAATCTACATAACTCTTCCACCAACAGGTAGATGGGAGAGCACACCCAATTATGAAGGGGTATTCATAAAAAGCACAGAACCCCGGTCTGTGTACATTGGCAAAATCTTCCCCGGTCGCTTCCATAACCACCGAGTTCGAAATATGACAAAGAGACATGCAGATCTTCCAAGTGTGACACAGAGAATTTAGACTTCTCCCATGCAGGAGCTATACACCTTGAGGGAAAATCCCTTCGAACATATAGCTCTGAGGAATCACATTGTCTATGGAAAGAGGGACAAGAAGCTTTCGGGCCTTTTCCACACCTTCCGAAGACAGAGGAACCCTAGAAGTGGTCTCATCCCCGTTTCCTTCACGTCATCGACCACCCTTTGCCATAATCATTCTTTGATTAAAGATGGGACACGTCAACAAGCTTGTAAAGTTATAAAATGAACTCTGAAAGTCAAACGCAAAGTTGTTAAAAGTCACTATGAAAAGAACAAAGGCATGAAGAACTTTTTCTTGAAGAGATCCAAAGGATAGAAAAACTTGAAATCCCTTACTATTTATAGTACCCTGATACACGGGATTCGAAGAGGTGCGTGTCAGAGAAATGGGCGGGAAACTAAAACGTCAAATTGCCTCCTGACCTGCCTCGAGAGAAGTTGTAATTATGACGCATGCCGCCAGTGACGTCAGTTCAAAAAGCAAGCCACTTGCCCATATATGGACGACGCCATACCGAGTCGATCTTTTCCCCTATTGCAGACATATGACGAATACATCTCCAACAGATGGAGGGACTAACTGTATGGGATCGAATCGGATATAACTAATAAGAGACGAGTATGTCTCCCCCCACGTCCACGCCTGATAAAGGCCAAACATATCTCTCCCCACTCCTATATGGCGTCGAGGGTGTGTCTTTAAAAACAAAGGCTTAGCGTCGACTCTCACATGTGGACGCTCTGTTCCCTCCTCCTTTTTGTATTTTTAAGACGTCAACATCCCGTAAATGAATTATGCTTTTGACGAGAGAACCTTTCTTCTATATAAAGAGGGGTTTTCCTTATTGTAAGACCAAGTGTTATTTCTCAATAATACAACTTCTGATTATTTCTCTCTCTATCATTCTCTCTTTGTTGTTTATTCTCTCTTTATCTCCCCAGTGATTTTCATTGATAGTTCACATAATCTCACCATTTCTTATTAAGATTCTGAATATATATAGATCTGTCTTCGGGTTTTATTATAGTTGATTATGATTTACCCCTCTCTCACAACTTTTGATTGTCCCTAACTTATAAAGTTATCGATAACTTTTGAGTCAAACATCAGTATTATAAAAATGCAGAATTTCACAATACATCACTACCTCAAAACCTAGTGTAACTAGCTCACGGACTACTATAGAATACTACAACCAAGTATGAATGAAGAAAAAGTACACAAGTCTGTTCCGGAGCAATAAAAACAAACTGAAATAAAGAAAAGGGACTTCGGCCTGCGAACGCCAGCTAGGCTACCTCGAAAAGTCCCCGAACTGAAGATAACTCCTGGAATAATATCCTACTACTGCTGTCCAAAAGCTGCTCCTGGATCTGTGTACAAAAAAATGCACAGAGTGTAGTATCAGCACAACCGACCATATGTGCTGGTAAGTGCCTGGCTTTACCCCGGCGAAGTAGTGACGAGGCTAGACAGAACAACTAAATCAACCTGTACAATTCTATATACATATATACACTAAAACAACAGAAGCACTGAAACTAAACAATTAAAAGGGAGGGAACATCCTGTAGGGAGTACAATTGAATACAAATAGTTCACCAGCGTAATTAGAAACAGGGCACAACAATAATTATCACAGAATAAGAAATTCAATAGTTGCACGGCATCAACCTTCGTGCTTTAACTCTCATTCTCACCCAAAACAATTGAATAAAATGCACGGCATCACCCTTCGTGCTTTTCCTCACATAACTCTCATTTCGTGGCACGGAATGACCCTTCGTACAAATATAATCAAATCAGAGCACGAAATGTACCTTCGTGCGTAAATAGTCATAACATAGCACAGAATGACCCTTCGTGCAATTATAATCAGAAATAGCACAGAATGACCATTCGTGCAATATCACTCTTCCTCACCCAAACAGTAGTCACAACCAAAAGGGGCAAGAAGAATAAATAAATAAATAGCAAGTACTATCCCGGCAAGGGAGTAAGAACAATAGCAACTGAGTCCTAGCAAGGGAACAATAACAATAACTTTCACAACCTGGCAAGGGTGATACTCAGTATATTTAACCATCCCGACAAGGGATTAATCACAACTCCTTTCAACTTTTACTCAATAATATTTATCATTTGAGCCAACGCTCCAAAATATTAATATTTCACAATTTATTCTCAAACTCTTCACATGTGTAGCAATTTATCATTTAGCTTAGGACAGTTCCAAATTATCTAAAAAAACATGTACAAACAAAGACCCACGGTCATGCTAGACTCCGGTGTATAGACACTCGTCACCACGCCTATACATCGCACTCGATCATTTAGCAATTAGCATTGATGATACTCTAATCATATTCCCTCAAGCCAAAGTTAGATCAAATACTTATCTCGAAGGTTTACGGACAACTCAATCCTCAAGCAATGCCTTACCTTTCAAATTTTGCTCCAATTCAATCGTATCTATACACTATTTATTTAATATCATCAATAATACTCAACAGTCCAACTCAAATGCCTAATTAAAGTCTTTCTAATATTCTGCCCAAAATTTGCAAAATCGACCTCGGGCCCGCTTGGTCAAAGCCCGAGGTTCGAACCAAAATAAATTCACCCATACTCCTACGAGTTCAAATATATAATTTATTCTTAAATCTAACCCCAAAATGAGGTCCAAATATAAATTTTTTAAAAACCCTAACTCTACCCAATTCTCTAATTTTCTACCTATTTTCACATGTTTAGGCCTAAGAATTTGGTGATTAGTTGATAAAATAATAAGGAAACGATGTTAAGAAAACTTACACAAAGAAACTTGGAGAAGAGGAGCTCTGAAAATCGTTTATGGGCTGTGGAGAAGATGAACTCGGGTGTATTATGTGAAAAATCCCGTCAATGTTCTATTTTTAGGCTTTAAAAATAACTCGGTGAAATTGCTCTATGCGATCGCGGAGCAGGGATGCGATCGCAAAGAGTAAAATGAAATTGTACACTGCGATCATATGGGAGGACCTGGGATCGCGTAGAAGAAAAATGTGAGGGGGGTCGGGTTTGTACAATGCAATCGCATGAGGGAGGAGTGCGATCGCGTAGGAGGAAAATGACAAATTATCCGATCGCAAGAAGGCTAATGCGATCGCATAGAAGGATTTGGGAACCCCTGAACTTTGCTCTATGCGATCGCAGCTATACCTATGCAATTGCATAGAAGGAAATCACTGTGCACCTGCTGCAGATTTTCTGTAGCTTTTCCAAGTCCAAAACCACTCCGTTACCTATCCGAAACTCACCGAGCCCTCGGGGCTCCAAACCAAATATGTGCACTGACTCAAAAATATCATACGAACTTGTTCGAACGATCAAATCGCTAAAATAACATCAAATTCAATGAATTAAACCCCGAGACCATAACTTTTTCATTTCAAAGTTCATAAACCTTAACTTCATCTATTTAGGTCCGAAACACGTCAAACGGCATCCGTTTTCAACCAAACTTTATAGGAAGTGCTTAACCAATATTTATGACCTGTAACGGATGTCGGAACCAAAATACGAGCCCGGTACCTATATTTTCTAACTCATTTTTATTTTTATTTTTCCTTAATAATTTCTAAAAATAATTTAACAGAAAAATTCTTTTACCGGGATTCTGAACCTCGGATTTCAACTCCGGGCACATACCCGAGTCCCATATTTTTTTACGAACCTCCCGGGACCATCATATCACGGGTCCGGGTCCGTTTACTCAAAATATTGGCCAAAGTCAACTATATCAACATTAATATCATAATTCTTCAAATTTTTCACATAATTTATATATTTTAACATAAAAATTTTCCGGCTTCGCGCCCGGACTGTGCACATAAATCGAAGCAACCAAAAGTGAGGTTTTTAATGCCTCGGAAGCGCGAAGAAAGGAAAAAATAGGGTGATGACCCTTTGGTCATCACATCAAAGTAGAGAACTCATTCATTGAACTTTGATCTACTTCACTTCCAAAACTAATACTGGTTCAGTTATTTGTAGTAGTAACTTAAAATCCGCAGAGCTTGTTTGTTCACTTCTTGAACTTAGTGGCAGAGCCAAGAATTATATAAAGGGGTGTCAAAATAAAAAAAAATATTGCTATCAGGAATGAAACTTGCAACCTTCTATAAATTTTGACACCTCTTGACCATTGCACTAAGAGTTTGTCTTGTGTCAAGGGGTGTCAACCCCTTGTATATATTCAATTTTTTTTTTAAAAATACCTATTTATGCAATGTTATTTTCTGGCGAAAGAGTATCGGTTGACACCCCTCGGGCAAGGGTGGCTCCGCCACAGCTTGAACTTGAACATTATCGTTCTTGGCATTGGAAATATTCATCCCAAAATTATTTCCAAGAAATGATGGGTCAGTAGTTGTGGTTGTTGCTTCTATCTGAGCAGCTTTTTGGAGCAAAGCAGTAACTGACATAGTTGCTAATTTGCTGATGAGATTGGTGTTGGGTACAAAACAATGAAGGAACGCTTATGTTTATAGATGAGGTGTTTGTTGGGTACTAAACAATGAAAACAATTGGAACAAAACAATGATACAATCTAACTAATACCTTATCTTATCTTGTAGAGTATTCATTGTATTCTTAATAAAAATAACATCTCATATTTGTATTTATCACATAAAAATTAAAACTGAAAAAAATGGGTTAACTTTTGGACTGAAACTAGTAACTGGAAAAAAAAAATAAAGTAGAAGGAAAAAGGAGCTAAAGTTATTTAAAAAGTGGGTAAAAGTTAAAAAAATTTTAAAAAATAGATATAGATTAAATGTGGGCGACCAAATAGGGTCGCGTGTGCCGCATGTACAATTTTTACCCTTTTGCCTTCTGTCTTTTCAAAGTCCTTAAAGCGAGATTAGGAACTCAGTAAATTCCCTTTTTTTTTTTTAACAAAAAAAGAAGACAAATATGTAAATTAACCTCATGTTTTGTTTAATTTCGTTATTTCAAATTTTACTCTTTTTTTTTTTTGTTTGGTATTCTCCAACTTTGAAGACAAGACACTTGCCTGACCAGTGAGCAGTGACCATGCTTGATTATTAAAAATGTTAATTTCAGATACATCATTAACCTTCAATATAATACTCCAGTATTTCTTCCAGAATATTCTAATTGCACTAATGAACAACTAAGGGCCCGTTGAGCCATAAAAGCAATTTTTACTTTTTCTTGAAACTTTTTTACTTTTTTCGGGATTATTATTTGGCCATAAAAATTTTAATTCAACTTGAAATTGAATTTCAGAAATTTGAAAAATTCTAAAAAATTATTTTTCAACACTTTAAATCACTCACAAAAAATTCAAAAAGAGCTTCAAATTATATGCATGTCCAAATATAATTCTAATTTTCTAATACTATTTTCATTTGTTTTTTTTTTTTTTGGAATTTCACAATTCTTTAACTCAAAACGCCCACTAAATGTGCAGAAGATAGTTTGTTCGAATCCCGTCAGGCTGCAATCCCATTCATTCCACGTCAGACGCTATTTTTACAAAACGACGTCGCTTTTTCTTGTCTCTTTTAATATGTTTTCCCCAAGAAAAAACGGGACTGATTTTGGGTTAAACAATCCCTAAATCTCTTTCACTCTCACGTTGTTGCTTCACTAGTCAGTCGACTCAGTCCCTGTCCACGCACGGTCCACCCTCTCTCTCTCTTCGATCTGTTTGCCACTCTGCCTCACTGACCGGCGACCGCCACTGTTGCCGACGTTTCTTCTATCATGGTATTGGCATCTCAGGTAAATTCCTTGTTCTTTTTAACTTTTTTCAGAGTGGATTATCATTTATCAATATTCTTATCAATTATCAAAGTTCATAACGGACTGTAAATCTTTGAATATGATGCATAAGCAAATTTAAAATTCTGCCACTGCTCTTTGCATAAAACAGAAGCAAATTTGTGTATTTAGAGGCAAATTTAAAAAGGTAAAAAGAATCAATGCTTAAAGAATCCCTCCATATGGCTTGAAAGAACGGAAGTTCGATACAACATTCATATATCAATTTTTCTTCTGCCTCTTGTGCCATTAATAGTTCGATACAACATTCATATATCAATTTTTCTAACTATGTTCCTACTTTATAATTCAGTCTCAAAAGCTAAGATATCTGCATTTTGTATCCAATATGATATTTTGATACCTTGCTTTGATGAGCCATATGTTAGTTCTTTAAGATCACGTCGAAAACCCGCTGATTGTACTGTCTTACATCATTATCGGGTTGATGTATTTTGCAAAATTATTGATTGGCAAATTCAAGAACTTAATGAACGTTTTGACGAAGAGACAACTTCTTTGCTTCATGGAATTTGTTGTTTGAATCCGATTAACTCATTTTCAAGTTTTGATATCGGGGAACTAATGAGAAAGACTGAGTTATATCCTAATGACTTTGATGAATTTAGTATGGGTACTCTTGAGAATCAGCTTGCAAGTTATATTATTGATGTTCGTGATGTTGATGAAAGATTCTCCGATCTACATGGGCTTTGTGATCTTTCAAAAAGATTAGTTCAAACAAAAAAGCATTCAAATTATCCTCTTGTATTTCGCTTAGTGAAACTTGCTTTGCTTCTGCCCGTTGCCACTGCATCTGTTGAAAGAGTTTCTTTGGCGATGAAGTTTATCAAGAACGAATTACGAAGTCGAATGAATGATGAGTTCTTTAGTGGTTATTTGGTGCCTTATGTAGGAAAAAATGTGTTTGATAGTATTTCTAACGATACTATTATTAAAACATTTGAAGATATGAAAGTATGAAACCTCGTCGAGTGCAGTTGTAATAATGTATTTAGTTGTTTTTTGTTGATCTCATTAGTCATTAGGTTAGTTGTTTTTTGTTGATCTCATTAGTCATTAGGTCCTTGTAACTAACACAAGACTTGTTTTTTGTATTTTCTCTTTTGAAAGTCTTGTTACTATGATTTGTTTATCTTTAACACTATCTTTGTGGTGAAAACTGCTCTTTCTATTAATAAAATATGTTAGCATTTCTTTTTTTGGTTTTGGTTGGTTAGCTTCATTGTGTATTTGATTTTTAAAATTTTTGAACATCCTTCGCAAATATTCTGCCTCCGCCACTTCAAGATGAACAATTGGACGACAAAACATTATAACGAGGGATATTCATTAGTTCTGTTTGTGATGGAGATCACAGTAGCTTCTAAATTTTAACTGTTGGTTCATCACTTTTCTCCACTTTTTTTTTTGGGTAGAAAAAAGATTTAGAAACGATCTTCTTTATCTTTTGAAATTTGCACAAGTCGATTTTTGGTGTTGTTAATTTCTATGTTTTCTTTTTGTTCAGTGTAATCAATTTGTGGAGGAAGATTGAAGCTGTTATAAATGGGAGAAATGGTAATTTTATTGGAAAACTTTAGTTTTTACCCTTTTTGCTGAATTTTTATTTAATTGTGGATTATTTCACGTATTGGGGTTCTTTTTTTATCAGCTTTTAGTGCAATGTATATTGAAGTGAAAGACCATGTTTTTGTCTTTTGAAATTTATGTACTTTGTCAATCAGTCATTACAGTTAGAAGAACTATGTTGTTGGGATAGCCCTTTTGTATCAGAGTTGTTTCTCTTGATGTTGTTGTTTCCACTTTACACAATTAGGTCTTCTTGTTTAGCATATAAAAACAACACCCTTCAGGTTAAGATAAGCTTGGACAATTTTGTTTACAGCTATTGCTCTGAGGTGCATGCATTTGTTTGGCGTTGACACTGCAAACAGTGGCGGAGCTATGGGAAAACCTCCTTCATTAAAAAATTATAATTGTTGAAATATACTGTGAAAATAGGGCAAAAATAAATTTTTTGGTTATATGTAAGCTGATGAATCCCCTTGATAAAAGGAAAAAGTCTAGTGCAGCGGCAAAAGGGGTTCAAAAATTGCTTTAGATCACAGGTTCCTATCCCATATGTGACATTCTAATTTTTTTTAATCCCCCTATATTAATTTATTGCTTCGCCACTGTCCGCAATGTTCTTTTTTGGGGGAAAAGGAGGGTCAGTGTAGGGGAAAGGAATAGCCTGGTGAGAATCAGAACCTGCACAAATAGTACGCTAGGTAGCACTTCTAGTGTTGAAAAGTTTCCAAGGCTAGCCAAAAGGGGTTGGCCTGGTGGCAATTGACTCGAGCCTTGGGGTATGCTCCCTTTCAAGGTCTCAAGTTCGAAACCCACTGGGTGCAAACAATTTCTGAGGGCCATCAGACTGGGTGAAACCTGAATTAACCGTGGTGCACTTGCGGGAAACTCCTTGCCGAGGGCCTGTGCACCCCGGGATTAGTCGGGGCTCATAGAGACTCGGATACCCGGTGCAAATAAAAAAAAAAGGAGGATAGCATCTTTTTCAGATTACAGGTGAAACAGAAACTATGAGGTGTCATTGATAACAGATGCTAAAAGTAATTTTTAACAACATTCGTGCATGGGGCTGCTTGTGCGCATGTTGATAGTTTTCCGGCTACCTATAACTCTTACCAGCACAGTTATTGGGTTCTGTTTTACCATGGATTAGTCAAATGGCAAGACCTAGTGTTGCTCCTGTTGAGAATGGAAGCTAGACCCTCTCCCTTGAGGGCATGCGTCTACTGAAGATTTAACATAGCCATACTTGTTAAATAATACAACAACATACTGAGTGTAATCTTATAAGTGGAGTCCAGGGAGGGTAGAATGTACGCAGATCTTATCTCGACCTCTTTGAAGGTCTCTGTCTCATAGAAAAATTAAAAGAGGCAGAAATAACAAGTTGTTAACAACAAGATAAAGAGATAAGGTGATAGAATAATAAAGCGAAGAAACAACATATAACAAAAGAAATTTGCGGATAGGAAGCTACGAAAATACTAGACTAATGCTAATGCTACCAGCATGAAAAGGAGACACGCATGCCTATCTACGAGCCTATCAAGGGTCATGACCTCAGTAAGCTAGAGCAGCGCCATGTCATACTCTCCCCAATACTTGTTAAGTAATGTCACTCTTATTTGAAACATGCATTATTAAATTGTGAGCGCATGTGTATGCATGTTTTTTTGAAGTGGAAAACGACTAGCTTTTGCGATTTCTTATTGTCTTTATTTATATTGTCAATGCTTATAACCTTTCTTGAAGCAGAAAGGACTAACTTTTGGGATTTCTTATTGGCCACTTTATTTATATTTTCAAAGGTTATATAACCTTTTATTGGCTGCCTGTTAGGTTCTTATGCGAGAGGAGGATGTAAACCTAGACGCTGTACGGGCTAGATGTAACCTTCTCTTCTTTTGTGTCTTTGGTTTTTGAACCTTACATCATCCCACATTCATATTACTCCTTTTGCTGGCAGTTTCAAATGTTCTTAAAAGACATTCGGAGCTAGCAGAGCGTCTTTCTAGGTATTGAATCTTAAGACTTGATTGGTATTTACATGATCTGTTAAGTTTTTCATTAAATCTCACATCTTTTCTCGAATTTTTGCTACAAATAAGACACAGTAAAAGTTGCAAGCAAGAGAGTCTTCCATTCTTTTTCGGTCAAAGTTTAAGAAAGGAACTGAAGTGTACATGTAGTTGCAGGTTGGATATTTGTGATGATAGGATGGGCTAGGGTTTGAATGAGTGAATTCTTTGATGGAAGAATGTGAATAGAGGATTGTAAAGGTAAGGAAGAACAACGGGATTTGTGAAAATGGAACGCAACTAGAAAAGTTGAAAAGAAGATTTATCAGCATCCTTAATCTACTTTATAATTCACAGGAAGACTTTTTGGCACATAAATGTTGGAGTAATAAATAGAACTTCCTGCAATTCATTTTCTTAGCATGTACGATTTAAAAAAAACATATTCCAATGGTTGATCAAAAGTATATACTCTTTGACTTTGTGCACTTTTTATTAATAGAATAGTCAACGATATGAGTTGTTTTTGGTTAGCAAAACATCAAGGAATATCTTGAGTTTTAGTTTCTAAAGAATAAAATTGAAGAAAATGTTTATTGATAAGATTAAATGCGGGTCCCGTCAGACATTTTTTGTTATATAGAATGTGTAATTTTCCTTTTTAATGTGCGACAAAAGTAGGACTGGACAGAAAGTCTGACATGTACTTTCTTAGGGATGGTAAATAGGGCGGGGCGGGGCGGGTGAAGCTTTGCCCTGCCACATATTTGACCTGCCCTGCCCTGTATAGCTTATATATTTTTTTTCCTTCATTTTTTAAATTTTCATGTTCTTACTTATTTGGACGGGTCTGATTCTAATTTCGATTCGAGCAAAAGTAAAAGCAAACAAAGTCAATGGAATTTAATAACCTGTAAAATCTGAAACTTGTTAAAAGAAAGGAAACTCTAATAAACAAACAAATTATATTATTTGGGGAAACTTAAGCCTGTACTTCATAAGATGTAAATACTTGGGAATATTTTACAAGTACTTGAAAAAGAAATTAGGGCGTGTCTGTAAAAATACATAATAATAACCTTACCAACATAGTATTATGTCTGACCCAGTAAATGTTCATGAAAGTCTGGAGTTGGAACTGGAATTGGAATTTTTTTGATGTTGAAATATTATCATTTCAAAGATTTGCAAGGAGAAGAAAGGACCAAATATCTTACTAAAGAGAAATCAGATTGTCTGCCCTAGGGACTTTATTTCATGTATCAGTAAAACACTTAAGCTTATTAAACTAAGTGCAAATAACAAAGTAAGAAAAGAAAAATGGAAAATGACAAATTAACAAGTTAGTGATACTTCCACCAATATGCAATCCATTTGCCCGTTCCCAGTGAAAACACATGGTATTGAAAAATGAAAAAGTTTCAGTTTATTTTTATCGATTTTGCAGCTAAAACTCTTGCCCTACCACCTGCCCTGTCCCATTTATAATTTTCTAAGAATGTGCTTTGACCCATCCTGCCCTGCCCTGCCCCATTGCCATCTCTAACTTTCTCAATTAAATTTACTTAGAGCCTATGACTTATAATTCTCAGTTTAATTTAATTATGGGCTATTTCATCAAAAAGAATTTTATTACGAGCTCAAACTTTTGGCTCAGATAAAGTTACATGTTCATATCTCCCCGAGCATGATGGCATCTTTGCAAGCACTTAGATTACTAAGATGGAACTGAAAAGAGTGGTGCTTTCTTTCTGTTTCCATAATAGTTGTATTTTCTGCATTTACATTGGTGCGAATCACCAAATAATTGTGACAATTATGGTTTCTCTAGGGACTCTGACAAGTCAATTTTTGAGCGTCTACAGAGGGAATTTGAAGCCGCACGTGCTTCTCAAACTCAAGGTAACTTTGGTAGAATTCTAGAGCATAGCTAGTCCTGATGTTCTCTTTTGTCTTGCTCTTGGTTTTGATCTATTTAAGTTGTGAGCACACAAATAGTACTTGAATGGTTCGTTTGTCATATGGAATGTAATGTTTTGTCTAATACTTGATTTTCGCTTGTTATCTTCTGCAAGTGTTTTTGTGCCATGTTGTTTGATATCTGATCTAAGGAGAGCACCTAATAACAGCAGTATATGGCTGCAAATTTTTTAAAGACTGCTACTTGAAAAAAAACGCTTCTTAAATACTTGCTCATTCATTTTTGATTTTATGATGTTTAAACTATGTCTTTAAAGAGTGAATATGTAAATAATTGTTTCAGTAGCTAGTGTATCGGTAATGGTGGGGATAGCTTATTATAAGTCAGCATTGCATTTTGCTGCATTTTACTTCTTGTTCCACATATAGTGGTGAGTTCTTTACTCGATCTGTCCTGTTTGATCCTCAGTTATCCTTGAAATGTACTTGATCTAGTCTATACAATATGTAACTCCTGTCTCATTTTGATTCTTTTGCAGAACTTAGTTTAGAAGGCGAGCAATGGAATGATGGCTTATTAGCAACAATAAGAGAGCGGGTATGTACAGTTAAATTATTTTATCCAAAGTGTCGGTTCATCTCCAAGCTTGTTTATTCCTTAAAGATATTTCTCTTTCCAACCAAGCAATCATTAATCTTTCCCTTTTTGTCATCATATTAGAGGATGGCGGATTCAGACAGCTAAATGTTTTAGCTTACTCTACTACTTTTCTGGTCCCGTTCTCAGATATTATCACATAATATTCTTGCATGATTCAATCTATCTTAGGTACATATGGAGGCAGAGAGAAAGGCCATGCAGATGCCAGGGGACACAACCCAGTTGCCAAGTCCGTTTCATGAAAAGATTACATACAAAGTTGGGAATAAGGTATGTTGTGCCTGGTAGCTACAATTTGTCATGGCTTATAGGAAAAATTATTTGTGAAAGTTCCTTTAAGATTTTTAAGTTATGTGTTCTGATTTCTGGATTTCAAACCATTTTCTTGTAGTGTCTAATTCATTTGGTGATCTACTCTTCAGATTTCTTGCTTATAAAGAAAATAAAAAATATTGTCAATCTACTCTTATTATTTGAGTAGTTTTGTGCTTTCTTTTCTTACTACATCCTGGCTTTCCACTAAGTGCCATGTAGTTTAGTTTGGCTGGGTCTATATTGTTTGCTGTGTTTACTATCAGAGCAAGTTGGCAGTGCTGGAGGGGCTTGGAAATGTGAGGGATGTAGGCCTGACCTTTTTTTTCCAAAATCTATTTTTCCGTGCAGTTTATTTGTTGCTTAGATGGAGCAAGGATTGGCATACAATATGAGACTTCATTTGCAGGTATATCACGGGCTATTGTCTAGCGGTGGCTACAATTTTCCAGTTGGGAACATTCCAATACATACCTTGATAAACCTGTACAAATTTCCCAAATGAAGTTTATTCTGTTGTAGGTGGGGTCAAAATTTGATTTTTCATCTAGATTACTAGTGAATGATGTCAATTAGTCTAATTTACAGGCGAATCTTGTGACCTCTACCACTGTGTGCTTGAAAGCAAGTCATTTCTTGAGAAGATGACTGTTCTGGAACATACAGTTCCTTTTTTCTTGCCAGTTCGTGAAGCTGAAAATGAGTTTCTCTCGTCAAATGCAATAGTATGGTCACTGCATCATTTGTGTTAGATCCTATTCTAACATGGTCATTGCTTCATTTGTATTAGATCCTAACTTTTTCCTGTATAGTACTGACTGGATACTTCTGAACTTGCATTCATGATTTCTTCAGAAATTTATTGACCATGTCGGAGATCTCTTGCAAGCCTATGTAGATAGAAGGGAACAGGTATGCCCTAACTTAGAGATAATGAATTACCAGAGTTCTTCCTTTTTTTTTTGGGTGAACAATATCACTCAGCAGTTTCTTGCTCAGCCAGGGGCTTGAATCACACACTTAGAGCCTGTTTGGATGGGCTTAAAAGCTGGTCAAACCAGCTTTTAAGCTCTTTTTAACATCTGGAAGTGTTTGGCAACAAGTGGCTTAAAAAAAGCTAAAATCAGCTTAAAAAAAGCCAAAACCAACAAGTTGGGTAAACCCAACTTTTTTTAAATTGGCTTAAAAGTCGTATTGCTTTGACCAAGAATATTACATTCTTATCCCTTAGAATTTTTATCAATCTTGAAATTGCCCCTCAATACACAACTTGAAATTGCTGTCGTCCTCTTCCTCCCAAAGTTGCAACATCTACTTTCTTCATTTTACTTTTTTTCTTTCCCATTCTTTTCCAGATTAACGATTTGCTTGCTCCCATTATTTTTGTTTTTTTACTAATTTTCTTTAAAATATTAATTATTATTTTAGTTCTCTTTCTTCAAACTGAAATTGTATGTTTGCTTTCTTCATACTACTTTTAGTTGTATAAACTGAAAGTGAATTAAAATATTAATTATTATGTATTTTTATTATTTAGAATAAAATATTATAGTAATAAGCTTCTTTATAGGTTTAACAGCTTTAAGGATATTTCAGTAATTTTAACAGAAAATATACTTACTAACACTTGTTTACCAAACACTTCAATAGCTTTTTTTCAGCTCCAGCACTTTTATCCAAACATGTAACTGCTTATTTATAAAACCAACTCCAGCACTTAAAATGTGCTTTTAAGCACTTGTACTTAAAAGCTACTTTTTTTAAGCCAATCCAAACGGGCTCTTAATCTCTTTTCCCACTTTGCGTTTGGAGACTGTCTTCGAAGTCGTTAATCATTTCTAGTTTCACAGAAGATCTGGTGGAATAATTAGGACAAAGTAGAGGTGATAGTTGAATTAAAGAGGTGGAATCACCATTGGAGTTGGACAATTGATGATGAAGAAAGGAACCTACAGATGCAAATACAGAGGATTTTCGCTTAACATTGTACTCCACCCGTTTAAAAAAGATTGTCACTATTACTATTTGGGAAGTCTACGGGTTGTTTTTTGAATTATTATGATTTATAATACTTTTTGTGTAGTTTCTGAAAACATAAGTTTATTATAAAAAACTTGAAGAATATATATCCAAATTCACAGTCAAAGTTAAGTACTTTGACCCTCTTACTCCGAACTATGCCAATCTTTTTGAAACGAAGGGAGCAATAAAGATAGGAATCTGAAATAGAAGATATCAACTGGAAAGCAGAGTAGAATGAGGCTTTTGGAATGTGGGGTATTTTATAATTCAGTACTTCAAAATAGAAAATCAACAATCTTTTTAGTATTCAAATGCAAATTATATTGAGGGGTATGGATCTACTGTATGATGGATAACATACAGAGTATCTAGCTTTTGTAGTTCTTTAATAGGTTTTTCTTCAGTGCCGTTGAGGTACAACGTTATTTTTCCTCTCAAAAATATTTTCCAGTGGCATGTTTGTATTGGTAAAATGCAACTTGTTCTTTTGCAGGTTCGGCTTATTAAAGAGCTGTATGGAAATCAAATCGGTGAACTCTATCATAGTCTTCCATACCATATGATCGAGTTTGTGCTTGAAGATTTTGATTCGTATGCTTTTCTTCCTTTCTGTTATTGTGTCTTTTGTTTCACTATCCTTCATTAGAGGTTGGCTTTGTAGGTTTTATTCTATTTTTTCCAACTTGGATCTTCCTTTTGTCATGGGTGGTCTTGTGAAGTACTGGACAGAAGCATTAAGTGAACCGGACTATGTTATTTAGGCTGCAGATATAGGAATAAAGTTAGCTTTCTAATATCACTACTCAAAGAAACTAACAATACCGTGAACTATGAAACAGCTAACTCGTATGGTATAACAATTGTGGTGCACAACTTGATTAAGTTTTGACTGGTGATAAAAGGTTCCAATTGTATCTCCCTATGATGCTATCAGCCTATAACATAGCCTCACCTCGCTCTCCTGTTTGTGATACGTAGCGAATTTCTTCATTTTCTGGTTGGATCTTGTGCATACATGACTTGCCTTTGTGTGCGTCTAACTAACAACATTTTGGATCGAGTGTTTCATTCAGATCTTGTTATCTGTATGTCTGCCAAAATCGAATGTTTGATCCATAATCTTGGTTACTGAACATAGTGCAATTTGTGGTTTAACTTGTAAACTCCAATTCTTACCATCATTTGGTTTCTTCTTGCAGGAAGGTGACAGTTAGTCTGAGATATGCAGATCTGATCTCTACACTTCCCTCTGGGGTTAGTGTCCTAGCATGGCCTATGCACCAGTCCAGGAAATCCGCCGATACAATTCCCTTGAGTGAGAAAGGAAATGGAGTAGGAAGTCACCCTATCCCCGCGCGTTTGACATACGCGGAGGATGCACTCCGGACCATGAGTCTGCCGGAAGGTTTTGCTTCTTTATCTGAATTCTATCTCTGTTACTTTGTGTACTATTTGTTTGTCCAATGCAATTCTGTGTTAACCTTTTGGAAGAACTCTTAAATATATTTCCTTTACGTGGTAATGTAAGGGTGAGTCACAAGAAGGCTTCTGGTGACTATATCTGCCTGTATACTTTCCAGCTCTGGATAGATCAATTATACGTAACAAAGAATTACTGAACTAAGATTAAGAACCCTGATCGCTGAAGAGGACATGCATAGGACATTAAAAGAGAGATTGAACCCATCCATGAGGTGGGAAGACACCAATTATAAAGCTTAACTTTAAATCAGACGTAGTCTTAAAGCGGAGATGCAAAACTTTTCACCTACCTACTATTTGGAGGGTTGAAGACAATCTTCTTTAAACCCAGTTTTCAAGTTCTTTTTTTAGTAAAGTTATTCTATGAATCACTTTTTTTTTCTTTTTTCTTTTTTCTTTTTGGGTAGTGGGGAAAGGCAGTTAACGAAATAGGGCATTGATAAAATATGGAAAAGAGTGTCTTACCTTCTTCTTGAAAAAAAAAAGTATAGAGTAGAGTGAGAGTAATGAACTCCCCAAGCTTCTTTGGACGTTGATTTACATTTAGTGTTGATTTTATGTGTCGCTTCGGACAAATTAGTAACTGACACCTTGCTTCTTGCAGCATATGCAGAAATTGTCTTGAATCTACCTCAAGCTCTGCAGGACATGTTTGAGCACACAAGCTCTACGTAGTAGTATTTATTCAGGATCTGGAGTAGCAGCTGCCTCATCGGATTCTGCGTAGTGAATGCTGTGGTTGTAAACTGAATATTTTTACATTATTTTGTGTACTTGTATATTCTGAAAGTCCAGTCTAGTGATTGTCTTCTTCCCTTATTGACTCTTTTACTTAGTTCAAGACAATTTGCCTTTGGTATGTATCATATCCTTCATATTTTGGGGAAGATATGGGAGAGAATTCGCAATTCACACATTGTGGGAGAACTAATTTTGCTTTCCTATACTTACCCCACTACTTTCCTGCAAATGCCAGTGCATCAGGTGAAGTTAATATCAAGTTCTCTGCCTTATGATCTGCCCGAAAAGCTGCCATGGGAAACAGTTCGATCCTGAACTTGACCTGCAGTGCCACATTCCAGAGGCACTTTGTTAAATATTACTAGTAAACTACAAGTTTGATTGTTGAGCAGTTAATGGTACTGACATAGTAGTTGCTTCCTTCCTTCAGTAAAATCCATTTATAAGGTAATTTTTAATAGCTTTATGCATCTGGTATCACTAATTAATTGAACTGACAAATTTGAATTCGAGCTAGTATGACTTTGTAAAGGGAAAAAGGTCAAATTTGTCCCTCTATTTTGGTAAATTAGACACGTTTATACCTAATTCTACTATCGGTCCAAAAGTATACTTGCCGTTAAGATAGTAGACAAAATTATACCTATCCGTAATAGAAGTTCACTGTGGCAATGTGACTCATCACTTAATCTGCCAACTAGGCTAATATCAACCTAAATTTTAATGACCCATGCTCATTTCTTTGACCCAACTATCCAACTACCTTATGAGTCCCACCTCTCTTTCTCGGTCTCTATCTCTATGCCAAAGCAGATTCTGATGAACCAGACACCCCAACCCCCTCCCAAGACCTCGTTCTCTCTTTACTTCTCGTCGAATATGGCGATCTCCACTAGGTTTTGGCTGGAGTTTCGGACAAAAAATGTCTAGATCTGGCAAGAAAAAACTTTATCCGACGACTCCCATGTTTTCTTCATCTCATTTTTTGTGTACTTTTCTTCCTAAGGGATACTGAAAAGAACCTGTCGAGTTTTGGCCGGAGGTCGCACTCACCGGAGTTTTGGCCGGCGAATATTTTGAATGACCCCTTATTTTCTCTTATCTTCTGTTAATTTTTTTTTTGATAAAGATTATCTTCTGTTAATTATTCTACTCATTCTTCTATAATTTTTAGAGGTTATCAAAAAATAAAAACTAAAAAGGAATTCCATCTTCAAATCTTGTGGAATAGTTCATCCTAGATTTTTTGCCCACTTTTTCTGTCTGTCGAAGACCTTTCATAGAGAAATATCATGTAGCTTGTATAAATTTTAATATTAGTTGGTGTTGGAACTCATACAAACAGCACATAGTAAAGCAATTAAGCGTAAAATTCACCTCATAACTATCTGAAATGGTGGATACAATAATTTTTCAAAGCCAATGGAATTGTCAATCCAAATAATATTAAGAGCATAAAGAATAACGTTGATAAACCCAAGAAAATCTTTTGTTTGGATAGCTAGAATTTAGCTAAGACATTACACACCAAGATTTCATCTTTTTAACCAAATTTTGTTTCTGAGTTTTGAGGAAAATGGAAAATGGAAGTTGAAAAGTGTTGGTTTCTTGGTGGTGGTGGTGGGGTAAGGTGGGACCCATAAGGTAGTTGGATAGTTGGGTCAAAGAAATGGGCAGGGGTCATTAAAATTTAGGTTGATATTAGCCTAGTTGGCAGATTAAGTGATGAGTCACATTGCCACAGTGGACTTCTGTTAGGGATAGGTATAATTTTGTCTACTATCTTAACGGCAGGTATACTTTTGGATCGATAGTAGAATTAGGTATAAACGCGGTGACATTTGTTTTTGTAAAAGGGAAGCTCTCCATATTTGGGGCTCAAACCGGGGATCAAACCTGAGACTCCTGATCAGTCACACTCTTGGTGGTATTTATAAGGTCATTCATTTGAACAATTCCCTATGAAATATGCCACCAAAACAGAAAAGAGAAGAATCATACTTGAGGACATATTTTATACTTGTTAGTTGTTACAAATTTTGGGGTGAGAAATTTTAAAATAGTCAGTTCTTGTTGTTTAAAAATAGTTCAGTTTCAAAAGCAATTAAAATTTAGTCATTTTTCATGTAAAGATAAATTTGAGCGAAACACTGTTTAAAACCCGAAAAATATGCCAACATAACATGATGGGTTTCCAACATAAGTACACTAGAACTCCAATATAATATACTGGAGTTTCAGTCAATATACCGATTCAATATAATATACTTGAGTTTGGAGCACCGATGCTCCAGTCTCCAGTATGTTATACTGGAGCCAGCAAAGTATTCCAGTTCAGTATAATATGCTGGAGTTCATACACAGGTGCACCGAACTCCACTATATTATGCTGGACCAGTTTTGTTACAGCAAAATAGTGACTATTTTTTATTGATTTGGTAAACGCTGGCTATTTTTGAATGACCAATCTGAAAACTGGTTATACTATTTTTACCATTTGGGGTGAAGAAAGGTGCCTGGTTAAGGGTTGATTTTGATAGAAAACTCTTGTGGGAGATCCAAGAAATTTTAACTCAATTAGGAGCCTGTTTGGTCGTGAAATTTTGTTAAAAAAAAAGTCATTGTTTTCGAAATTAGCATTTGGCAATAAAATTTTTAATTTTCACTTAAAGATAATTTTTGAATTTTTCAAAAATTTGAAAGACTCCAAAGGTTATTTTTCAAAATTTTCACTCAGATCACTCATAAAAATTCAAAAACAACCTGTAATATTATTTATGTCCAAATACAACCATAATTTTCAAATACTCCATCCTTTCACTTTTACTTGTCGTGTTTCGCTTTTCGAAAGTCAGACTACATAAACTTTGACCAACGTTTTAATATATATATATTTTTTAACCGCATTGATATGAGAAAAATTACAAAATTATAGTACTTTTCCTATAGTTTCCGCATATCTAATTTTTAATTTTAAAATATTAAGTAAAAATGAATGGAGAGTACCATTTTTACTTGAATTTTTGTTCACTTTTTTTCCCCCGCAATTTTACAATTCTTATGTCCAAACGTCCACTAGAAGTCGTTCTTTCGGAAAAAGATAAAGAAAGCTTTTGGAAGAAGACTATAACAAACCAGACGGTCTTTGCTGAGCAGCAATCTCTTTATTACCTTGAACTAAGAGAAAAGAATATTCAACATTTTCATTTCTCCGGCAGTTGAAATATGACAGCAATAAATACCTGGATGATACTTAACAGCATATATGGTTCAGTAATACCAGTATACCATAACTTTAGTCAATCTTATTACTGCTTATAGTGGATGTTGCAGCAGCTAAGAGAGTAATCCTTTTTCACATAAGCAATCACAGAAATGATCTGTGTTACATTCAACACTCAGCCACAGGAAAAGCAGATCCAATGTTATCTCCCAAACGATAGCATTTGATATTAACAGGATATGGACCAATCTCAACGTGGTTCTCTTCCCCTCCAACAAAGAAGCATAGAGTGTAGATAGCAACTTCAAATTCAGGGCTAACTCCAATCAAACTGCTTGACACAGATTTCAGGACGCCGTTCCATTCAAACTGTATGGTCAGTAGTTGAGTCTCTGAGTCAGGCTGCATTAGAAAGAAGGCAAAAGAGTTAACATGCTAAATGAATACAAATAGTTATAGGAAAACTAAAGTTGATATGCTATATTTAGAACCCTTAAACTTCAGCTTCTAGGACCCAAATTAATAGTTGTATGACTTACAATCTCTCCACGCCTTCGGGGAAAGATGTATCCTTGATAGTCAACACTGCCCTTAGCTTCCTCTAAATAGAACTGCAAACAACATAATGTATAAGAAGAATATATAAGCTCGCTAATTTCCCTTCTATAAGTCAGAAATTCCGCACTCACAAATGCAGTTTATGGTGAAAAGCACAAATACTAACGAAAATTGGTAGAATTTATGAAATCTGTTGAACAGTGATAAGGTGAGTTGTTGTCCTGAATAAATTTGACAATACGCATTCACTTTTGCAATTTCAAAATTAGTTTTTAAGTATAGGGGAAGAGTAATGTCATATATACAAAATAAAATCCAGCTACTGAAGAGTGGAAAAGGTACTCATTTGAGTATGGCTCTTCAATTCTGCATTTTGTATTCAGATTCAGCGTGCAGGGGAGCCTTGGCGTAACTAGTAAAGTTGTTGCCATGTGACCAGAAGGTCTGGTGTTCGAGCCGTGGAAACAACCTCTTGTAGAATGCAGGTTCAAACTGCATACAATAGACCCTTATGGTCCGGTCCTTCTCCGGACCCCCCGCATAGTGAAAATTTAGTGCACTAGGCTGCCCCTTTTATTCAGCAGTTTTAATCTATTTTGTCTAACTCCAAGATAACAAAGCTATATTCTTGAGGATCTTAATGCTCTCTTTCACTCTGAAAGTTAAAGATGATTTCCAGAAACTAATTCCAACCTTACTCGAGAACTAGAATCTGTCAATATAAGTCAGCAAACAGATAATTGCTTGCTAATTTCAACTACTACTAGTTGGAGTTAATGAGAAATGCATAATCAATCAATTCAAACTATTTGTCCCTTTGCATTTAAAAATCTTGTATATACTAGAGTATAAATGTAAAAGCATCAAGTAGAAGAAAATAAGGAAGTGCACCTGAAGCCAGTTGTGAAATCCAGAAACTGACTTTTCCCCGTGCTCCTTTATCTCTCCAACAAAAACATGTTCAAAAGCTGAAGAGCTAGCAGATGTACCTCCTCGACTATAAAGGTCGAACCAGAGATGAGTCATCATTCTCTTAAACTCTTCATAATCACCAGACACTACGCGTTTCATTGATAGATACTTGTGCAGATATTTAATTGGCGCAGTTCTACTGATCTCTTCTATGAATGCTGTTTGTTCTTGCTTCTCTTGAGGTGTTACATTCTCCTTACTACCCTGGTGGGGATTATAATTATCTAAAAGGGAACAGAAACGAGAATAAGTAGGCTTGTTAAATACTTCGTCACTAAGCCAGGAAAATAAACATCCTTCGGCCATATCGTCCTTTTGGTAAACCTTCTTTCCTTCACCGCAATCAATCTGGTAGTCCTTTCCTGGAACTAGGCGGTTGAGATCAAGTTCCCAGAGCTTGTTGCATGCTCTCGATAAATCTGAAAGCTCTTCTTCGGAGGGTTCCATGTCAACTCCATACTCAACCTCATTGGAATATTCTTGCTCATCAACGGGCTTTTTGTAATTGTCCCAGTTATCCATTTTAACCTGTTGCAGCATATTTACAATTTCCATATGATCACAAGCGTAAATTTTAAATGCACAACTGAAAAGCTTGAAGAATTGCCAAGTTGCTCAATCTGTTATTTTCATCCGAGAGAAGTATATTTTAGTTTCCCTGTACTCTTTTAGGTCTATATATGGAGTAATATAGTTTTTTCTCAAGGTAGGGGTAAAGTCTACGTACACACTACCTTTCCCAGACCCCACTTGTGTAATTTCACTGGGTTTGTTGTTGTTGTTGTTGTTGTTGCTGTATACAGAGTAGTATGGTTTTCCTCCACATCTTTTACTTGGTAACAAGAAATAAATCTTGTATTGTGGAAAGACATCTACTCCTTGTCTGTCGTTTAGACAGTAAAACTAGTTCACTAAGTTGTGAAATAATAACCTTTTGATGCCGTTTAGTAGGCTTTTTCTGGACTGTCTCCCAGCCGTCATTGTTTCCCTCGTCCTCCTGAAGAAATGCCAGTAAAACATGAGGATATCTTCATGAGGAAGATCAAATAGATATGATACTTGAGCAAGGCCAACCTTTTGATTGAAATTATCTTGCCTCTCATCGTCATTTCTTTCATACCCCTGAGGTGAAGCCTGCATGTATTGAGATGGCTGAGAACAGTGACCATTCAAACAGAAAACAACATGCTACTTCACACTGACTACATAAGTATTTCACACTGATATGATACTTTGTCTCTTCAACCCACTTGAGACCGGCGAAAAGCGCAAATACGGTCTGTTAGGGCTTTAAGTGGAAATAAAGGGCGGGCTTTAATGAAGAATGACACAAATGGAGAAAAAAAATATTTATGTATAGTCTAAGACCAATTCTATAAGCATAAATAACAAATATATGGACAAAGAAATTTAAAAAAAAATGGTAAAGTGAAATATCAAGTGTTTAGTGTCGCCTCTTCAGCATTGCACTTATTGACAAGAAAAAGTATGCCTTAAAGGCTTAATGATGACACTGAAGCGCCCGCTAGACGAGGCGAAGCGCTCAACATGTTTTGCACATCGCTTCAAGGCTGAAGTGCGCCTTTGACAACACTGCTTGAGATCCTATACAAGATATGTCCTTGCACTTCAACAACAAATTCCATACTAAAAGGTCAAGTTTTATTGCCCTCCAAACAGTTAATTGGGAGTAAGAATTTGCAGCACATACGGCCCAAGAGCCTTTTTCTTATCAATTGGCGTTTACATCTTGTTCATTCAAATTGCGTAAATCCTAAGTTGCTCCGACGTGGCAGTTTTGGTGTTGCGCCCGTATCGACACAACACTAGTATGGGTATGAGCTAAGTTGCTTGAACACGAGTGCAGGTGTCGACACAGGTGCGGATCTAGAGGTCAGATCCTTCGAAATGTAAATTCTAATATTCGGGGATACGAATCCTAGTACGGATACGGTGTGGGGATCTGGCTAAAAATAATTCAAAAGAATATATATATATATATATATATATTATGAGAAATTTTTGTGGATACTTACGTATAGCTTGTAAAGTGTGGATTGCATTTTTATTCTCAAGTTGTAGATAAGTAAAATGATTGATTTCCTACATAAGATATGCTATCTTTTTCAATTTACCCAAGTTTTGGTTCTGATTTTGAGAATTAAATTGTATCTCGTCTTGAATTTTTCCTTCCGTTATGGTCAAAGTACCCAAAATTATTTGACCAAATCCGTCCCATACCCACACCCGCACTTGAGAACACAAAATTCTCATAATTTAGAGATATTTTTTATATTTTTTAAATTATTTTTAGCCGGATCCCCGCATTCGTATCAATATTAAGATCCGTATCCCCGAATCTTAGAATTTACGTTTTGAAAGATCCGACCTCTAGATCCGCACCCTTGTCGGACACCTGCACCCGTATCCGAGCAACTTAGCATAAATCAACTGTACAAGCAGCCCTCCACCTTCTTTACACAAACAAGAGTAAGAAAACATCCCCTCTTTTCCTTTCCCATCCCCGCCCACTTCACCAAACGAATACTATCTATTAACTAATACTACTACAACAATCAATTAGGTCTCGATCTCAAGCTATTGGGAACAAATATGAATCCTCTATGTCCATTCCACCCTATTCGGCTCGTCTCTTTCCACTACATTTGGGTTAATTCATAAGGCAAGAAAATATGAACTATATTTTAACCACAAAAACTTCTCTAAAAGCAGGATTAATTTTTTTAAATAAGCACAAAAATTCAAGATTTGGGTGTCTCATATTCATGAATTTTACGCTATAGAATCTCAAAGACACTGTTAAAATTTACAAAATCAACCAAAAAAAAATACTTGTATGCACCTTTTGGGGCATCATGTGAGGCCTTGATTCACTTGATTTCCACTCCTCATTTCCACCATATCTCTCTTCCTGCCAAATATTCAAAATTAATTAGAAAAAAAAGACTCCAAAAACATCAAAACCTTTTAAACTCAAAAAGTCAACACTAATTTATTTATTCAACTTCTAGTCAGAAAAATCAAGAAAAACCAAATTAATTAACCTCTCTATTATATCCATGTTTACGATCACTGCTAATCCCTTCATCTTCTTGATCCCCTGACACCACCTGCACATATTAGCATACTCCATTAGCACAGATTAAAAAAGGGAAGCTTTTTAAAGTGGCAGTGACGAGTGCTAACCTGCGCCCAAGTAGATCTTGACCGTTCATCACGATCACCAGATTGATTGTTCCTGTCATCATTTTCATCATTGCCTAAAGCTACATTCAACAACCCTTTTACTAATCCTTCCATTGCTAATCAAATCAACAACTGGATCTTTTTCCTCCTTTTTTTGAGAGAGACTGGTAGTGTGATCTGATTGTGTTGAAATTGTGTTTAATAATAGCGGTTGAATGAAGTTGGGATAGGCGGGTAATGGCATTCATGTGAATAGTTCGAAGTCTGAGGTTCGTTTAATAATGTTTTGCCGACAGTAGGGACTTAAATGACTATATGGAGAAAGTTGTTTGACTTCAAACGTAAGAAAGTCAAGAATATCTCAATACACAAATAAAAGCCAGCCATTTTCATGTTTGATTTAGTTGATAATATAAGAAATATATTTAGCAATATTTCAAGATTTATTTTAGGATTTTATATTGCATAGAAAAACAGATTCATTGGTAGTAGTTTGGTACAAAATAAATTAAATCATTTAGAGATAATTTGGACTATCTAAATTGACTCATAAGATAACTTTGTTAAAATACATAAATGTTGGTCTGGTTCGTGTTCATTCACTCTATCTGTGAGAAAAAAGGTATTTATATGAATAGATAATTATTTAATTATGAAAATAGTTAACAAATAAAAGAATGAGTTTGAGTTTAGCAGATTGGGTCATAATACATTGTTTAGTTCAAATTTGGATAAGAATAGGTCGTGATATATTGCCCGCGATAAGTTCTATCTATATATATATTTTGGTCGCGAACTTATACTTTAACCGATTGTATCCACATTAGGAAAATGCCAGTTATGAATGGTATCCCGAAAATGTTAGGGGTTAACTCAACCCGTTTTAATTATGGGCGAAACTGGAGTCTTGTAAGGGAATTGATGACCTTTTATAAAAAAATTATACTGTATATACATGTAAAATATTAAATTTTTAAAGTATATAATATATATTGAACATCCTTTATCCGAATTTTTTTCCTTCTATCAAATTTGAACACTATTGAAAAAATTCCTGGCTTCAATATATCCAAATTTCATACAAGGGTCAATTTTTTCACGTATGATTATAGTCTGAGTCTCAAATTAGTGAGAACTGAGAAGCTTCAAGTTTGGATCTTTCTAAAGGAGAGTTTTGCTCATTATGCAAGTGAAGTGTTTGACTGTTAAAAATTATATAAAAATTCATAAATGGGGAAAGATTCTTGCAAAGTTCTAAAGCCGAGTATGCAGATTTGTTTGCAATTTATTAAGGTTAAAGAAGTTATAATAAAGTTTCGACAGAATTGTACCATATTAATCATTCTGCAAAAAAAAAAAAAAAAAAAAAAAAAAAAAAAATATATATATATATATATATATATATATATATATATATATATATATATATATATATATATATATATATATATATTGGTCGATTTTTCAATCCTTTTTCCTATTGATTCCGCCTTTAACAGGTAGGTTTGGAAAAGAAAATGCGTGACCAGTCATAGACACGGCCCAAAAAGAAAAAAGAAAAACCAAAGGTTCGGTAAAGACAAAAAATTGACTAGGTGATGTGGTTTTACAATTGAGAAATGATATTGTTTTATTTGAGAAATGATATCGTTTTACAATCTGGTGATGTGGAAAATCAAGAATCATAAACTTAACGAAAATTAGGGCATCTTCAGAATTCTCTTCACAAGAATTAAGACATTTAAATGCGATCAGAAAATACTGATAGGAAGAACTATAGTCGTTTTTATTTGCAAATTAACAAAAACACAGAGAGCGTCTAATAAACTTATACAATAAATTTCAACTCATACATTGATCCGAATTATAAGTGTGTTCACTCTCAGGCTCTATGTCAAAATCACTTTGTGATGACCCAAAGGGTCATCACCTATTTTAAATAATTTTTTTATTTTCGAGGCCTTAAAAACTTCATTTAGAGTCGCCTCGCTTTACTTGCGCCGTCCGGGCTCGTAGCCGGAAAGCTTAAATATGAAATTATGTGAAACAGCTAAGTTTTGATGTTAAAATGAATAAATTTGACTTTGGTCAACGTTTTGGGTAAACGGACATGGACCCGTGATTTGACAGTCCCGGAGGGTCCGTAGGAAAATATTAACTTGGCCGCATGCCCGGAATCGAATTCCGAGGTCCCAAGCCCGAGAAATAAATTTTTGAAAGAAATTATTTTCTGAAATTATTTAAGGAAATTTGAAATGAAATTTAATTAGAACATGTTAGTGTCAGACCCGTATTTTGGTTCCATTACCCGGTACAAATGTTATATATCATTTAAGATGTTACTGTGAAATTGATGAAAAACGGACGTCGTTTGATGTGATTCGGACCTAAATTGGAAAATTTGATGCTTTATGAATTTGAAAGAATTCTTGGATTTTGAGGTTCAATTCGATATTTATGATGTTATTTTGGCGATTTGATCGCACCTTTTTGAGGTTGTGTGTATATTTGGTTTGGAGCCTCGAGGACTTGGGTGAGTTTTGGATAGGCCACAGGTGCATTTTTAACTTAAAAAAAAATTTGTTGATATTCTGACCTGCAGGCTTCGCATTTTTGCGAAGCCTGGCTCACAAATGCGAGCTCGCAAATGCGAAGGCTTCCTCGCAAATGCGAAAAGCCCAGGCCTGCTATTTCCTCACAAATGCGAGACAATTCTTCGCAAATGTGAAAACTCTCCTATTGGCCAGACCTCGCAAATGTGATCAATAGATCACAAATACGACTACCACTAAAGCGTTACTGATGTCGCAAATGCGAAGATCCATAATTTTTGAAGGGTTCGAAAATGCGAACTACTTCTTTGCAATTCCCACATCTCAGAGGTCGGGGTTAGCAATTGCGAATCGCTGTTCGCATTTCTCATATCAGAGACCTGGAATTTTACGCTTAAACGATTTTGAGCTACATTTTTATATTTTCTTAAACTCAAACACACTTAGGCGATTTTCCAAGAACAAGTCTTCCTCCAAATCAATTGTAAGTTAGTTTTTACTCATTTCTTTCATTCATTAATATCATTTAACATGATATCAACCTAAAATCAAAGATTTTTATGGGGAAAGTTGGGTGTTTTAGTAGAACCTAGATTTTTTAAAAATTGAGAATTTGGACCTCAATTTGAGGTCCGATTTCAAAACAAATTATATATTTGAGTTCGTGGGGGAATGGGTAATCGGGTCTTGGTTCGAACCTTGAGTTTTGACCATGTGGGCCCGGGGTCAATTTTTGAATTTGTGGGTAAAACTTTGAAAAACTCATTTTCATGCACTAGGGTTGATTCATTTAGCATTTATTGATGTAATTAAGTAATTTGTGATTAGATACGGGCGAATTGGCTGTGGAATCAAGGGGTAAATCTATAATTGAGACTTGAGTGGTGTTCAAGGCATCGAGGTAAGTGTTTGGTCTAACTTTAGCTTGAGGGATTAGGAGTTGTGTCCTATTTGCTATGTGATAATTGTCGAGTATGACGTATAGGCATGATTACGAGTATCTATACGTTGGTGTCTAGCATGACCGTGAGTCTTTAAATTGTGAGTATCTTGATTTCGTTGTATCTTTCATGACTTGGTGACGATTCCTAATTGTTGTGAAAAGCTTGTGGAATAAAATTAAGACCTTTGAACATCGAGGTGCATTGACTCAAGTTATATTACAAATTATGAAAGTATATGAAATGATTGAACCCTTTGGAGCATTGGTTCAAGTGGTAAAGATAGTTTTGAAATAAAAGCGAAAGAAAGAGAAAGAGTTACTAAATTATTCCCTTGCCGGGATATTATTACTTTGTTGATTAATTCCCTTGCCGTGATGTTGAGATTATTGATATTGTACTTTTGACGGATTTTAATTATTTAAATTGTGTTCCCTTGCCAGGATTTATATTATTATTCTGTTTATTCCCTTTCCCCTTATTTGTGATTGTTGTTTGGGTGAGGAAGAGTGCTAAAGCACGAAGGGTGATGCCATACATTATTTGTTTATGTGAAAAAAGAGAGTAAAAATACGAAGGGTGATGCCGTGCCGCACGATGTACCATTCCGTGCCTATTATAGTGATTCTTATGGAGAGGGTAAAAGCACGAAGAGTGATGCCGTGCACTTGTCCATGAGTTGAGTTGTGTTGTCCTTTATATTTATTTTTCTGATTTCCTGCTGTTACTTGACTTTATGGTGATGCCATTGATTCCCTTGCCCTTATTGCTTTGTAATTATTGCTTGGGTGAGGAAGAGTGTAAAGCACGAAGGGTGATGCTGTGTATTATTTTTGTGAGAGAGTGTTAAAGCATGAAGGGTCATGCCATGTACTTATTGCCATTTGTTATGATTCCTTGTTGTTATCAGTTCAAGTGCATTAATTGTCTTATTCCACTATTACTATGATTCTTTATGTTGACACTTTCCTTTTTTGTGTTACTTGTTATTATCGAATCAAGGTATCCTTGCGCAACGTTATGCCTTGAATTTATTCTATAATTGCTACATGTTTATGTGACTTAATTGCTACTTGACATTTAGCATATTAAATATTAAATTGCCTAGTTACTTCTTAAAGTCCCCGATTAATTGCTACTTGTCATTATTTATTTTCCTCAGTGAATCATAATTATTGTGTATGGTCTTATGAATTCGTATTAATCATTGCGTTTGTTAGAGTAAATTTCATTTGGAAGAATTCTTGATATAATAAAATGGGAACGGGTGATACGCCTACCACGAAATTTAATAAAATTGAAGCGGGTGGTACGCCTACCACGGGATTTAATAAAATTAGAGAGGGTGGTACGCCTACCACAAATTTAATGAAATGGGAGCGGGTGGTACGCCTACTACGAGATTTAATAAAATGGGAGCGGAAAATGGGAGCGGGTTGTACACCTACAACAAGATATGAGAAATGGGATCGGGTTGCACACCTGCAACGAATTGTGAACCGAGAGTGAAATCCGCCTTTCTTTTTCCTTATCGTTGTTAGAAGTTGAATTTTGATTTCGTGGTAATTTTCTTGAGAACATGCTTTATATGTTATTTCCCCAAAGCATGTATCCCCTTCCCATCTTTATTTGTTTGTTTCTGCTTTACTTTCTGTTGTATATTATACAACTGCACATGTTTATTTGGTGGTCTGGTCTTCGTTACTACTTTGCCGGGGTAAGGTTAGGCACTTACCAGCATATGGGATCGGTTGTGCTGATACTACACTCTGTGCTCTTTGGCAGATATTCAGGTTCCAGACAACAATAGTAGCTCAGGAGCCAGCCTTCAGTCCTTCGAGACACCGAGGTAGCCTTGTAGGCGTCCGCTGGCCCATTGTCTCCTCTATCTATATTTATGATCTGTTATCTTTTGTATTCGAGACAGACAATGTTACTCTCTTTCAAAGGGTTGTATGTAGTAAATCTTAGTAGTCCGTGAATGTTGTGACACAAGTTCTGAGTAGAGGCATATGTGAATTTTCCTTATTATTTTGGTTTATTTCGTTTAAGTCTTCCGCTAAATTACGAATTCTGCTGTTGTTTAATTATTTATTTTCTGCTAATTAAATTGGTAAAAATGGATTTAAAACAAAAGTATTTATGGATTCTAAATGTGCGGCTTGCCTAGCTTTTACGAGTAGGTGCCATCACGACTCCTGAGGGTAGGAATTTCGGATCGTGACACACTCAAAGTCATTAAATTAATTTTTTTAAAAGATAATAATTGAAATTATCGAGATTGAAGATGTAGATTAGGGTATGCAAATAAGTGGTGCTAAGTTTGCCAAACTACAAAATCTAAGGCTTCATGAGCAAAATCTAGCACGTATATTAAGGATTTCGCCCCCATTTTTTGGAAATATAAATAAGGAAGCTTCCCATTTTTTAGAAGTACATCTTTTCAATGCCAATATTCTCGACATCTTTCGCTAAGCATATATTACAATTATGCTAAGCTTGAAGAAGCTCTGGCTTAAAGAGCTTCACGGCCTACAATGACCAAAGCAAATAGAAGTTTCTAGAGGATCGAAGCTAAGACAAGAAGGGAACTCCCAAATGAGTGAAGAGAGAATCACTTCTCAATTATGCATAAGCTGAAACATATATACAATTAAATTAGCTAATGACATCTAATCAATCAACTACCCAACCTCCAACTAACCTCTAACTAACAGCTACAACTAACTATCGGAATAAACAGTGTAACTGCTAACTAACTCTAACTAACTATCAGAAAAGAAAATATAATACAGATATTCTTTCTCTTATAATCTTAATACCCCCCCCCCCCCCCTTAAGTTGGAGGTGTAGAACACACAGCCAACTTGCGCAAGACAGTAGAATGCTTGATCCCAGTGAGAGATTTGGTGAGAATGTCAGCAAGTTGATCACCAGTTCTAATATGTTGAAGCAAGATGAGGTCATCAATGAGTTTTGCCCTCACGAAGTGGCAACTTCTTCAATGTGTTTGGTACGTTTGTGAAACACTAGATTCCTGGCAATGTGGAGAGCAGATTGACTGTCACAAAATACCGGAATAGATAGAGCATGAGGGACAGTCAATTCAGTGAGCATATGATGTAGCCAAGCAAGTTTGCCAATGACCTTTCTAATGGATATGTACTCCGCTTTTGCTGAAGAAAGGAAGATGGTTTCTTGCTTCTTAGATTTCCAACTGATAGAACCGTTACCCAAAAAAACAAGATATCCTGACAAAGACCTCCTAGATTCTGGGCATGCAGCCAAATCAGAATCACATTAGGCTTTTACTGAGAAATCATTATCCCTGGACATGAAGAGACCCAAGGTGGGATCCTTGAGTAGGTATCTGAGCATATGGTATGTTGCCTGAAGATGAGTTTCCTAGGGTCCTGCATATATTTGCTTAAATGTTGCACCCCGTAAGCTATGTCCAGTCTGGTGTTGGTGAGGAAGTTTAACTTCCCAAATAGCTTCCGGTAGAAAGTAGGATCATATAGAGGCACTCCTTCCATAGATTTCAACTTTGTTGTAGGATCAAGTGGAGAAGACAAACTCGTAGCATGGAGACAGTGATCAAGAGTAAACTTCCTTTGGGAGATCAAAGTTCCACCATTTCTGTAGAGCACTTCAAGTCCGAAGAAGTAGTGTAATTTGCCTAAGTCTTTGATCTTGAATTTGTCATGTAGGAAGATTTTTAGCAGTTGAATTTCAGTAAGGTCATTTCCAGTTAGCAGAACATCATCTACATAGACTCCCACAAATAACACACTATAAAATGTTCTTTTGTAAAAGATAGAATAATCGGGCATAGAATGAATGTAGCCCTTGAAATACAAAGCTTTTGTGAGTTTAACATACCATTGTCTGCTAGCTTGCTTTAGACTATAGAGGGAATTGTTCAATTTGCAAACCAGGTCTGGAGAAGAAATTGCAAGTCCTTGGGGCAGCTTCATATATACCTCTTCATGCAAATCTCCATGAAAAAAAACATTGTTCACATCTGATTGAAATAGCTCCCACTTCTTCTTAGTTGCAGTAGCAATCAAAGCTCTCACAGTGGTCATCTTCATTACTGAAGAAAAGGTTTATGTGTAATCTATGCCAGTTTTTTGTGTATAGCCTTTCACAACTAATCTGACTTTGTATCTTTGCACACTCCCATCATCTTATGCTTTACCTTGAAGACCCATTTGCAGCCTATGGCTTATTTCCCAGCAGGAAAAGGGACTCAGGTCCAGGTGTTGTTTGCATGAAGTGCTTCAAATTCCTGAATCATGGCATGTTGCCAGGCAGGATTGACTGTTGCTTCTTTATAAGATGAGGGACCCTATCATTACATATGCTTTTCACAACCTGCCGACTATTTATATTAAGTACATTAGGAGTAATATGGTTATTTTAGGTAAATAGAGCAGTGAGAGAAAATGAAGGGTTATTCTGAGTGGTTTCAACATGCTGAGATTGTTTTAGGGTAGGCATGTTACAAATATATTCAGACAAGTAAGATGAGTTCTTAGATACTCTACTGGAAACCATTTGAATTGGCCTCTCAACAGAAGATGAAGGTTGGTCTACCCTGGAGGTCATTGAAAGATTTAAGTCCGGTGATGTGGTAGTAAGTGTAAGAGGGAAATGCATAGTAGGAATGGGTGACAATGGGATATTAATGTGTGTGGTGCTATTAGGTGGTGGTGCAGTAGAGTTATTTGTTTGAGAATTTAAAATATTGTAGACTGGGTAACGACAGCAGCAAGTAGGATGATCATGATGTATGATAGGATTAGGCAAGAGAAAAGAAGAATTTGGTACAGGTGGAGTGAAAATGGGAAGATTGATTCATGAAAAATCACATCTTTGGAAACACAAATTTTCTTAGTGATTAAGTTTAATACCTTGTACCCCTTTAAATAAAAAAGGATATCCTATAAAGACACGTGGGGAGGTTCTTGTTTCAAATTTATCTCTGTAAGGCTTAGGGATAGTTGGATAACATAAACAACTAAAACTTCTTAAGTGTGAGTAGTTTGGTTTCTTTCCATACAGCAACTCAAAAAGGCATTTGTTTTTTAAGGGTACATTAGGTAATCAATTGATGAGAAAAGTTGCTGTAAGTACACACTCTCCCCAGTATCTCAATGAAACTTTATCTTGGAACAATAAGGCTCTGGCAGTCTCCAATAAGTATTTGTGTTTTCTCTCTACTATGCCATTTTGTTGGGGTGTACAGGGGCAGGTTCTTTGGTGTTCAATGCCTTTTGACTAAAACAATGAATTGGCCTCATTACTAGTGAATTTCAAGCCATTGTCTGATCTGATGCATTTTATTTTGGTGGTAAATTGTTTTTCAACCATGGATATGAAAATTTTGAGGGTAAGTAGTGCAATACTTTTGCATCTTAGTAGATGATTCCAAGTGGATCTACTAAAGTCATCTACTATGGTGAGAAAATACTTGAAATTGTCATGAGTATACACATGATAAGGTCCCCACAATTCTATGTGTAAGAAGTCAAATATGGTGGTGGTGTTTGTAACCTTTGGAGTAAAATGAAGTCTAGCTTACCTGGCCATAGGGCATATAGAACAAAGGAATGGTTGTCTTGGTGCAAGGTCTGCTGGGATATTGGGTATCATTTTCATCTTTGCAAAAGGTAAATGACCAAGTCTATAGTGCCATAACATGTTCATATCGTTCATATCATTTGAAAAGGAGTCAGAATTACAATCTCAGTGTGTTTATTGCAATGAGAATTATTTACAGTAGGAAGTGGATACACATTATTCACATTATAACTCGGATGAAGAGGAAAAGAAACACATTTGAGTATTTACAGATGGAATAGTTTAACAGGAATGAGAAAAATAAGGTGTTGCAGTAGCATGATCTACATCATTCTTTGATGTTGTTGAATTTCCATTATCCAGACAGTCTGAGCAAAGAAGGTACAATCCATCATGGACTTTACCAATCTCCAGAGGCCTCTTCAGAGAAGGGGCCTGTAGAAAACAACATGTTTTAGCCTAAACATTTGAGATGTGCTGTCAAAGAGCTAATAGAGATGAGGTTGTATTTGAAAGTTGGGACATACAGAACTTTGTATAGGATTATTTTGGGTGTAAGAGTCACAATTCTATTTCTGTGACTTTGACTTTGTAGCCATTCGACAATTTCACAAGTAAGGGATAAGGTAAAGTGACTATGTTCTGTAAGTGTATTTTGTTGAAGGTCATGTGGTGTGAGGCTCCTGAGTCCAGAATCCATAAGTCACCCTTAGCTTGAAAACATTTTCATGACAGTTTGTCAAAATCTATAGAAGAAGTACAAGTCACAATACTTGCAAAATTTCCTGCAAAATTCACTGTTGCATTGGCTGGATTTGTGTTTGAACTGTCCCCTAATCCATCATTGTGAAAGTGCTGCAGAAGTCTCACCATTTGATCATATTTCTCCCTTGAAAGATTTACACTTTGGTTGTTATTGCCTCCTTGGTTCTCTAGATCTTCTCCTTGGTTTGACATTGTATAAGATGGCATAGTTTGTGTACTAGACACAACATTTGCTGTAATGTTCCTTCCTCTATTTTTCTTGGGATACTGATTGTAGTTGTTTGAGTTGTAATTTTGAGTTCCTTGTCGATTGAATTGCTGTGGATATCCATGAAGTTTGAAGCACTTTTCCTTGGTGTGACCTTGTTTCTTGCAGAAGTCACAAAAGGGCCTAGGTCTGTTGTTCACTGAAAAATTTGTTCTGAATGATCTCAGAGCTGTAATACTGGTATTCATTGCACTAGACTAAAAATTCAACTGATTCCTTGGTCGAAACTCTCTTTGCTTTTCCTTTTGTACTAGAAGGGCAAAAGCATGTGCCATTGATGGCTAGGGATTCATCATCAGAATGCTTCCTCGAACTACAGTGTAGACCTCATTCAAGTCCATTAGAAATTGTATGAGTCTCCTATCTTGCTCAACTTTGTGCATGTTCTCTTTTGCACCACATCTGCACTGACAATTATATATTGATTTAGCACCCAGATTGGTCAATTCTTCCGACAACCTCTTCATTTTAGTGTAGTATCCAATTATGTCGAGCACTCCTTGGCTCAAGTCATTAGTCTCCTTTTGGATCTGGTATTTTTAGTCTCCGCTTGTTTGATCATAACGATCTTCAAGTTCTCTCCATAGTTCAACTGAAGTGTTCATGTACTCCACACTATCTGCAATTTCTTTTGCGAGTGAATTCAAAATCCACGAGGTTACCATATCATCACACCTCTCCCATTGCCCAAAACTTGGCGAATTCGAATTAGGTTTTACACATTCTCCATTGATGAAGCCTAATTTATTTTTAATAGAAAGAGATCTCAATATACCTCTCCTCCATGACCGATATCCTAGTCCACCAAAAAGCATTGGGACCAAAACTAGCCTAGGGCTATCAGAAGGATGAATGTAAAGTGAACTACTCACATCGATCGTCGACTGAATTTCTGTTGTTGCTGTGTTCATGGTGTCTATGGTAAGCAACCCCCACTTCCAACCGAGAGGTTGTGAGTTCGAGTCTCCCCAAGAGCAAGGTGGGTAGTTCTTGGAGGGAAGGATGCCGGGAGTCTATTTGGAAACAGCCTCTCTACCTTAGGGTAGGGGTAAGGTCTGCGTACACACTACCCTCCCCAGACCCCACTAAGTGGGATTATACTGGGTTGTTGTTGTTGTTGTTGCTGTGTTCATGGTGTCTGCATCACCTACCACCATGTCTGCCTTAGATCGAGATCAGGATTGAATGACAAGAAAAATTAATTGACTGAGAAAATGAGAACACAGAGATTCTCGATCGAGTGAGTTCAAATATGATCCCTAGCTTCGAATATGGATGAACTGCGATATGTGATTTAAGTGGATTGTTCTTGTCAAAAGAGCAAGGATCTAATACCATATTAAGCTTGAAGAAGCACAAGCTTAAAGAGCTTCAAGGCCTACAGTGGCGGAAGCAAATAGAAGCTTCCAGAGGATCGAAGCTAAGACAAGAAGGGAACTCCCATATGAGTGAAGAGAGAATCAGTTCTCAATTATGTATAAGCTGAAACATATATACAATCAAATTAGCTAATGATAGCTAATCAACAACTAATCAATCAACTAGCGACCACCAACTAACCAATAACTAACAACTACAACTAACTATTGGAATGAACAATTCAACTGCTAACTAAGTATCGGAAAAGAACAGAAAATACAGATATTCTTTCTCTTATAATCTTAATAGATTACAATGTGAAAATACTCGACAGAGGTGCCAAATGATTAAGGAGTAAAATTAAAACATTATGATTAACATATACCCTCCACTGTGCTTAGCTCTTGACATTTGTGTAATTCTTTCATGTCTTTAAGAATAATGATTATTAGAATGCAGAGACACCTTTTTGCGTTATTGAGTATCTTTCCTTATCTGAAGCAGCAACAACAACAACAACAACCCAGTATATTCCCACAAGGTGAGGTCTGGGGAGGGTAATATGTAGACAGGCCTTACCTCTACCCGAGAGGACAGAGAGGCTGTTTCCAATCGATCCTCGGCGCATGGAAAAAAAGGCAAACAAAAACAAAAACAAAAACCGCATTAGTTACTCCAGCATACATCTCATAAAAATTATCTAAACATAAGATGCATATGTACCATAAATAAACAGACATGCAAAGATATCAAAACAGTAACTACCATAAATGACTACCAAAAGAGAACACAAACTAATCATCTGTGGGCGGCCCTACCACGCCTCACACCCCGGGAAAGGAGTATGAAAAATCTAGAAGCCCCTATCCTACAACCCCGATACTAGACCTCCAGACTTTCCTATCAAGGGTCATGTCCTCGGAAATCCGCATCCTGGCCATGTCCTGTCTAATTACCTCTCCCCAGTATCTCTTAGGCCTCCCTCTGCCTCGCCTTACACCGACCACCGCTAGCCGCTCACAACTCCTCACCGGGGCGTCGGGGCTTCTCCTCCGCACATGCCCGAACCATCGAAGTCTTGCCTCTTGCATCTTCTCATCTACTGGGGACACCCCCACCTTCTCCCGAATAACTTCGTTCCTAATCTTATATAACCTGGTAAGTCCGCACATCCACCTAAGCATCCTCATCTCCGCAACCATCATCCTCTGAACGTGAGATTTCTTCACCGGCCAACACTCCGTCCCATACAGCATGGCAGGTCTAACCACAACTCTATAAAACTTCCCCTTGAGTTTCTGTGGCACTTTCTTATCACACAAGACTCCTGATGCAAGCCTCCACTTCGACCACCCCGTCGCTATACGGTGAGTGACATCCCCGTCTATCTCTCCGTCCCCCTGGATCACCGATCCAAGGTATCTGAAACTATCCTTCTTGGCTATGGCCTGAGATCCAATCATCACGCTCCCTCCCACTTCGCTCGACTCAGCGCTAAATTTGCACTCCAGATATTCTGTCTTAGACCTGCTTAGTTTAAACCCCTTAGACTCGAGAGTCTGTCTCCATTCCTCTAGCCTCTCGTTAACACCGACCCTCGTCTCGTCTACCAGGACTATGTCATCAGCAAATAGCATACACCAAGGAACATCCCCTTGAATATGCCGCGTCAAAGCATCCATCACCAAGGCAAACAAGAGGGGGCTAAGCGCAGATCCTTGATGGAGCCCCATAACCACCGGGAAATGGTCTGAGTCGCCACCCACTGTCCTAACCCTAGACTTAGCTCCATCGTACATGTCCTTGATTACTCTGATGTAGGCTTCCGACACGCTCTTAGCCTCCAGGCACCTCCATAGTACCTCCCTAGGGACCTTGTCATACGCCTTCTCCAAGTCGATGAACACCATGTGCAGGTCCTTCTTCATATCCCTAAACTGTTCCACCAATCTCCTGACAAGGTGGACAGCTTCTGTAGTGGACCGGCCCGGCATAAAACCGAACTGGTTCTCGGAAATAGATGTCGACTCCCTCACCCTGGCCTCGATCACCCGCTCCCAGACCTTCGTGGTGTGGCTTATTAATTTGATGCCCCTATAGTTGTTGCAACACTGGATATCCCCTTTGTTCTTATACAAGGGCACCGCTGTACTCCACCTCCACTCCTCTGGCATCCCTTTGGACCTGAAGATCGCATTGAACAACCTGGTGATCCACTCCACTCCTGGCTTACCCATGCATTTCCAGAACTCCACCGGGACTTCGTCTGGCGCGGTCGCTCGACCTCTACTCATCCTACGCAAAGCCCCCACGACCTTTTCCACCCTAATGCGCCTGCAGTACCCTAAGTCTCTATGACGCTCCGAATGCCCCAGCTCCCCTAGTTCTATGGTTTGGTCCCCCTCCTCGTTGAGAAGGTCTCGGAAGTACGCCTGCCATCTCTGTTTGACTTGAGACTCCCCCACCAGGACTCTACCATCTTCATCCTTGATGCACCTAACCTGGTCCAGGTCCCGCGCTTTCCTTTCCCTTACTTTGGCTAACCGGAATAACTTCTTGTCCCCGCCTTTCTCCCCCAATTCCTCGTACATGCGACCAAAAGCCACGTTTTTAGTCTCCGTGACAGCCAATTTCGCTTCCTTCCTTGCCACCTTATAGCTCTCTCTGTTCACCCGCCTTTCTTACTCGCTTGTGCTCCCTGCCAACTTCGCAAAAGCAGCTTTCTTCACCTCTACTTTTCCTCGCACTACGTCGTTCCACCACCAGTCGCCCTGATGTCTGCCTAGATAACCTTTGGTTACCCCAAGCACATCCCGCGCTCCTGTGACGACCCGGCCCGTCGTCAGGGGAATTACCACCCCATTATGTTGTAAAAACATGTTTTACGATTTTATATCAGTGTTAGAGTCTATCGGGTGAGTTAGGAGTGAATTGGATTGAAAATGAGGCATATAGCCTTTTTGAAGGAAACTTGAATAAGGAAAGTCAACCCGGAGTTGACTATTTGGTTAGAGGGATCGAAATCGGATTTTGATGATTCGGTTAGTTCCGGGAGGTGATTTGTGATTTAGGGGAGCGATCGGAATTGAATTTGGAGGCCCGTTGTAGAAATAGGCTTGAATTGGCTAAGGTTGAATTTTGGCGAAATCCGAACGGTAGGTGAGATTTTGATCCGGGAGTCGGAATGGAATTCCGACAGTTGCAGTAGTTCCGTTAGGTGATTTTGGATGTGCCTGCAAAATTTCAGGTCATTCGGACGTTGTTTGGTCGGGTTTTTGATTGATTGTGTAATTCGGAATGTTTGAAGGAATTTAGGCTTGAATCCGTGTGTAATTGGTGATTTTAATGTTTAGGATGGTGTTGTTATGATTTGAACAAGTTTGTATCGTGTTTTGGGGTATGTTGGTGGTTTTCGTTGGGGTCCCGGGGGCCTCGGAGTGTTTTCGGATGGTTAAACGGGAGAAAAATGTGGAAATTGTAGACTTGTGTTCTGGTTCTGTGGTTTTCGCTCCTGCGGAAATGGGAGCGCAGGAGCGACTCCACAGGAGAGGACAACGAGGCGCAGAAGCGGAGCCGACCGCTGAAGCGGAGCCTGGTCCGCAGGAGCGGCTTCGCTGGTGCGAGAGGTCGATCGCAGAAGCGGTCCTGAGCCGTCTTGGGAAAATCCGCAGAAGCGGATGTTTGATCGCATAGGCGAGTCCGCTGAAGCGGACTCTTGGTCGCAGAAGCGGATCATTCCGCAGAAGCGGACTAATTTCCGCAGAAGCGGATGCGCAGGGGCGGTCCCTTGATCGCTGGTGCGGAAATGGCCAAAAGGGCATGGGTTCGCAGAAGCGACCAAAAGGTCGCAGAAGCGGTTCCGCATGGGCGGAATTTTATCCGCAGAAGCGAAAATCGCTGTGAGTTAAGTGTATCAGAAGTTAGAAAAATTTTCAGAAACATTTCACACATTTGGGTCTCGGCTTTAGAGGCGATTTGGGCGATTTTGAAGAGAAATTCAAGGGAAATCATCAAGTAATCAACTATGGACTTAAACTATGGTTAGTATTGGTAATATTATGCGATTATATCATGAAAATGGAGGAATTTGGGGTAATTTATGGAGGATTTAGCCCTAGGCTTGAACTTTAGAAAATCAAGGTTTTGAATGGGCAAATGGAGTCCGAATTTGGTAAAATTGATATGCTTAGACTCGTATCAAGATGAGGATTCCGAATATGTGACTTTCGTAATTTTTCGAGAAGCGTACCGAAAGTCGGGTTTTGACAACTTTGGGAATTTTGATGTAAATTGGGTTATATTGATTGGGTGTTGTCCCATTGGCCTAATTTGTTGTGTTTCTACTCTATTTGATCAGATTCTACGCGTGCGGAGCTTGATTCTCGTGGCAAGGGCATTGCGGAGTAGTCGTCGCGCCGTATTGAGGTGAGTAATAGATGTGGGTGATGACCGGCGGGTTCGAAACCCCGGTATACCACTTTGTGACGCTTGTATAGCGGCGAGACACGCACACTCTTGAGAGTGCGGGGTCGATCATGAATTGGAGACTATATATTAGTCCGACCTGTTGAATCTGTATTATTGGCTATTCTCGAGCCGTTGAACCCCCTTCTTGGGCGGTTGAGTATAATTGTGGGCCGTGAGCCAGTTATTGGATCCCACGAGGATCGTTATCATTGTCTTATCATATAGACATGCTAGTTTACTACTAGTCCGCAGCTATTTCTGTTATTATGCTAATTCCAATCTCTGGAACTTGATATTACTGTTTTCCAACTGAAAAATGATAAAAGAGTTTTCAAAAACTACTTTTGAGCATGCGAGGCTGTATCTGCATATTAGCTGACTAGTAGTGGATCGGGCTGCGCGCCGCAGCGAGATATATATGTTGGATCGGGCTGCACGCCGCGGTAAATCTCTATGAGATGTGCTTGGGCTGTAGGAGCCCCTCCGGAGTCTGAACCCCCACAGTGAGCATGGGTACCCAAAATTGGAGTCGGGCTACGCGCCGTAGCGGTCATATCATGCATTGCGTTGCATTTAGCTACATCTGCTAGCTGTTATGCTATTTATTGGTATTTGTTGGTACAGGTACAGTGAATATTGATTCTATGACAGGGTAGCTGATTATAGTTTTACATAGTGTTTTATTGCGGATTTCTTATCTGCGCTGTCTTACTCTTGTTTATTACCATTGAGTCTGGCAGTACTCATTTTACTCCCTGCACCTTGTGTGCAGATCCAGGTACCTCTCAGCAGTGATCCAGTAGCTGTGCGAGGCGACATCCGTGGGATATACGAGGTAGCTGCAGAGTCCGCAGGACCCGATATTCCTTCCTACTTGTCTTTTGATTTTGTATTGACATTTCTTTCCGCACTTGGTATTTTTGTAAACCTTTATACAATTACGTTCAGTAGAGGCTCATGACTCTTGACCCTTGGTCTATGGGAGTTGATGTATTATGGAACTTGGTTCCCTGTTTTCGTTATATGTATCGTTATTGTTTTGAAATGCTTAAATGGGTTAAAGAGAGCTTCTAGCTCCGTTGTTGATATTGATTGGTCAGGCTGTCTTAGCAATGTGCTGGGCGCCATCACGACCGGATTTGGGGTCGTGACAGCTGCCTTCCTAACCAGATTCGCCGTCTTTGACCACATTGCGTCTGCTACCCCAGAACTTCTCCAATCTCCACCCTCGACTAACCTTCTCTCCAGCTCCTGGGCTTTCTCTTTAGTCAGAGCACCCCATCTAATTCGCGGTTGGCCCCGAGCACCCCTCTGCTTCTTTTTCACCCAGATTCCGACATCCATCACTAGGAGTCTATGAAGGGTTGAAAGGGACTCTCCCGGAATAACCTTGCAGTCCCTGCACAAACCTCTATCGCTCTTCTAAGAAGGAGGTAATCGATTTGAGTCCTCGCCGTCGAACATTTGAAGGTGACCAAATGCTCCTCCCTCTTCTGAAATGTCGAGTTAGCAATCAAAAGCTCGGAAGCCCTAGCGAACTCCAGCAGCGCAGAGCCTCCTCTGTTCCTAACCCCAAGGCCAAAGCCACCGTGCACCTCACCATAACCACTAGCATCTGCCCCAATATGGCCGTTAAAGTCCCCTCCGATGACCAACTTCTCAGATTGGGGAATACTACGCACCAACCCATCCATGTCATCCCAAAAATGCCTCTTGACCTCTTCATCTAAGCCCGCATACGTAGGCACTGATGACGTTGAGGACGCAACCCCCGATAGCCAACTTAATAGACATCAACCTATCGTTCACTCGCCTAACCTCCACCACGGACTCCCTAAGGTCCTTATCCACCGGGATGCCCACTCCATTCTTACCCCTCACGACCCCAGGGGAGGGGATTAATTTAAAAAAAATATATTAGCTAGGGAATTTTCAACCATTAAAAAACATAGGAATATAATAACACCCAATTGTCTACATATTACATGAAGTCCCAACGGAAAAGTGAGATCACGTCTTTACCATAAAAATATGGGGTTGACCAGTGCTTTTTTATCCCTTCAGTCTGCACTCAAGCAATACTAAACCAGTAAGGTAGTCATGGTAATATAGAGTGCATTTCCCAAAAAGACCATCCCAAGGGGATAGGGAGAATAATGACGCACCCATGCACAGAAGGGAGATACGAAAAGGATGCACTAGATAACAACAGAGTAAACCTCACAAAAAATGATAGCAAGAGTACGAAAAATGTGTACAGGTTAAACGAGAGGCGGGAGGTACCAACTCCCGGTGAAAAAACCTGAAGGTAGGCTTTGGTGCGCCCGAGGTCAAGTGCTGCTTCCCCTTGCACGTCCTGGCCGGTGTTGCTTAGCTCTTCACTCCCAACGCCGCAAAGTCGCCTTGTCGCCTGTCCTGAGATTTATCGGGACGGGTAGTTCTGTTGCGTCCCGTCGAAAACCTGCACAAACACAAAGCCAACCACACAAAAAGGCGGGGGAACGGGTGTGGGGACTGCCGGCGACTCGCCGGAGTTAGGGAGAGGGATGGGGAGAAACAGAGGTTGGGGGGAGCTGGGCGGGGGGGGGGGAGAGAAGACAGGTGGGGGGGAGAGAAGAGAGGGAGAGAGATGAGAGGTGAGGTGGGGCGGGGGCTGGGCGGGGGCTGGGCGGAGGGGGAGAGAAGAGAGGTGGGGGTGGGGGTACCTTACCTGGGTGGCTGGTCGCCCTTACCTGGGTGGCTGGTCGCCGGAGGGGGGAAGGGGGAGAGGGGAGGGGGGGAAGGGGGGAAGTGGGGAAGTGGGGGAAGGGAAGCTGCCGCTGGAGAAGAAGACCGTTGGAGAAGAAGACCGTTGGGCAGCTTATCTATGCAATGATGATCAACATTAGGC
>JASVEL010001551.1:0-166964 GCA_032618575.1 Nicotiana noctiflora | reverse complement strand
GATAAAACATGCAGGAAGACAGAGAACATAAATCAAAGAAAAGAACAGCGAAAGGAAGGGGGACTTAGCTTGCAGGGCCTGTCCCCTGAGCTTCCTATCCTTCTCTTTCTTTATTATTCCTATTCTCACTCGGACCTCTTCAGACTCTTGGACCTTTTCTTTTACTCCTTTTTTCTTTCATTTTTCTCTTCTATTTTTCCTTTTAGGCTTAAAGACGGAACCTTTTTTGAGGTTTGAGTTGCAGAGAGGTGTTTGGGAGAGTAAAGGATGGATCTTTGGGTAGTTCGAGGTTTGGGGGTCGCCGGAGTTAGGTTTCCGGCGACCTTCTTTTGGATATTCGAGGCGATCCAATGAGATTCGAAGGGTGAGGGTGGCATGGTTGGGTAGATCAGGTTATAGTGGTTCTTTTGGCATTGGTTTGGTATGATTTCTCGTTGTTTGGGTGGTCACCGGCGAAGTTCCGGTGACCGGCAAGTCAAGAACATGGTCTGTTTTAGGGTTCTTTCTGGAGTAAAGAAGAAGAGAAGCAAGAAGAAGAAGAGGGAAGGGAAGCTGAAAGGCCGGCGACCACCGTGGAGGGTGGTGGCCGCCATGGCCGTCTAGGGTTGAAGGGTTGAAGATGATGGAGGAGATGAGAGAAAAGGGGCGGCTAGGTTTAGGGTGTATTGAAAAATGATCAAAATTTTCGGACCAAAGCCTTTTATAGGCCGGTCGTTTGAGATAATCCGAGCCGTTGGTTTGCTGGAGATCAACGGCTCTGGCTAACGTTACTAAACCGGCGTCGTTTCATTACCAACGAGACCAAAAATCTTTGACCATCAGATCCCTGGACGGACGGCTCAGATTAATCCCTGAATTTCAATTACTTAAATAAAACCATCTCTTTTCCTCAGCCATTAGATTAAACAAAGCGGACGGCTGAGATTGTATCTCTTTTGGGCTCAGACGGGCCAAACAGTGGGCCAGTTCGCTGGGCTAGACAAAAAATGAATTTCGCTGGCCCAGTTTCTATTAAACTATATGTATTTTTTGTATTTTCTACTATTTAATTATTTTTTTATGTATTTTCTTTTACACTTTTTTTTTCTTTTTCTTTTATGGAAAAATATAAAACCTAATTTCCTACCTACTCTAATTAATTAGTATTTTTTGCAATTTTTCTGCTATTTTTTCTTTATTTTCTCCTATTTAAACTATTTTGGCTAATTTTCTAACTAACTAAACTAACAAATTAATTACTTAGCCTATTTTTGATTTTCTTCTAATTTCTACTTATTCAAACTCAAAAGTATAGCTAATTCCAAACAAAGCAAGTAATTGCACTCAAAAAATATATTTATTTTAATTTGGAATTGTTTGCTTGGTGCAAAAATCACGTGCTCACAGCTGCCCCTCTTTGCTCGGGAACACGAAGAGTTTCAGTGCAAAGACAAGTGAGCAGTAATGAGAGATTTTTGCACATCGGCACATTCCGTGAAAGCATTTTTGAAAATCTTTTGACCGCACCCTGCTTTAGAGGTTGCCTACATATCCTGGGCTAAACAGGAATCAGGTCAGTGTAGTTCGGGAAGGTCTGGCAGTTTAAAACTACCAGACTCACTGTTGCATTGACACTGTTGAGACTTGTCGACTTACTCCTTATTACACCGGGGGAAAATGTAAAATGAAGAAGCTATTCTAAGCTATGATCCTACAATTACAATTGTTCTTAATCTAGCTTTTGCTCTTCTTCCCTTTCCTGTGATGCAGAATCTTCCTTCTTTTTTGTCGTTTTTCTTGTCGACTCTCTTTTTTGTTGATTTTCTTGTTTTTCTTGTTGACTCTCTTTTTGTTGATTTTCTTGTTTTTCTTGTTGACTCTCTTTTGTTGATTTTCTTGTTTTTCTTGTTGACTCTCTTTTTTGTTGATTTTTCTTGTTTTTCTTGATCTCGAGATGAACCTGGCTCAAAACAAAACAACAAACTACCCTCTTTTTTTTCTTTTTCTGCGCCCCAATGTGGGCTTTTAACTATATAAACCATGATGTGCGTAAAAATATTCCCGTATTAGAAGGTGGGCACCTACACGTAAATTAAACGTGCAATGCAAAATGCGAAAAGTATTCCCGTATTAGTAGGTGGGCGCCAACGTAATTTAAACGTGCAATGCGAATGCATAAAATATTCCCGTATTTGAAGTGGGCACCTAACGTAAATTAAACGTGCAATGCGATGCGTAAAAGTATTCCCGTATTGAAGGTGGGCACCTAACGAATTTAAACGTGCAATGCGAATGCGTAAAATATTCCCGTATTATACGTGGGCACCTAACAGAATTTAAACGTGCAATGCGATGCGGAAAAGTATTCCCGTATTTGAAGGTGGGCACCTAACGTAAATTAAACGTGCAATGCAAAATGCAGAAAAGTATTCCCGTATTAGATGGTGGGCACCTAACAGAAATTAAATTGCCATTCCATTCTTCGGGCGGGCACCCCGACTTCAACAACAATTTAAAACTTCAACATCAATTAAAACTTAAAGTAAAATGCCATTCCATTCTCCAGGCGGGCACCCTGACTTCAACAATGAACTTTAAAAATAAATCGGCATTCCATTCTTCGGGCGGGCACCCCACGTAAATTAAACGTGCAATGCAAATGCAAAAGTATTCCCGTATTAGAAGGTGGGCACCTAACGTAAATTAAACGTGCAATGCGAATGCAGAAAATATTCCCGTATTAGAAGGTGGGCACCTAACAGAAACTAAACATGCAATGCAAATGCAGAAAATATTCCCTCAGCCTGAGGACTGGGGAGTGGCTTTTAAAAGATGTTACCTTCCTCTTTTTGGTATTTTCTTTTTACCAACTTATCTCTTGCCTTTGAATTTCTCCACTTATTCGGCAGACTTTCTCTTTTTGGTATTTTAAATTTTCCACATTGGTCACATTCACTTTAAAGTGATTAGTGACAATTTGTTCCTGCATGAAACAAAATTTATTAGATATAAGTTGCTGGCAACTGGCATCTGCCGTCCCCACTTCTTATTGCTCCCTTTGTTTTTGCTTTCTCATGTTGTATGGCTTTCGACTTCTTGTCCCTTGCAGACTCTTCTTGTATTTTTCTCATTTCTCCATTTTTGTTTTGTTTTCTTTTTCTTTGGCCATGTTTGCCAAGCTTTTTTTTTTATTATTCCCTTCCCAAATCTTCTTTCCTTTCTGATCCAGTGTTGTTCCAGCTTTCGTTGTCGGGAGCTGGTAGTTAACTCTCAAAAGGGTAAACAATGAAATGCAGAAAAATGAAAGAAAGGTAAGGGTATTTTGGAGAGATGACAGAACTTATCTGGATATTTGCTGGCTGATTCCGCTGACCATGCCATGTATTTAAACTCTGACCCAGTTCGTTCCAATCATTATTCTGACTCTGAATTGCCTTTGACCCAAACCGATACTCTTTTTTGTTGCCTTTTCTCTTTTCTGATAGTCCTCACGATCGCCCTAAGGTGCCTCGAAAGGTTTTCACCAATAGAACTCTCTCATTTATTCTCTCAACCTTACAACCATCTCACAGTGCCGATTGAGGTTTTCACTGATGAGACTCTCTCATTTTATTTCTCTCAACCTTACAATCGCCTCACAGTGCCGGCTAAGGTTTTCACTGATGAGACTCTCTCATTTTTTTTTTCCATTTTTCCTTTTTGTATTTTGTTTTCTGTACCACGGGGATTATCCGACGCTTCGCTCCTCCTTCATTGTATTTGTTATCATTTCAAAATTGATCAGAAGGTCTTTCTTTGGACCGTAACGTGGCTTTTGGACGGGTTAAGAAAGAAAGATATAAAGGCTCAAAATTTCAACGAGGGTTAAAAATATTTACAACTCTCGGAATTATTAAACATAACTTCTGCCCCAGTTTCAATATGTGGGGAATTTTTGGATTTTTTCTTTATTGTGACTGAACCTCAGAGAGGCTGCCTACGTACCCTTTCGGGATCAAGTCAGACGTAGTTCATCCAACTTCAAAAGTTAGATGGATTTCTTTTTGACTTTTTCCCGATTTTTGTCTTTTTCTCTTTTTTTTTTCATTTTTCATTTTCATTTTTTTTTCATTTTTCATTCTGGCAATTTCGATCTTATTGCACTAGAGCGATTCCGAGAGAGGGATATGAAAGAATTCATTCATTAAGGCTCAAAGGGGTTATCAATGGATAAAGTATTTAGATAGAGAATAAAATGCCTTCGTCATTTCAATTCCAAAATCACAACAAAATACAAAACACATAATTGAAAGGAATCATACATAGTATCTTTTGACCGCATCTGAATTGATAGCAGTCTCTACGCACTTTCCTTCAACATCTGTTAAATATAATGCTCCATCGGACAACACCCGTGATACCACGAACGGTCCCTGCCAATTTGGCGCAAACTTGCCTTTTGCCTCTGCCCAATGTGGTAAGATACGCCTCAACACAAGCTGTCCGACTTCAAACTTTCGAGGTCGTACCTTTTTATTATATGCTCTGGCCATTCTCCGTTGATACAATTGCCCATGGCAAACCGCGGCCAACCTCTTCTCATCAATCAAATTCAACTGTTCTAACCGGGCTTTTACCCATTCATCGTCATCTATTTCAGCTTCAGCTATGATCCGTAATGACGGTATTTCTATTTCTGCGGGTATAACAGCCTCTGTTCCATACACCAGTGTATAAGGTGTGGTTCCGATAGAAGTACGTACCGTCGTGCGGTAACCCATGAGAGCAAAGGGTAACTTTTCATGCCACTGCCTGGATCCCTCCACCATTTTTCGGAGAATCTTCTTGATATTCTTGTTAGCCGCTTCTACCGCTCCATTCGCCTTTGGCCTGTAAGGTGTGGAATTGCGGTGCGTGATCTTAAACCTTTCACAAACTTCCGCCATGAGATGACTGTTTAAATTGGCTCCATTGTCTGTGATAATCACCTTGGGGATTCCAAATCGGCATATGATATTCTCGTGCACAAAATCCACCACCGCTTTCTTCGTCACCGCCTTGAATGTCTTAGCTTCGACCCACTTGGTGAAATAATCAATTGCAACTAGAATGAACTTGTGCCCATTAGAAGCGGCTGGATCTATTGGACCGATGACATCCATGCCCCAAGCAACAAAGGGCCAAGGTGCTGACATTGTGTGCAACTCGTAAGGCGGAGAATGGATCAGATCCCTATGTACCTGGCATTGATGGCATTTCTTTACGTACCTGATACAATCACGCTCCATAGTGAGCCAGTAGTACCCCGCTCTCAAAATTTTCTTTGCTAAAACATATCCGCTCATGTGGGGTCCGCATACTCCAGCATGTACTTCAATCATGATTTCATCTGCTTGTTGTGCATCCGCACACCGCAATAAACCCAGATCTGGTGTTGTTTTGTATACCACTCCTCCACTGAGGAAAAATCCATTGGCTAGACGCCTGATGGCTCTCTTCTGGTCTCCAGTGGCCTGCTCCGGGTATTTGCCAGCTTTCAAGTATTCTCTAATATCATGATACCACGGCTCTCCATCCGACTCTTCTTCCACAGCAAAGCAATAAGCATTCTGATCTCGGACTTGGATCTGGAGCGGATCTATATATGTCTTGTCCGGATGATGCAACATAGAGGACAACGTGGCCAAAGCATCTGCAATCTCATTGTGCATTCTTGGGATGTGCTTGAACTCTATAGACCGGAATCTTTGAGACAACTCGTGCAAACAATACCGATATGGTATCAATTTCAAATCTCGTGTCTCCCATTCCCCTTGAATTTGGTGTACCAAGAGATCCGAGTCACCCATGACCAAAATCTCTCGAATACCCATGTCAATTGCCATCCTTAATCCCAAGATGCATGCCTCATATTCGGCCATATTGTTGGTACAGAAAAATCGAAGCTGAGCTGTAACGGGATAGTGTTGACCCGTACTTGAAATGAGTACCGCTCCGATACCAACGCCCCTGCTGTTGACGGCTCCGTCAAAGTACATTTTCCATCCTGGCCTCTCCTCTTGCTCCATCCCCTCGACAAGCATTGCCTCTTCATCCGGGAAGTACGTCTTTAATGGTTCATACTCATCATCCACCGGATTCTCGGCTAAGTGGTCCGCAATAGCTGGTGCCTTCATCGCCGTACGAGTTACATAGACAATGTCGAATTCTGTGAGCAGAATCTGCCATTTGGCCAGTCTTCCCGTAGGCATAGGCTTCTAAAATATATACTTCAGAGGATCCAATCGTGATATCAAGTACGTGGTATATGCTGACAAATAATGCTTTAGCTTCTGAGCTACCCAAATCAATGCACAACAAGTTCTTTCCAGTTGGGTATACTTCACCTCGTATGATGTAAACTCTTTGCCGAGGTAGTATATGGCTTGTTCTTTCTTGCCTGTCTCATCATGTTGACCCAGTACACAACCGAAAGAGTTATCCAGCACTGTCAGATACAAAATCAGAGGTCGCCCTGGTTCTGGAGGTACTAACACCGGAGGATTGGCCAAATATTCCTTGATCTTGTCAAAGGCTTCCTGACACTCGTCGGTCCATTTCACTGCCGCATCTTTCTTCAACAACTTGAAGATCGGCTCGCATGTTGATGTCAATTGAGCAATGAACCGACTGATGTAATTCAATCTTCCTAACAAGCTCATGACCTTCTTCTTGTTCTTCGGCGGAGGTAGACTTTGAATAGCCTTGATCTTTGATGGATCCAGTTCAATACCTCGCCGACTCACAATAAACCCTAGTAGTTTCCCTGAAGGTACTCCAAAGGCACACTTCGCCGGATTGAGCTTTAAATTGTACCTCCGGAGTCTTTGGAAAAACTTCCTCAAATCTCTCACATGATCAAGTTGTTTTCCGGACTTTATGATGACATCGTCCACATATACTTCAATTTCTCGATGCATCATATCATGAAACATTGTGGTCATTGCCCTCATGTAAGTTGCCCCGGCATTCTTCAATCCAAACGGCATTACTCTGTAACAATACGTTCCCCAAGGTGTAATGAAGGCAGTTTTCTCAGCATCTTCTTCGTCCATCAGGATCTGGTGATAACCTGCATAACAGTCCACAAACGAACCGATTTCATGCTTGGCGCAATTGTCGATCAATATGTGGATGTTTGGCAACGGGAAGTCATCCTTCGGACTGGCTTTGTTGAGGTCTCTATAGTCTACACACACTCTGGTTTTTCCATCTTTCTTCGGGACCGGCACAACATTTGCCAACCAGGTGGGGTATTTGGTAACTCTTATGACCTTTGCCTCAAACTGCTTATTCACTTCTTCTTTTATCTTCACGCTAATGTCCGTTTTGAATTTCCTCACCTTTTGTTTTACCGGCCGGCATTCAGAGTAGATAGGCAACTTGTGTACCAATAAATCTGTGCTAAGCCCGGGCATGTCATCATAGGACCAGGCAAAGATGTCCTTAAATTCATGTAACAACCTTATCAATTCATCCCTGAGGGGTGCCTCCAAATGCACACTAATCTTTGTTTCTCGGACATCATCTTCGCTCCCCAAATTTACAGATTCCGTATCACTCAGATTCGGCTTGGGTTTTTCCTCGTATTGTTTCATGTCCTTACTTATTTCCTCCAGGGCTTCCTCATCCTCACATTCTATTTCACTATCTTCCTCGATTTCTTGTATAGTAACGTGATTGTCGGAACTGGGTCTAGAATCCTTCACGCATGACATGGCATTGGAATCAACACATGCAAAACTGTACAAAAAGAAAAATAAAGAAAAAATAAGGCAAAAGTGAAGAAAAAGGAAAACTGCATTTCATTGATAAAAGAGTGAACAATGTTCGGGATACATGGTGATTTTCTTTTCATGAGGGGAATGGGAAAACTATAAAAATAACAACTTTTGGGAAAGCAATGATGAAATTTTGGAGCTAACTACCAAGACTCCTTCCCGATAGGGAAAGGAGTAGCTTCCCAATTGTTCAACATGATTCCAGGTCCCACAAACTGCACGTCCATTTTGCTTGTGCCTTCCCCTGCTTCAATCATATTCACCTCCCAAAACATTTTCTCAAAACCAAGCATTTCTTCATCAAGTTGGGTCTCAATGCACTTTGTTGCAGCAGATGGTTGGTATTTTGTACCAGGCCTGATGAAGATGTCGGATAATTTGGGTATGGGTTTGGGCAAGGTCCAGTTCTTTTTGGCTCTAGAGGCTCTTTGGATGTCGGCAAAGGTGGGTTTGAACCCTAAGCCGAATGTACCTTTGTTCTCCGGAAGCTGAACTGGTTGAATGACTCCCTGCAGTGTTTTGCCTAATCCCCTCCCCGGTGCAAATCCGTTTCTCAGCATTTCTCTGGCCACCATCACAGCAGTTGGTGCCATCATAGGGGTTGGTAACTTTTCCCCTTCCGCAACTCTATTCACCACAACAGCATCCGTCACTTGGTAAACCCAAGGACCTCTATCCCCATTAGTATCATCAAAAGGTGCTACCACATTACAAGCATTTTCCTCCTCGTGTACAACAATCTCTTGTTGTTCCCACTCAAACTTGACCATCTGGTGTAGAGAAGATGGTACTGCCTTGGCCGCATGAATCCAGGGTCGACCTAACAGCAAGTTATACGATACGGCAATGTCGAGCACCTGGAACTCCATCGTAAAATCAACGGGACCGATGGTTACTTCCAAAATAATATCTCCCAACGTATTCTTACCTCCGCCGTCAAACCCTCTCACATTGATACTGTTCCTCCGGATTCTGTCCGGGCTAATGTTCAGCTTCCCTAAAGTTGACAGCGGGCAAATGTTCGCGCTCGATCCATTGTCAATCAATACCCTGGTCACGACTGACTCTTCACTCTTTACTATAAGGTACAATGCTTTATTGTGTTCAGTTCCCTCAACCGGCAGCTCCTTATCAGAGAAGGCGATCCTATTAGACTCGAAAATTTTGCCGGTAATCTTCTCCAAGTGACACACCGAAATTTTTTCCGGAACATGAGCCTCATTTAGAATCTTCATAAGAGCTTTCCGGTGTTCTTCCGAATGTATCAACAAAGATAGCAAAGAAATTTGGGCGGGGGTCTTTCTTAATTGCTCAACCACTGAGTACTCTTGTGACTTCATTTTCTTAAGGAATTCTTCTGCTTCCTCCTCCGACACTGGCTTCTTCAATTGACTTTCTTTTACCGTCTTCATCTTTCTCAGTTCCTCTGGAGCAAAACACTTTCCAGATCGGGTGAGTCCATGAGTTTCGTTAATTTCACCAGAAATCTCTTTTCCCTTGTAAACTACTGCTACCTTGTTATAGTTCCAAGGTACAGCCTTTGTACTCACCACTGGCATTTGCACTACTGGTTTTATGATTACTGGCTCTGCACTTGCGCCTTTCACAGTTACGGTCGTCTTTGCGCCTGGAACTACCACTTTTAAACCTCCCATCACTACTGGCTTTAGTTTCTCAACAATTGCTTTCTCCTTCGCAACTTCCTTTTCTAACTTGTCACTCGACTTTATCATCATTACGGCCTGAGATGGTTCTCGACTGCCATCACCCTGTACCAATTCTATCATATGTGTTTCGTGGTGATTTGGCAGCGGATTCTGGGTAATGTTTGGGGCTTCGGGAGCCTGTACTTCAATTCTCCTCTCATCGATAAGATCTTGAATGGCATTCTTTAATTGCCAACACTTCTCAGTATCGTGGCCCAACGTTCCCGAACAGTATTCACATCTGACGGAAGAATCAAGATTTTTCGGGGGTGGGTTTGGAACTTTTGGTGCAACTGGTCTTAACATTCCCAACTCTTTCAACCTATAGTAAAGACTGGTGTATGATTCTCCGAGAGGAGTGAATGTTTTTCTTGCTTTGTTTCTCCAATCAGCGTCCGGCCTGGGTCTATTCTGGTTTCGGTAAGGTTTAGGGGTTGGGTATGTGTTCTGGGTGTGGTACACATTGTGCGGAGCTTGAGCTCTCCACACATGGGGCGGTGGTGGTGGGTAGGTTTGGGCTTGCGGGTGGTGGTAATGTGGGACAGTTGGTGGGTACGGTGGTGGTGGTGGGTTATATGGGCTTGGTGTGTTGTAGGGGTTTGGCGGGTAAGATGGTGATGGTGGATTATATGGAGTTGCTGGGCTTGGTGGGTGTTGGCGGTAGGGTCTTGGTGGGTTATAATGTGGGTTGTGACTCCATGACCTACTTTCTACTGTTGCTACTTCTTCTTTCTTCTTTTTTCCCATCACTCCCCCGTTTCCACTCTGTATAGCTTGATTGGTGGCCTTGATAGCCGAAAAACTCATAATCTTGTTTGTCTTCAAACCTTCTTCTACAAAACTTCCCATTTTCACAACTTCATTAAAACTCTTTCCAATTGCCGACACTAGATGGCCGTAGTATGTTGGCTCCAGAGCCTGTAGAAAACAATCCACCATCTCCCCTTCTTTCATGGGTGGATCCACTCTAGCGGCCTGTTCCCTCCATCTAAAACCGTATTCTCTAAAGCTCTCTCCTGGCTTTTTCTCCATCTTGGTAAGGGATAACCTGTCGGGTATGATCTCCAAATTGTACTGAAAGTGACTAGCGAAAGCTTGCGCTAAGTCATCCCAAACGAACCATCTTGTATGGTCCTGTCGGGTATACCATTCCAGCGCTGATCCACTCAAGCTTTGGCTGAAGTACGCCATCAACAATTCATCTCTACCTCCCGCGCCTCTCATCTTGCTACAATATCCTCTTAGATGAGCTACCGGATCCCCGTGTCCGTTGTACATGTCGAACTTTGGCAACTTGAATCCCACAGGAAGTTGCACCTCAGGGAACAAACACAGGTCTTTGTAGGCTACACTTACTTGCCCTCCCAATCCTTGCATATTGCGGAAAGCGTTCTCAAGACTTTTCACTTTCCGAGCCATCTCTTCCTGCCCGGCACTTGCTTCCATCATCGGAGCATGAGACTCGTGTTGTCTGAAAGTCGGCTCCGGAGGGTAATAGTGAGGATCTTGGATATGAAACATTGGTTCACTAGAGGATTTGTGGATAACAGCGGGCGGAGGTGCCACATACACAGGAGCGACTTGCGGTATCTGAGGTGGTGCTTGCTTGGCTGGAGGTGGTGGTATCTGGGAGGTGGAGGCATAGTAGTGAGGGTAGTCGGGGTAGTTGGAGGACGAGTTCATTGTTGGTGGTTCAGGGTTAGGATTGGCTAGAGGGACATATGCAGGGTTGGCAGGGTAGGCTGGTAGTGGTTGACCTCTTGACCAAGCCTGGTACATTTCAGCCATCTGTTGTCTTAACTTGTACATTTCTTCTTTCATCCCCGCCACATCCACGATCTCTTCTTCGTGAGCAGGGTCTACAATGGTTGCCTCGATCTCCTGGGACACAGCCTTTGTCATCTTTTTGTACCTGGTGTTGTATGGGTGGGTAGCCAGAATGCCAGTTGCCTAGAAAATCTGGACTCACAAACATCAACACTCGTTAGTTGTTAGCGCATAAATAAGATGCAACGACTTTAAAAGCAAATACATTTCCTCGAGTCGTTATGCATCATCCCGGCCGCTGCTCACTTCAATCATCTTTTTCTTTTTCCGCTCTTTTGTTTTCTTTCTTTCTTTTCTTCTTTTCTTTTCTTTTTCTCTATTGCTTTTTCTCTTTTCCTGCTTTTTTTCTCTTTTTTCTTTTCTTTTCTTGCTTTTTCTTTCTCTCTTTTTTTCATTGTCGTTTTCATAATTACGCTCCTATTTATTTGCCTAGCGGATTTAAAGGAAATGACATAAAGCAAAAGAATTGGCAACAACACTTGTTTTCTCATTGATAAAAATATTGATTACAAAGTGATGTTTTAAAAAAGAAAAATAAAAGATGATGCATGACCTAAGAGTACATTAATGCACCTAGTGCCTGCGAGGCATCGTTCGGCCTTGCCGCGGGCCTATATGCTAAACCCCTTTGAAGCCTATCCAGGTCGGCCATGACTTGTTGTACAAAAAACTTCACCGCAGATACAAAAGTCCTCCGAGACATATCTTCACAAAGCTGAGTCTTCCGGGTGATGTATTGGGCGATGCGAACAATCTTTTCTCTGATGACCCCTTTTTCTTGCAATAGCCGGCTTATTTGTCGAGTGCGAGCATCCAAGGTGTGTTGGTTGTCCTTTTGCACTTGTTGCAGCTCCAATTCTAATCTAGCCATAGTCGTGTAGCAGTGCTTTCTTTCTTCTTCAAGATCTTTGATAATCTTGTTACTCTTGACTGTGGCTGAGATTATTTTCTTTCTAAGTTGAGCTATTTCAACATCGTGCTTGTCTTGTAGCTGCCGAACCAACTTGGCTCTTTCATCGGCGTCTCTGCCCATTTGCTTCCGAGCCTTGACTAACTCTTTTTCAGCTACGTCCAAATCAAAGCTATAGTCATTTACTTTCCGCCGGAGAATCTCAATTAACTTTTCATCTCGGGCCGAACGAACTGGGGTCTCGGATGCAATTTTCATTTGAGCTATTTGAGCCTTCAACATATCATTTTCTTTCTTCAGCTGTTTCTTTTCCACTTCATCGGATGCTGCTTGCAAGCCACTCTCGAAATGAAGATTTCTCAGTTTATCCTCCAACAGACTGATTTTGGCCTTGTATTCCTTTTCCTTGGCCACCCATTTCTGATTTTCCTCGGATTGCTCTATCGGTCTTGCAAGTGGGGTCTCTTTGAAAGACGTTCGTGTTCAACCCCTCGTCGGTACCATGTGGAGTACCCGTGTGATATCTCCCCCTTTGCTCTATTCGGCACACAAGTATCAATCTTCAAATTTTGGCACTCATTCCGGATTTGCCGGATTTTTGCTTCCGGAATTGCCCGTCCGGACCAATCTTCACAGCTTTGCACACTGAGATCCCCATCTCTCGGAATAATCCGACACCGACCCAACTGTCGCAGGGGCTCTGTATGGTGCATAAGGTTGTATACTCTTCAAACCCATGATCAAAAATGGCGATCCCTCTCGTTGGCATGTATATCACCTCGTCAAGAGGTAACCAATCATACGTCCAATCAATTTGACCGTCAGCTAGTGATCGAAGATACACAATCCAACCTTGGACTCCTTCTGGCAACTTTACTTCCTTTGTCCTCGTACCGAACTCTTCCAAACATGTCCGTTCGGCCGAACCATAGCTTGAGTACGAAGGATGGTGGCATAGATGTTCAATTAGCCAGATTTGCAAGATCAAGTTACACCCTTCGAAGAAGCTGGCCCCCGCTTTGCACGCAGTCAGAGCACGGTAGATGTCCGCCACAATCATTGGGGCCAGAGTACAGTTATCTTGCACTATCAGTGTGGTAGCTACTCCGGCAACTTTTATATTGATATGTCCATCTTTCCTCGGAAATACAACAACTCCGAGAAATGCCACCAAAAATGCGAACCTCCGGTGTTCTTCCCATTTCGCCCGGTTGGACTTAAAGCATAATTTGTTGGTAAGATCATTGAAACCCCCAACGTGTCCAAACCTATTGTAGATGAAGCTTAAAGAACAAAACCCGTCGGCCGGATCTTCATTATGAACATTCCGGGCAATTTTCAAAGAGTCGAGGAAGCGATGTACTGTCACCGTCCTCGGAGATACCGGGTATTTTCCTTTCAGCGGAACCTCGGTCTTCCCAATGTAAAAGGCAATCTCCTCCAAAGTTGGGGTAAGTTCAAAATCTGGGAAATGAAATACGTTGTGTGCCGAATCCCAAAACGTGACCAATGCTCTAACCACATCACCTCGAGGAACTATGTCTAGTAAACCCGTAAGGCCTTTTAAGTACCTTTTGACCCAGTCTTGACCATCGGATCCCATGTCCCGCCACCATAATCTCAGCTCCAAGGGGATTTTATTTAGGGAAAATTGTTCATTCATCATCGTGCTCGTCCTGCACATTTATTAAGGTGATTTTATTTAGAAAAGGAAAAATCTTTTTCAATGCAAGTTTTCAATTTTTGAAGGAAAGAAAATGAAAATGACTTTCGAAGTGGCCATTTTTGCAAAAACAGCCTTCCGTCGTCCTTTCGGAACATTCGGCAATTTCCAAAAATAGCAATCACCTCAATTATTTGAAAAGAAAATCTTTTGGTTTGTTTTTCTAAAAGTGTGGTTGGACCCGTTTAAGGGTTGCCTACGTATCCCACCTAATGGCGAGAATCAAACCTGCGTAGTTCGGTCAGATTATTTGACCAATTATTTCAAAAAAATGTTTCACCTATTTTTCAAATTTTCAAATTTTCCGGATACCTATTTTCTATAAATCATTATTTTTCTCTCTCTCTTTTTTTTCTTTTTCAACAATTTTTCCAATCTCGGGATTTTCGCCGGTCCGCATAACGATCAAGGACAATAAAATGCAACACATAGCATGCTCGGTCTTTTCAATACCGGTTCACCTGTCCTAGACGGACCCAACCCCTGTGTTGAGTCCCCTAAGTCAAATATGATGCAAATAATCGTCCTAGACCTATGTTCAAAATCTTACGGTTTCATGGATTGCTAGACCGTGTACCCGAGCGGACAACTCGAATCGAGGAGGGGGCTACGTACCGGTGACCCGCGGAGTCACTCGGCTTTGTAACTTATCCGGCCTCTCTTTTCTTAATTTAAGGTGACTTTAACAGAAAGGGGAGTCTCAACCAGTAAGCACATCCCCGGGGGAGAAGAGAGAAGGGTTTTCGGCACAGTTTTATATATACAGTTCACATAATATCAAAAGCGATAAAGCACATAGCATGTTATTCAAATCACATAATGAAGTCAAACAAAAGACGCGAACGGCAGTTCTAAGGAGCTCGAGTTCTTAAACCCTGAAGCCGAAGTTCAGGATTGGTTCCCCAGCGGAGTCGCCAGAGCTGTCACACCTCCCTTTTTACTACCCCAACACACTTAAAAGTGTATAAATACACTCGTAGGGTATACCCCGACGCTCAAATACCCGAAACGGATAAAATAACATAAGGGAAGGAGTTTTTCCAATTAAAGGACAATCGGTTCGGGATTTTATTAGAGATTAATCAGATTCGCCACTTGGGAATGATAATGGTGTCCCAAGTCACCGGTTAATCCCGAATCCGAGGAATTTTGACTCTTAAAAATGTCTGCGAAGCAGAGGTCCGGATAAGGAACTCTGTTAACCCGGGAGAAGGTGTTAGGCACTCCCGGATTCCGTGGTTTTAGCACGGTCGCTCCACCGTCGTTCTTGACTTTTGTTTGACTGAATTATAGGTTTTAACAACATAATGTGCTTTTACGTTAAATATTTTTTAGGAATTTGCGACATCGCGGAAACACGCCTTGAGTCATACCGCAACCAGTACGCCTATGACTTTCGGTATATTTCGGCTTTGCCAAGATTTGGATTTGAGTCGCACCAAGTGCACACTCGTTCAATGGAAAGTATATTAAAATCGTGCCTTAAATGATGTCTATCGGCTTTTAACTTTTGGGAGAGGCTATGGAATTCGCTATTAGCCTCTCCGGTTCTACTATGTTATCTTGTTACTAAATGGGGGCCCCGATGTTTGTTATTCGGGCGAGGCTCGTCCCAATTTTTCATTAAAGGATACTAGTATTTGGCTATGTTTTCTATATTCGTTTTTTCCTTAATCGTATCTTAACAATAAGAATCCCAGGCCCGTGTAGTTTGTTGTTATTGGGCCTGGATCTTTTCATCTACTTACGTAGATTCCAGATCCGTCCAGACCTGTAAGGTCCAAGCTGTATTAAGGCTTTTGCCTATAGACTTCGCACTGTTGTTCAGGCCCTCGTTGTATTGGGCCCAAACTAAACAAAAGTAATTAATCAAGGGAAAACAGAGGAATACACATTTGAGATCAATAAGAAAACGAATTGTATTCATATTAATTATCAGAAGAAAGATCATGGTACACAATGTCACTAACAGCTCTGAATAATGTATATACCATGCATGAAAATTAACAGTGCGTCTTGATTTCTAACAATAAGTTTACACCAATGAGCAAATTAATTTCTAAATGAGACCAGGAAGTTGATTAGTTACGTGTACAAACGAAAGACAGGTTGGCTATCCGAAATTAAGATGAGTTGCTTATAGCTACGTTATTATAACACTCAAAAGTTATCCCACTTAAACCATTTTGCTACCTAATTATTTCTTTTCAACAATGAGAGGCTTTGATCATGTAAACATAACTTAAAATGCTTATCAACAGAGCTTAAGTCCTATTATCTAGCGGCTTGAAGATTTGTATAATTGAAACTACCACTTTCGTTTCAGTTCTGCTTATCATGCAAATTACTAAACCAATTATGTTTGAAAATACTGCTCGATCTAACATTTTTATTCCGTGTTGAGGCATTAGCTAAGTGACAGTGGTTTACAAAATTCTTTGTGAAGCCAGAATTATTAATGATCCTAAAGTCATGATTCGTTTACTTATGTTTTAAGTTTTTTTTTCCTATTTAAACTAGGTGTAATGTATTACTATGACTATACTACCGTTGTATCACTACTTATTACAAGGCTTTTGTTTCTGTTTTATACCACTGTATTCTATACTATCTCTGCACTATGGATCTAAGCTATCAAGATAGTAATACAAAATGAATTACACAACATATAAACTAAAAGGATCTTCATGTCATTGAATCAACTCGGGATTACAGCTTCAAGTATAGAGTAGTGTACCTGAATTAACAAACGAAAATCCAATGAGTCTAGGGATAAGCAGGTAAGTAACAGCAATCAACTCAGAGCAATGCAACAGGAAGATTTGAATGCCAAATGAATGAGACCAAACAGCAATCAGCAAAGCAGGAAACCCAGCAAAATCCAATTATAAATCCAGACCCAAAATCCGAGCAGAGAACTTCTAAACCCGAAGAAAATCAAACAAGTTTCTACTCTAAGAACCCCTGAAATCTTACTGCGAAACTGCTATTTTTTATCTCTGAAGTTTTTGGTATTCAAGCTTTAGATGTATTTTTCAGAATTGCTAAAATCAGAACCCAGATATATTTCTTAGATTACTCCAATTGAAACCCCCATTTTTCAGCCCCTTTTGGGGTGTATTTATAGCTAACCCAAGGCTGAAACTTGGGGAGAAAGTTATGGGATTTTATCCCACTTCTCTCCCTCTAAAATTATGAATTCTACACTTAAGTCCCCAAAATCAGTTATCAAAACCCTTCCAGCATGTGCTGGAAGGTTCTAAAGATTCCCTTTTATGGGTTTTTACCAATGTATCCCTAATAGTTAAAGATTTTTACAGATTTCCCATTTTTAGGAGACCATTATACCCCTAAATCTCTGCAAAATTGCAGAAATCAGGAGCATGAATGACTCCATTACCCTCTTGAGTCCTAACTATTTGCTAGAATACTATTTCAAGTTCCAATTGTGCCCCTAAGGGCAATGCTTATTTACACAACTTACCTAGGTTAAATTTCAGCATCTTTTGCACCTATTTAACTAATAGCCAGCCCTGGCATTAGTATTTAAGGGCTGGCCACTTCTACTTTAAAGAACTATTTCAATTTTAGCCACTTTTAATTAGTTCCAGTTAATTAAGACCAATTTATTCCAATTTAAAGCTAATTGCAGGACTAGCCTGTTTTATTATTGAGATTAACTATTTAAGAACTAGCAAGTCTCAAGTTGAGACTTAGCTTGGGCTATCAAAGCCAAATACCGAACAGCTGGGCCCAAAACCTTTACAGGTTTGGCCACTTTGATGTTCAGGGCTCTAAAGAGAGCCTGGGCTAGTCTGCATTTGCAAACATAGCCCTTTTGCACAACCAGCCACTTTTAAAGTGGACTGTGTGTTAGGGCTTTATAGAATAGGTCAACCCTTTGCAAGGTTGACCATTCTTAAGCCAATTATTTAACTTATAGCCTAATTATGTGAGTTTCAGTTTTATCCTATTTAAAAACTAGCCATTTTGTGAAACTTAGCACTAACAGCTATACCCAATTCACCTAAAATATGACAAGCCCTTAACAGTGTTCAACTAACATTGGACTATTGCAGTTTTAGCCAATTCAGTATATAATTTCACCCATAACCATATGAAACCTAACATGTCTATCAACTAATTAACATTCAGAGAAGGGATTTGATAATGTTGAATCTCAACTAATCAACTTACATTACTCAGGTTCATATAGCAAAGATGTCAATTAAACATTGAACAAGACTAATTAGAAACAGTTTATGTTGAATGACTCACTGAAAGACTCAACCTATTCAAAATTCATGGGCACAGACATGTATGACAACTCAACTCTCACAAAACAGTTCAGAAGCATGAACACTCACAGAAGCTAAGCTCTAGAAAATAGTCAATAATAGATGGAACATGACTCATTTTAGTCACACAGACCACAGAATAACATAAACATGGTAGCCAGGATCTAAACATGAGAAGAAACAGCAGAGAATAATCATTCAAGCTAGTGAGAGTTAACAAAGATAAACTAACACAAAATTAGAGTCCAAAAACATGCAAAGAAGATATCTAAAACTAACAAGATGAAGTAACCTAATATTAACAGAGGTCAAAGAGAGAGTTTCAAGTTAAGTCAGAGAAACAGGGAAACAAAACAAAAATCCAAACAAGTCAGGTAAACCTAATGAATAATAATGACTAAACAACTAGACATGTAAAGAATCATAAAGAGAGGAGCAGTCATGCTTTGTTGAAAACTAACAGATTGATAACCACAAGAACATAGACAGAACCCAATCATGGAAACAAAAATCAGGGAAAAAGCATGTAAAAACATGAAGGCATGGATAATATAATAAAAGAAAGGCCTTGAATCTACCATGCCACAAGACAGGAGAAACAGAATCAAATGATCATGCTTATGATGGAACAGAAAAGGTGGTATAAGTCAACTATAATCAGATCATGGTTGAGATGAAAAGGGGAAAAGATGAAACAGAACAAACTCAGATTTGAGGCTAATCTGTTAGTCTTAACATTGTAACCAAACATGAGACATGCCAGAACTAGACTATCACAAACAGCCAATAATAGATGAATCAGGATTCATTTAAGCCCAAAGAACACACAACAACATAGACATGTTAACTAAGAGATTTTTTCAAGTGTTAATCCTAGCCTTATGTATACATGTGATAGATCAAGATGAAGATAAAGAATAGAAGAGACATGAGGAGACAGTAAAGAAGAGTCATTCAAAACTGTCGAGAACTAGCAGTGATGATGAAGACAGAGTGAACAAGAATGATAATGAATCAGACCTACTAATCCAAAGCTTTTCCAAATACCAACCTAAATCTAAAGATGAAGATGAAAATATGAAAAGCATGGAGAAACAGTAAAGAAACGTACTTCATCTATTATAGGAGGTAACAGAGAAGAAACTACGTTTAAACTATTAAAACTAACAAAGAAGACTAGATTCAAAAATTAAACATGCAAGAAGAGATGTCGAAGATTAACAAGATTGAAAGAGCCTAATACTAACAAAGGATGAAAAATAGAGATAGAAGAAAGGATATCAGAACAAAAATCCATACAGAGAAGCAAGTAAGCGAGATAGCTATAACAAATGACTACACAGCTAATCATGTGAATAATCATGCTTTTGAACCTCAGAAAACACCAACCAAGCATATAATTTTAATAGAACGAACAAGTTCAGAAAACTTAATACTAACAGATGTAATCATATGGCTTCTAAACTTAAAGAAAATAGAGAGATGAAATAGGATATGTAAGATGAAATGATATAAACAGAAAAAGAAACAAAACAGAAAATCATGCGAGACACAAAATATCAAAAACAGATAAAACATGCAGGAAGACAGAGAACATAAATCAAAGAAAAGAACAGCGAAAGGAAGGGGGACTTAGCTTGCAGGGCCTGTCCCCTGACCTTCCTATCCTTCTCTTTCTTTATTATTCCTATTCTCACTCGGACCTCTTCAGACTCTTGGACCTTTTTTTTTACTCCTTTTTTCTTTCATTTTTCTCTTCTGTGTTTCCTTTTAGGCTTAAAGACGGAACCTTTTTTGAGGTTTGAGTTGCAAAGAGGTGTTTGGGAGAGTAAAGGATGGATCTTTGGGTGGTTCGAGGTTTGGGGGTCGCCGGAGTTAGGGTTCCGACGACCCTTTTTTGGATATTCGAGGCGATTGGAGGTGATTCGAAGGTGGAGAGTGGTACAGGGATGTAGATCAGACTAAGGCGGTCCGATCGGCATTGGTTTGAAGCGGATCCTCATTGTTTGGGTGGTCACCGGCGAGGTTCCGGTGACCGGGATTTATGGAGAAGGGTTGTTTTCTTGGTTCTTTCTGGAGTAAAGAAGAAGAGAAGCAGGAAGAAAAAGAGGGAAGGGAAGCTGAAAGCCGGCGACCACCGTAGAGGGTGGTGGCCGCCATGGCCGTCTAGGGTTGAAGGGTTGAAGATGATGGAGGAGATGAGAGAAAAGGGGCGGCTAAGTTTAGGGTGTATTGAAAAATGATCAAAATTTTCGGACCAAAGCCTTTTATAGGCTGGTCGTTTGAGATAATCCGAGCCGTTGGTTTGCTGGAGATCAACGGCTCTGGCTAACGTTACTAAACCGGCGTCGTTTCATTACCAACGAGACCAAAAATCTTTGACCATCAGATCCCTGGACGGACGGCTCAGATTAATCCCTGAATTTCAATTACTTAAATAAAACCATCTCTTTTCCTCAGCCATTAGATTAAACAAAGCGGACGGCTGAGATTGTATCTCTTTTGGGCTCAGACGGGCCAAACAGTGGGCCAGTTTGCTGGGCTAGACAAAAAATGAATTTCGCTGGCCCAGTTTCTATTAAACTATATGTATTTTTTGTATTTTCTACTATTTAATTATTTTTTTATGTATTTTCTTTTATACTTTTTTTTTCTTTTTCTTTTATGGAAAAATATAAAACCTAATTTCCTACCTACTCTAATTAATTAGTATTTTTTGCAATTTTTCTGCTATTTTTTCTTTATTTTCTCCTATTTAAACTATTTTGGCTAATTTTCTAACTAACTAAACTAACAAATTAATTACTTAGCCTATTTTTGATTTTCTTCTAATTTCTACTTATTCAAACTCAAAAGTATAGCTAATTCCAAACAAAGCAAGTAATTGCACTCAAAAAATATATTTATTTTAATTTTGGAATTGTTTGCTTGGTGCAAAAATCACATGCTCACAGCAGAGATACTACTGGAGGCAGAACAAGAGGCACATCATGCCCCTCCAACGCCGACCTATGGGCTCTTTACACTGACGGTGAAGCTAATGCCTCGAGATCCGGACTAGGACTTGTTCTGGAGGTCCCCACAAGCGAAATAATTTGCTAGTCCATACGATGTCCCGAGATAACTAACAACGAGGCAGAGTACGAGGCTGTTATTGCATGTATAAAACTAGCCATCAAGTATGGAGCTCGACGACTCATTCTCCATTCCGACTCCCAGTTCGTGGTGAACCAAGTCACTGGGACTTACCAAATCAAGGAGCAGAGATTGCAAAAGTACCAGTCAAAAATCCACAGATTAATGACTGAGCTCGATGAGTGCCGTTTTGAGCGGGTTCCGAGGGTGCATAACGCTGAGGCAGACAATCTAGCAAAACTGGCCGCATCCACTAAAAACTTCGACAAAGAAAGCGTGGTCACCCTCCTTCATTCAGTTATTGATCATACTGAGGTACTTTCCTTAAATTTGACTTGGGACTGGCGCAACTAGTTTGTATCCTATTTGCAGGATGGAACACTCCCACCTAACAAAAAAGAAGCCAAGAAGCTCCGTGTATAGGCCGCTCGGTATTTCCTGATAAACCGCGAGCTCTACAAAAGGACCTTTGGCGGACCCCTGGCCAAGTGCCTAGGGCCGCACCAAATGACACCAGTACTCGAAGAAGTACACGAAGGTCATAGTGGTGCCCACACAGGTAATCGTGCCCACGTGCGCTGCTTAATACGGGCCGACTACTACTGGCCAACTATGAAAAAAGACGCGGCGGAATATGTTCGCCGATGCAAACAATGCCAAAAATACACCCCTATGATACACCAACCAGGAGACCTCTGCACTCAGTCACTTCCCCATGGACTTTCATCAAATGGGGAATGGGCATAGTCGGTATGCTACTAGCAGGACGAGGAATTGTACGATTTTTATTAGTTTTTGTGAGCACGTGATTTTTGCACCGAGCAAACAATTCCAAAATTAAAATAAATATATTTTTGAGTGCAATTACATGCCTTGTTTGAAATTGAATGCATTTTATGTGTTTGAATAATTAGAAAGTGGGAAAAAAAAATAAAAAAAAAATGGGCTAGGTAATTAGTTTGTTAGTTTAATTAGTTAGATTTTAAGAAAATTAGCAAAAATAGTGTTAAGTAGTGGAAGTTAGGAAAAAATAGTAGAAAATTGCCAAAAAATACTAAATAATTAGGGTAAGTAGGAAATCAGGTTTTTACAATATTCCATAAAAGAAAAGAAAAAAAAGTATAAAAGAAAAATACAAAAATAAATAATGTCAGAAAATACAAAAATAGATATATATAGGTATAATAAATTGGGCTAATGGAGATCCAATTGAGAGGCCCAGTGCTTTGGCCCAGTGAATTGGCCCGCCTGGTCCTTTAATTGTTTTTGATCTCGGTCGTTCATACGAGGTGATCCAACGGTGGAGATAATTGGGCGAATTATTGGTTAATTAAAATAAATTGGATTTAATCTGAGCCGTCTATTTCAGATGATTTAACGGGCAAGGCATTTGGTCTCTTTAACCCTCCAAACGACACCGTTTTAGTAACGGTGATGAGAACCGTCGATCTTCATCAATTGGACGGTTGAGATTACCTTAGTCTCACCGGCTATATAAAGCCTTTGTCCGAAATTTCGGCCATTTCTCATTCGTCTTAAACCCTAGCCGCCCCTGATTCTCTCTATCTTCATCTTCTTCAAGAGCTCAACGGCCATGGCGGCCACCACCCCCACGGTGGTCGCCGGCCACCCCCAACCCCTCTCCTCTCTCTTCTCCTTCTCCTTCTTCTCTTTCACCGCCTGAAACCCTAAAATAAACCCCTCTTCCAGAACTCCGATCACCGGAATCTACCGCCGGTGACCACCAAACAACGAAGATCCTTTCCAAACCAATGCCAATCGATCCGATTTGGTCTGATCTATACCCCTATACCATTCACCTCCCTTGAATATACCTGGAACTCTCGAATATCCCAAAAAGGGTCGTCGGAACCCTAACTCCGGCGACCCCCAAACCTAAAACCACCAAGATCCGTTCTTTACCCTCACCCAAACACCCCTCTTCAAGCCAAAACCCAAAAGGCTTCGTCTTTAAGCTTTAAAAGAAAAAACCAGAGAAGGAAATTTGAAAAAAAAGGGGTCTGAAAAGAATAAAGAAAAAAAAGAAAACAAGAAAAAGAGAATAAAAGGAGTCGGAAAGAGTTCGAGAGAGGATGAGAAGAGTGAAGGGAATAGGAAGCTCGGGGGACAGGCCCCGCTAAGCTAAGTCCCCTCACTCTGTGAATCTATCTGCTTCTTTTCTTTTCATTTTTCTCTTCTGTGATATTTTTCTATGCTATCTATTTTGTCTCTCTGATTCGAAGAGCCTGTTGAGTATTAGAGTTTTTGCTCATCTTGTTTATCTCCATGTTTTGACTATTTTGTTTCTGTGGCTTGAAAGATCTAGTTAGTATTAGGGTTTTTTGTTGTTCATCTTGTTCGTCATCATGCTATGTTCTTGTTTTGACTGTTTTTGTTTCTAGAATCCGCTTTTCATCTTGTTGTTCTTCTGTTCTGTCTGCTGCAAATCATGCTCTTTTTCTTCCAAGTCAAAAGACCTATCTTTCATCTTGTGCTTCTTCATCTTTATTGTGATTTCTGATCTATTAGTCTTCAACAGCATGATTGTTCCTCTCTTCATGATTCTTCACATGTTAGTTGTCTAGTCATTATTATTCCTATCTTATACTGTTATCTCTTTGGTTTGGATTTTATTTTGATTCTCTGTTTTGAAGATTTGACTTTGATACCTTTCTTCTGTCTTTGTCTTTTCTCTTCTGTTAGTATTAGGCCTATCCATCTTGTTGGTCTTCGACATCTCCTTTTGCATGTTTAAGCTTTGACTCTCATCCTGTATTAGTCTACCTTTATTAGCTCTCAATAAGTTTGAATGAGTCTTCTCTTCTAGTCTTTTTCATGATTAGTCTTAGTGCTAGGACTAACTGTTGGTCTCCTATATTGAGTTTGTTCTACTTCATCTTTTCCCTTACATCTCCTGATTAAAACCATGATTTGACTCTAATAAGTGGTCTATACCACCTTTTCTGTTCAAGCATGTTAGTCTGATTTTACTTCTTTCTCTGTTACTTGGCATGATAAATGTTGGGTTTCTTCTCCACTATTTTCTCATGACTCTTTTTATGCTTTATTATATACATCTAGGTTAGGGTTAATACTTGAAAATGGATCCTGGCTACCTTGTTTTACTTATTCTGTGGTCCTTATGTCCGATTAAGCCATGTTTCATCTCTTACTGATTGTTTGTGAGAGTCTAGCTTCTGTGTATGTCTATGCCATGAACCTTAGAGGTTTTGAGGTTTTTCAATGTATCATCTGACATAAACTGCTTGTAATTAAGTCTAATTGATATTGATTGACACTTTGTCACACGAAACTAAGTAATGTGAATTGATTGATTAAGATTCAACCCTATCAAATTGTCCCTTCTGAGTTTTGATTGATTGATGCACATTGTTTGATCTTATGTGACTATGTGTTCAATACTTGTTAAGATGACTGAGTTTTCAGTAGTTCTTGTTGGTATGGTTATTTGATTAACATTCTTCAATCTTAGTGGAATTGGTTATAGCTGTTAGTGCTAGGATTTCATAAATGGCTAGTTTTTAAATAGAATAGAACTTAAAATGAACAAAAACAGGTCATGAGTTAAATAATTGGCCTAAGAATGGTTAACCTTGCAAAGGGTTGACCTATTCTATAAGGCCTCTAACACACAGCCCACTTTAAAAGTGGCTGGTTGTGCAAAATGGCTATGTCTGCAAATGCAGACTGGCCCAGGCTCTCTTTAGAGCCCTGAACATAAAAGTGGCCAAACCTGCAAAGGTTTTGGGCCCAAATGTTCAGTAATTGGGTTTAATTACCCAAAGCCAAGTCTCAACTTGAGACTGGCTAGATTTTAAAGAGCTACTTTTAATAATAAAGCAGGCTATGCCTGCAATTAGCTTAAAATTGAAATAACTTGGTCTTAATTGACTGGAATTAGTTTAAATAGGCTAGATTTGAAATAGTTCTTAAAAATAAATCTGGCCAGCCCTTAAATACCAATGCAAGGGCTGGCTATTAGTTAAATAGGTTCAAAAGAGGCTGAAACTTGACCTAGGTAGGTCTAGTAAATCAGCAGTGCCCTTAGGGGCACAACTGGGAGTTAAAAAGGTAAATTAGTAAATAGTTAGAACCTAAGAGGGTAAGGGAGTCCTTTGTACCCCTAATTTCTGCAATTTTGCAGAGATTTAAGGTATAATGGTCTCCCTAAAAAGGGAAATCTGTAAAAATCTCAAACCCCTAAGGTCACATTAGTAAAAAGCCCCTAAAAGGAATCTTTAGAACCTTCCAGCACATGCTGGAAGGATTTCTGTTAACAGAAATTGGGGCTAAAGTGTTTATTTCATAATTTTAGGAGGGGGAGAAGTGGGATTAATCCCAAACTTTCTCCCCAAGTCATCAGCCCTCAATACAACTATAAATACCTCTAGAAAAGGGCTGAAAGGGGGTTCTAATTCGAAGCAATCAGAAATTAATATCTAGGCTGATTTTATACAAAGCTTTCAGAGATTGGAATTAGCAATACAACAGTAGGATTTCTGGGTTTTCTATCGAATTTTGCTGGGTTATCTGCTTGGATTACTACTCGTTTCATGTTGCTGTGTTGCTGTATTTATCTAGCATTCATCCCTCTGTTGCATTTTTGTTTGGGTCCTATTGTGCTTATTGCTTACTCCCTAGAGCTCATTGGTTTTCTTCTTGCTGATTCAGGTATTCTCCTGTCCGAAACCAAGCTGTAGTGATGATTCTTGATAAATGGCATGAAGATTCATTCTGATTCTTTGTTATTTGAATATGTAGTTCAATTTTGTACCACTACTTAGTAATTTAGATTTGTAGTTTTAGTGGTAGATTAGATTACAGTAGTATGAAAACAGAAACAAAAATGATGTAATAGCTAGTATAATAGTAGTAGTATAGTAGTAGTATAATCATAGTCATGCATCACTTAGTTAAATAGGTGAGAATCATAAAACAAGGCTAAATAACTCTGATATGAATCAGTAACAGCAAGTCTAGCCAACTCACGTAGGTAATAAGATTTGGAAGTTGATAACCAGATTCGAGTAAGTTTAAGAATGAAACAACCTGTTTGAAGTAATAACCGAGGCGAAACTAGCTTTAATAACATCAAATAAGTTCAGCTCGTATTAAATAACAATGGTTGATCATAATAGTGAATCAGCTTCTAGATACCAACAAGTCCAAAAGAGAAGAATAGTTAGAAGAAGTAGTAATTCATTCGAGACTGGGTTCATGACATCTCGTAAGCTAAATTGAACTAGAATCAATAATATACTTGTGTACATATAAACAGATCACTTAGTCTCGGATAAGTTAGTTGACATTAGTAAGTAATTAGATTGTTTAAGCACTGTCTCATATAGTTGAATCACTTTTTCTTTCTTTCTTAATATAAGTAATTTCTACGATGTTATAGGCCCTTTGGCAGAAAACAAAGGAACAACATGTAGTCCAGTCATATATAGATCAATTAGTAGTAATCTAGTGTAAGTATTAATTATATTGTATAGTGGTTTTCATCTTCTGAAAAATGAATAAAATGATCTGATTTCGTTTTCTGAGTATTTGATTCTTCATATGAATTATGTGATATACCTTTTGTTATTACAATTTTGGTTTGGGCCCTATGTGTAACGTGGGCCTGAACTGCAATATGAAACTGATTGGTCCGCTGATTAAAAGCCCAAAAACAAGCCTGGGTCTCGGAGGCCTGGGTGGATCGAATGCTGTCTGAATAAGTGAAGAGCCCAGGCCCAATAAACAACAGAGATAACGGCCTGGAGTGTTTAATGATACAAAATCGGCTAAGGCAAAAACAATATAGCAAATATAGTTGAACGAAATAGGATCGGACTTTAATAAAATTGGGACGAGCCTCACCCGAATAACAAGCGGGGCCCCCATTTAGTAATGAGATAACATAGTATATCCGGAGAGGCTAATAGCGAATTCCATAGCCTCTCCCAAAAGTTAAAAGCTGATAGACATCATTTAGGGCACGATTTTAATATACTTTCCCTTGAACGAGTGTGCACTTGGTGTGACTCAAATCCAAATCTCGGCAAAGACGAAATATACCGAAAGTCATAGGCGTACTGGTTGCGGTATGACTCGAGGTGTGTTTCCGCAATGTCGCAAATTCTTAAAAATAATATTTATGTAAAAAGCACATTATGTTTTTAAAATCTATAATTAAGTCAAACAAAAGTCGGGAACGATAGTGGAGCGACCGTGCTACAACCACGGAATCCGGGAGTGCCTAACACCTTCTCCCGGGTTAACAGAGTTACTTATCCGGATCTTTGCTTCGCAGACATTTTTATGAGTCAAAATTCCTCGGATTCGGGATTAACCGATGACTTGGGACACCATTGTCATTCCCAAGTGGCGACTCTGATTAATCTCTAATAAAATCCCGAACCGATTGTCCTTTAATTGGAAAAACTCATTCCCTTACGTTATTTTATCCGTTTTGGGTATTTGAGCGTCGGGGTATACCCTACGAGCGTATTCATATACGCTATAAGCATTGGGGTAGTAAAAAGGGAGGTGTGACAGCTCTGGCGACTCTGCTGGGGATCCAACCCTGAATTTCGCTTTCAGGGCTTAAGAACTCGAGCTCCTTAGAACTGCCATTCGCATTTTTGTTTGACTTCATTATATGATTTTGAACAACATGCTATGTGCTTTATCGCTTTGATATTATGTGAACTGTATATAAAACTGTGCCGAAAACCTTTCTCTCTTCACCCCCGGGGATGTGCTTACTGGTTGAGACTCCCCTTTCCGTTAAAGTCACCTTAAATTAAGAAAACAGAGGCCGGATAAGTTACAAAGCCGATTGACTCCGCGGGTCACCGGTACGTAGCCCTCTCCTCGATTCGAGTTGTCCGCTCGGGTACACGGTCTAGCACTCAACACAGGGGTTGGGTCCGTCTAGGACGATTATTTGCATCATATTTGACTTAGGGGACTCAACATAGGGGTTGGGTCCGTCTAGGACAAGTAACCCGGTATTGGAAAAGACCGAGCATGTTATGTGTTGCATCTTATTGTCCTTGATCGTTATGCGGACCGGCGGAAATCCCGAGATTGGAAAAATTATTGAAAAAGGAAAAAAGAGAGTTATAGAAAATAGGTATCCGGAAAATTGAAAATTTGAAAAAATAGGTGGAACAGTTTTTGTTAAAATAATTGGTCAATTAATTTCACCGAACTACGCAGGTTTGATTCTCGCCATTAGGTGGGATACGTAGGCAACCCTTAAACGGGTCCAACCACACTTTTAGAAAAAAGACCAAAAAAGATTTTCCTTTCAAATAATCGAGGTGATCGCTATTTTTGGAAATGGCCGAATGTTCCGAAAGGACGCCGGAAGGCTGTTTTGGCAAAAATGGCCACTTCGAAAGTCATTTTTCTTTCCTTCAAAAATTGAAAACTTGCTTTGAAAAAGATTTTTTTTTTCTTTTTTCTAAAACAAATTCGCTTTAATAAATGTGCAGGATGAGCACGATGATGAATGAACATTTTTCCCTAAATAAAATCCCTTTGGAGCTGAAATTATGGTGGCAGGACATGGGATGCGATGGTCAAGACTGGGTCAAAAGGTACTTAAAAGGCCTTACGGGGTTACTAGACATGGTTCCTCGAGGTGATGTGGTTAGAGCGTTGGTCACGTTTTGGGATCCGGCACACAACGTATTTCATTTCCCAGATTTTGAACTTACCCCTACTTTGGAGGAGATTGCCTTCTACATCGGGAAGACTGAAATCCCGCTAAAAGGAAAATACCCGGTATCTCCGAGAACAGTGACAGTACATCGTTTCCTCGACTCTTTGAAAATTGCCCGGAATGTTCACAATGAAGATCTGGCCAACGGGTTTTGTTCCTTAAGCTTCATCTACAGTAGGTTTGGACACGTTAGGGGTTTCAATAACCTCACAAACAAGTTATGCTGTAAGTCCAACCGAGCGAAATGGGAGGAACACCGGAAGTTCGCATTTTTGGTGGCATTTCTCAGAGTTGTTGTATTCCCAAAGAAGGATGGACATATCAATATAAAAGTTGTCGGGGTAGCTACCACACTGATAGTACAAGATAACTGTACTCTGGCCCCAATGATTGTGGCGGACATCTACCGTGCTCTGACTGCGTGCAAAGCGGGGGCCAACTTCTTCGAGGGGTGTAACTTGATCTTGCAAATCTGGCTAATTGAACATCTATGCCACCACCCTTCATTCTCGAGCTATGGTTCTGCCGAACGGACATGTTTGGAAGAGTTCAATACGAGGACAAAAGAAGTAAAGTTGCCGGAGGGAGTCCAAGGTTGGATTGTGTATCTTCGATCACTAACTGACGGTCAAATCGATTGGACGTATGACTGGTTACCTCTTGACGAGGTGATATACATGCCAACGGAGGGACCGCCATTTTTTATCATGGGTTTGAAGAGTATACAACCTTATGCCCCATACAGAGCCCTGCGACAGTTGGGTCGGTGTCAGATTATTCCGAGAGATGGGGATCTCAGCGTGCAAGCCGTGGAGATTGGTCCAGACGGGCAATTCCCGGAAGCAAAAATCCGACAAATCTGGAATGAATGCCAAAATTTGAAAACTGATACTTGTGTGCCGAATAGAGCAAAGGGGGAGATATCACCTGGATATTCCACATGGTACCGACGAGGGGTTGAACACGAACGTCTTTCAAAGAGACCTCACTTGCAAGACCTGATAGAGCAATCCGAGGAGAATCAGAAATGGGTGGCCAAGGAAAAAGAATACAAGGCCAAAATCAGTCTGTTGGAGGATAAATTGAGAAATCTTCATTTCGAAAGCGGCTTACAAGCAGCATCCGATGAAGTGGAGAAGAAACAGCTGAAGAAAGAAAATGATATGTTGAAGGCTCAAATGGCTCAAATGAAAATTGCATCCGAGACCCCAGTTCGCTCAGCCTGGGATGAAAAGTTAATTGAGATTCTCCGGCGAAAAGTAAATGACTATAGCTTCGATTTGGACAAAGTTGAAAAAGAGTTAGTCAGGGCTCGGAAGCAAATGGACAAAAATGCTGATGAAAGAGCCAAGTTGGTTCGACAACTACAAGAAAAGCACGATTTTGAGGTAGCTCAGCTTAGAAAGAAAATAATTTCAGCCACGGTCAAGAGTAACAAGATTATCAAAGATCTTGAGGAAGAAAGAGAGCACTGCTACACGACTATGGCCAGATTAGAATTGGAGCCGCAACAAGTGCAAAAAGACAACCAACATACCTTGGATGCTCGCACTCAACAAATAAGCCGGTTATTGCAAGAAAAGGGGGTCATCAGAGAAAAGATTGTTTGCATTGCCCAATACATCACCCGGAAGACTCAACTGTGTGAAGATATGTCTCGAAGGACCTTTGTATCTGCAGTGAAGTTCTTCGTGCAACAAGTCATGGCTGACCTAGATAGGCTACAAAGGGGATTAGCATATAGGCCCGCGGCAAGGCCGAACGATGCCTCGCGGGCACTAGGTGCATTAATGTACTCATAGAGCATGCATCATCTTTTATATTTTTCTTTTAAAACATCACTTTGTAATCAATGTTTTGGATTATCAATGAAAAAACAAGTGTTGTTATCAATTCTTTTGCTGTATGTTATTTCCTTTAAATTCGCTAGGCAAATAAATAGGAACGTAATTATGAAAATGACAAGGAAAAAGACGGAAAAAGAAAAAGCAAGAAAAGAAAAAGAAAAAAAAAAGAAAAAAAAAGAAGAAGAAAGAAAAAACAAGAAAAAGAGAAAAAGAAAAGAAAAAGAAGGAAAAAAAAGAAAAAAAGAAAGAAAGGAAAAGAAAGGAAAAGAAAGAAAAGAAAAGAGCGGAAAAGAGAAAAGTGATTGGTCCAAATGAGCAGCGGCCGGGATGATGCATAACGACTCGAGGAAATGTGTTTGTTTTTACAGTCATTGCATTTTATTCATGCGCTAACAACTAACGGGTGTTGATGCTTGTGAGTCCAGATTCTCTAGGCAACTGGCATTCTGGCTACCCACCCATACAACACCAGATACAAAAAGATGACGAAAGCTGTGTCCCAGGAAATCGAGGCAACTATTGTGGATCCTGCTCACGAAGAAGAGATTGTGGATGTGGCAGGAATGAAGGAGGAAATGTACAAGCTGAGGCAGCAGATGGCCGAGATGTACCAGGCATGGTCTAGAGGTCAACCACTGCCAGCTTACCCCGCCAACCCCGCATATGTCCCTCCGGCCAACCCCAACCCTGAACCACCTACAATGAACTCATCCTCCACCTACCCCGATTACCCTCACTACTCTGCCTCCACCTCCCAGGTACCACCACCTCCAGTCAAACAAGCACCATATCACATACCCCAAGTTGCTCCCGTGTATGTGGCACCTCCACCCGCTGCTATGCACAAATCCTCCAGTGAACCGATGTTTCATATACATGATCCTCACTACTACCCTCCAGAGCCAACCTTCCGACAACATGAGTCTCATGCTCCGTTGATAGAAACTAGTGAAGAAAGAATTGCTAAGAGTGCCGGGCAGGAAGAGATGGCCAGAAAAGTGAAAAGTCCGGAGAATGCTTTCTGCACTATGCAAGGACTAGGAGGGCAGGTGAGTGTAGCTTACAAAGACCTGTGTCTATTCCCCGAGGTGCAGCTTCCCGTGGGATTCAAGTTGCCAAAATTCGACATGTATAGCGGACACGGGGATCCGGTAGCTCATCTCAGAGGATACTGTAGCAAGATGAGAGGTGCGGGAGGTAAAGATGAGTTATTGATGGCATACTTCAGCCAGAGTCCGAGTGGTTCAGCTTTAGAGTGGTATACCCGACAAGACCATACCAGGTGGTTTGTCTGGGATGACCTAGCACAAGCCTTTGCAAGTCACTTTCAGTACAACTTGGAGATCATACCCGACAGGTTATCCCTTACCAAAATGGAGAAGAAGCCAGGGGAAAGCTTCAGGGAGTTCGGTTTCAGATAGAGGGAGCAGGCTGCAAGAGTAGATCCACCCATGAAGGAGGGGAGATGGTGGATTGTTTCCTACAGGCTTTGGAGCCTACATATTACGGTCATTTAGTGTCAGCGATTGGGAAGAGTTTCAATGAAGTCGTGAAAATGGGAAGCTTTGTAAAGGAAGGATTGAAAACAAATAAAATCATGAGTTTTTCGGCCATCAAGGCCACCAATCAGGCTATACAAACTGGAAACGGGGGAGTTATGGGAAAGAAGAAGAAGGAAGAGGTAGCCACTGTAGAGAGTAGGCCATGGAGTCGTAACCCGCATCATCATCCGCCAAGACCCTACCACCAGCACCCACCAAACCCACCAACCCTATATAATCCACCACCACCATCTTACCCGCCAAACCCATACAACACATCAAGCCCATATAACCCACCACCACCACCATACCCACCAACAGTCCCACATTACCACCACCCACAAGCCCAAGCCTACCCACCACCACCACCCCATGTGTGGAGAGCTCAAGCTCCACACAATGTTTACCACACCCAGAACACATACCCGACCTCTAAACCTTACATAAACCAAAATAAGCCCAGGCCTGACTCTGAGTGGAGAAACAAGGCAAGAAAAACGTTCACCCCTCTCGGGGAATCATATACCAGCCTTTATCATAGGTTGAAGGAGTTGGGGATGCTAAGCCCAGTTGCACCTAAAGTTCCAAATCCACCCCCGAAAAATCTTGATCCTTCTGTTAGATGTGAATACTGTTCGGGAACATTGGGTCATGATACCGAAAAATGTTGGCAGTTGAAGAACGCCATTCAGGATCTCATTGATGATAGGAGAATTGAAGTTCAGGCTCCAGAAGCCCCGAACATTACCTAGAATCCGCTGCCAAATCACCACAAGACACACATGATAGAATTGGTGCAAGGTGATAGCAGTCAGAAACCATCTCAGGCTGTGATGATGATAAAGTCAAGTGGCATGGTGGAAAAGGAAGTTGTGAAAGAGAAAGCGATTGTTGAGAAACCAACAGGAAAGCCAGTAGTGGTGGAAGGTTTGAAAGTGGTAGTGCCGGGCGCAAAGATGATTGTGACTGTGAAAGGCGCAAGTACAGAGCCAGTAATTATAAAGCCGGTAGTGCAAATGCCGGTGGTGAGTACAAAGACTGTACCATGGAACTATAACAAGGTAGCAGTAGTTTATAAGGGAAAAGAGGTGTCTGGGGAAGTTAACGAAACCCATGGTCTCACCCGGTCTGGGAGATGCTTTGCTCCGGAGGAATTGAGAAAAATGAAAGCAGTAAAAGAGAGCCAATTGAAGAAACCAGTGTCAGAAGAGGAAGCAGAGGAATTCCTCAAGAAGATGAAGTCACAAGAGTACTCAGTGGTTGAGCAGTTGAGGAAGACCCCCGCCCAGATCTCTTTGCTATCTTTGCTAATACATTCAGAAGAACACCGGAAGGCTCTTATGAAGATTCTAATTGAGGCTCATGTTCCGGAAAAGATTTCAGTTTGCCATTTGGAGAAGATAACCAACAAAATTTTCGAGTCTAATAGGATCACATTCTCTCATAAGGAGCTGCCGGTGGAGGGAACTGAGCACAGTAAGGCATTGTACCTTACGGTAAAGAGTGAAGAGTCAGTAGTGACCAGGGTATTGATAGACAACGGATCAAGCGCTAACATTTGCCCGCTGTCAACTTTGGGGAAGATGAACATCAGTCTGGACAGAATCCGGAAGAACAGTATAAATATGAGAGGGTTTGACGGCGGGGGTAAAAACACATTGGGAGATATTATTCTGGAGGTGACTATCGGTCCTGTTTATTTTACTATGGAATTCCAGGTGCTCGACATTGCTGTGTCATATAACTTGTTGTTAGGCCGACCCTGGATTCACGCGGCTAAGGCAGTACCATCTTCTTTACACCAGATGGTCAAATTTGAGTGGGAACAGCAGGAGATTGTAGTCCATGGGGAAGAAAATGCTTGTAATGTGGTGACACCGTTTGATGATACTGACGGGGATAGAGGTCCTTGGGTTTATCAAGTGACAGATGCTATTGTAGTAAACAGAATTGCTGAAGGGGAAAAGTTGCCAATCCCTATGATGGCACCAACTGCTGTGATGGTAGCCAAAGAGATGCTTAGAAATGGATTTGCACCAGGGAAGGGATTGGGCAAAGCATTGCAAGGAGTTATTCAGCCGGTTCAGCTTCCAGAAAACAAAGGTACATTCGGCTTAGGGTTCAAACCCACCTTCGCCGACATCCAAAGAGCCTCAAAAGCCAAAAAGAACTGGACCTTGCCCAAACCCATACCCAAATTGTCCGACACCTTCGTCAGGCCTGGTACAAACTATCGGACATATGCTGCGGTAAAGTGCATCGAGACTCGACTTGATGAAGAAATGCTGAGTTTTGAGAAGATGTTTTGGGAAGTGAATATGGTCGAAGCAGGGGAAGGCACAAGCAAAATGGATGTGCAGTTTGTGGGACCTGGAATCATGTTGAACAATTGGGAAGCTACTCCTTTCCCTATCAGGAAGGAGTCTTGGTAGTTAGCTCCAAAATTTCATCATTGCTTTCCCAAAAGTTGTTATTTTTATAGTTTTCCCATCCCCCTCATGAAAAGAAAATCACCATGTATCCCGAACTTTGTTCGTCCTTTTTATCAATGAAATGCAGTTTTCCTTTTCTTCACTTTTGCCTTATTTTTCTTTATTTTTCCTTTTGTACAGTTTTGCATGTGTTGATTCTAATGCCATGTCATGCGTGAAGGATTCTAGACCCAGTTCTGACAATCATGTTACCATACAAGAAATTGAGGAAGATAGCGAAATAGAATGTGAGGATGAGGAAGCCCTGGAGGAAATAAGCAAGGACATGAAACAATATGAGGAAAAACCCAAACCGAATCTAAGTGATACGGAATCTGTAAATTTGGGGAGCGAAGATGATGTCCGAGAAACAAAGATTAGTGTACATTTGGAGGCACCCCTCAGGGATGAATTGATAAGGTTGTTACATGAGTTTAAGGACATTTTTGCCTGGTCCTATGATGATATGCCCGGACTTAGCACTGATTTGGTAGTACACAAGTTGCCTATCTATGCTGAATGCCGGCCGGTAAAGCAAAAGCTGAGGAAATTCAAGACGGACACTAGTGTGAAAATAAAAGAAGAGGTGAATAAGTAGTTCGAGGCAAAGGTCATAAGAGTTACCAAGTACCCCACCTGGTTGGCAAATGTTGTGCCGGTCCCGAAGAAAGATGGAAAAACCAGAGTGTGTGTAGACTACAGAGACCTCAACAAAGCCAGTCCGAAGGATGACTTCCCATTGCCAAACATCCACATATTGATCGACAATTACGCCAAGCATGAAATCAGTTCGTTTGTGGACTGTTATGCTGGTTATCACCAGATCCTTATGGACGAAGAAGACGCTGAGAAAACTGCCTTCATTACACCTTGGGGAAAGTACTGTTACAGAGTAATGCCGTTTGGATTGAAAAATGCCGGGTCAACTTACATGAGGGCAATGACCACAATGTTCCACGACATGATGCATCGAGAAATTGAAGTATATGTGGACGATGTCATCATAAAGTCCAGAAAACAACCTGATTATGTGAGAGATTTGAGAAAGTTCTTCCAAAGACTCCGGAGGTACAATTTAAAGCTCAATCCTGCGAAATGTGCCTTTGGAGTACCTTCAGGGAAATTACTGGGGATTATAGTGAGTCGGCGAGGCATTGAACTAGATCCATCAAATATCAAGGCTATTCAAAGTCTACCTCCGCCGAGGAACAAGAAGTAGGTCATGAGTTTACTAGGAAGGTTGAATTACATTAGTCGGTTCATTACTCAATTGACATCAACGTGTGAGCCGATCTTCAAGTTGTTGAAGAAAGATGCAGCAGTGAAATGGACCGACGAGTGTCAGGAAGCCTTCGACAAGATTAAAGAATATCTGGCCAATCCTCCAGTATTAGTTCCTCCAGAACCAGGGCGACCTCTGATTTTGTATCTGACAGTGCTTGATAATTCCTTCGGTTGTGTACTGGGTCAACATGATGAGACAGGCAAGAAAGAACAAGCCATATATTACCTCAGCAAGAAGTTTACATCCTATGAGGTAAAATACACTCAACTTGAAAGGACATGTTGTGCATTGATCTGGGTAGCTCAGAAATTGAAGCATTATTTGTCAGCATATACCACATACTTGATATCACGACTGGATCCTCTGAAGTACATATTTCAGAAGCCTATGCCTACGGGAAGACTGGCCAAATGGCAGATTCTGCTCACAGAATTTGACATTGTCTATGTAACTCGTACGGCAATGAAGGCACAAGCTATTGCGGACCACTTAGCCGAGAATCCGGTGGATGATGAGTATGAACCATTGAAAACATACTTTCCGGATGAAGAGGCAATGCTTGTCGAGGAGATGGAGCAAGATGAGAAACCAGGATGGAAAATGTACTTTGATGGAGCCGTCAACAGCAAAGGCGTTGGTATTGGGGCGGTACTCATTTCAAGTACGGGTCAACACTATCCCGTCACAGCTCAACTCCGATTTTTCTGTACCAACAACATGGCCGAATATGAGGCGTGCATCTTGGGATTAAGGATGGCAATTGATATGGGTATTCAAGAGATTTTGGTCATGGGTGACTCGGATCTCTTGGTACACCAAATTCAAGGGGAATGGGAGACACGAGATTTGAAATTGATACCTTATCGGTATTGTTTGCACGAGTTGTCTCAAAGATTCCAGTCTATAGAATTCAAGCACATCCCAAGAATGCACAATGAGATCGCAGATGCTTTGGCCACACTGTCCTCTATGTTGCATCATCCCGACAAGACATATATAGATCCGCTCCAGATCTAAGTCTGTGATCAAAATGCTTATTGCTTTGCGGTGGAAGAAGAATCAGATGGAGAGCCGTGGTATCATGATATCAGGGAATACCTGAAAGCTGGCAAATACCCGGAGCAAGCCACTGGAGACCAGAAGAGAGCCATCAGGCGTTTAGCTAATGGATTTTTCCTCAGTGGAGGAGTGGTATACAAAAGAACACCAGATCTGGGTTTATTGCGGTGTGTGGATGCACAACAAGCAGATGAAATCATGATTGAAGTACATGCTAGAGTATGTGGACCCCACATGAGCGGATATGTTTTAGCAAAGAAGATTTTGAGAGTTGGGTATTACTGGCTCACTATGGAGCGTGATTGTATCAGGTATGTAAAGAAATGCCACCAATTCCAGGTATATGGGGATCTGATCCACTCCCCGCCTTATGAGTTGCATACAATGTCAGCACCTTGGCCCTTTGTTGCTTGGGGCATGGATGTTATCGGCCCAATAGATCCAGCTGCTTCTAATGGGTACAGGTTCATTCTTGTTGCAATTGATTATTTCACCAAGTGGGTTGAAGCAAAGACGTTCAAGGTGGTGACGAAGAAAGCGGTGGTGGATTTTGTGCATGAGAATATTATATGCCGATTTGGCATCCCCAAGGTGATTATCATAGATAATGGAGCCAATCTAAACAGTCATCTCATGGCGGAAGTTTGTGAAAGATTTAAGATCACACACCGCAATTCCACACCTTACAGGCCAAAGGCGAATGGTGCAGTAGAAGCGGCAAATAAGAATATCAAGAAGATTCTCCGAAAAATGGTGGAGGGATCCAGGAAATGGCATGAAAAGTTACCCTTTGCTCTCATGGGTTACCGCACGACAGTGCGTACTTCTATCGGAACCACACCTTACACACTGGTGTATGGAACGGAGGCTGTTATACCCGTAGAAGTAGAAATACCGTCATTACGGATCATAGCCGAAGCTCAGATAGATGACGATGAATGGGTAAAAGCCCGGTTGGAACAATTGAGTTTGATTGATGAGAAAAGGTTGGCCGCAGTTTGCCATGGGCAGTTGTATCAACGAAGAATGGCCAGAGCGTATAATAAGAAGGTACGACCTCGAAAGTTTGAAGTCGGACAGTTTGTTTTGAGGCGTATCTTACCGCATTGGGCCGAAGCAAAGGGCAAGTTTGCGCCAAATTGGCAAGGACCGTTTATGGTATCACGGGTGTTATCCAATGGAGCATTGTATTTAACAGATGTTGAGGGAAAGTGCGTAGAGACTGCTATCAATTTAGATGCAGTCAAAAGATACTATGTATGATTCCTTTATCAATGATGTGTTTTGTATTCTGTTGTGATTTTGGAATTGAAATGACGAAGGCGTTTTATTCTCTATCCAAACACTTTATCCATTGATAACCCCTTTGAGCCTTAACTAATATATTCTTTCATATCCCTCTCTCTGAATCGCTTTAGCGCAATAAGATCGAAATTGCCAAAATGAAAAAAAAATGAAAAAATGAATAAAAAATAGAAAAATGAAAAAATGAAAAAAAAAATGAAAAAAAAAGAGAAAAAGACAAAGAAATCGGGAAAAAGTCAAAAGAAATCCATCTAACTAATGAAGTTGGATGAACTACGTCCGACTTGATCCCGAAAGGGTACGTAGGCAGCCTCTTTGAGGTTCAGTCATAATGAAAAAAAAATCCAAAAATTCCCCACATATTGAAACTGGGGCAGAAGTTATGTTTAATAATTCCGAGAGTTGTAAATATTTCTGAACTCTCGTGAAATTTTGAGCCTTTATACCTTTCTTTCTCAACCCATCCAAAAGCCACGTTACAGTCCAACAAAGACCTTCTGATCAATTCCGAAATGATAACGAATGCAATGAAGGAGGAGCGAAACATCGGACAACACCTGTGGTAAGAAAACAAAATACAAAAGGGAAAAATAAAAAAATGAGAGAGTCTCATCGGTGAAAACCTTAACCGGCACTGTGAGACGATCGTGAGTTTGAGAGAAATAAAATTAGAGAGTCTTGTCAGTGAAAACCTTAACAGGCACTGCGAGGCGATTGTGAGGTTGAGAGAATAAATGAGAGAGTTCTATTGGTGAAAACCTTTCGAGGCACCGTAGGGCGATCGTGAGGACTACCAGAAAAGAGAAAATCAACAAAAACAGTATCGGTTTGGGTTGGAAACAATTCGGAGACAGAATAATGATTGGAACGAACTCGGTCAGAGTTTAAATACGTGGCATGGTCAGCGGAATCAGCCAGCAAATACCCCAGATAAGTTCTATCATCTCTCCAAAGCACCCTTACCTTTCTTTCATTTTTCTGCATTTCATTGTTTACTTGTGAGAGCTAACTACCAGCTCCTGATAACGAAAGCTTGAAACAACACTGGGTCAGAAGGAAGGAAGATTTGGGAAGGAAATAAAGAAGCTTGGCAAACATGGCCAAAGGAAAAGAAAGCAAAACAAAAATGGAAAAGTGAGAAAATACAAAAAGAGTTCGCAAGGAATAAGCAGCCGAAAGTTACACGGCAAGAGAAAAGCAAAAAAAGAGGAAGGCAATAAGAGGCAGGGACGGCAGATGCCAGTTGCCAGCAGTTTATATCTAATAAATTTTGTTTCATGCAGGAACAAATGGTCACTAATCACTTTAAAGTGAATGTGACCAATGTGGAAAATGGAAAACACAAAAAGAGAAAGTTCGCCGAATAAGTGGAGAAATTCACAGGCAAGAGATAATTGGTAAAAGAAAATACCAAAAAGAGGAAGGTAACATCTTTTAAAATCCACTCCCTAGTCCTCAGGGTGCGGGAATGCATTCGCATTGCACGTTTAAATTCTATTAGGTGCCCACCTTCTAATACGGGAACATTTTCTGCATTCGCATTGCACGTTTAATTTCTGTTAGGTGCCCACCTTCAAATACGGGAATATTTTCTAGATCACATTGCACGTTTAAATTCTGTTGGGTGGCCACCTTCTAATACGGGAATATTTTCTGCATTTGCATTGCACGTTTAATTTCTGTTAGGTGCCCACCTTCAAATACGAGAATATTTTCTGCATTGCATTGCACGTTTAATTTCTGTTAGGTGCCCACCTTCAAATACGGGAATATTTTCTACATCGCATTGCACGTTTAAATTCTGTTAGGTGCCCACCTTCTAATACGGGAATATTTTCTGCATTCGCATTGCACGTTTAAATTCTGTTAGGTGCCCATCTTCTAATACGGGAATATTTTCTGCATCGCATTGCATGTTTAATTTCTGTTAGGTGCCCACCTTCTAATACGGGAATACATTTCTGCATTGCACGTTTAATTTCTGTTAGGTGCCCACCTTCAAATACGGGAATATTTTTTGCATCGCATTGCACGTTTAATTTCTGTTAGGTGCCCACCTTCAAATACGGGAATATTTTTTGCATCGCATTGCATTTTTAATTTCTGTTAGGCGCCCACCTTCTAATACGGGAATACATTTCTGCATTGCACGTTTAATTTCTGTTAGGTGCCCACCTTCAAATACGGGAATATTTTTTTTCGCATCGCATTGCACGTTTAATTTCTATTAGGTGCCCACCTTCAAATACGGGAATATTTTTTGCATCGCATTGTATTTTTAATTTCTTTTAGGCGCCCACCTTCTAATACGGGAATACATTTCTGCATTGCACGTTTAATTTCTGTTAGGTGCCCACCTTCAAATACGGGAATATTTTTGCATCGCATTACACGTTTAATTTCTGTTAGGTGCCCACCTTCAAATACGGGAATATTTTTCTGCATCGCATTGCACGTTTAAATTCTGTTAGGTGCCCACCTTCGAATACGGGAATATTTTTCTGCATCGCATTGCACGTTTAAATTCTGTTAGGTGCCCACCTTCGAATACGGGAATATTTTTCTGCATCGCATTGCACGTTTAAATTCTGTTAGGTGCCCACCTTCGAATACGGGAATATTTTTCTGCATCGCATTGCACGTTTAAATTCTGTTAGGTGCCCACCTTCAAATACGGGAATACTCTTCTACATTTGCATTGCATGTTTAATTTCAGTTAGGCGCCCACCTTCAAATACGGGAATACATTTCTGCACATCATGGTTTATATAGCTAAAAGCCCACACTGGGGCAGAAAAAGGGAAAAAAAAGGTAGTTTGTTGTTTTGTTTTGAGCAGGTTCAGCTCGAGATCAAGAAATACCAGTGAAAATCAAAAACAAAAAGGGAAAACAAGAAAATCAACAAAAAGAGAGTCAACATCAAAGAAAATCAACAAAAAAGAGAGTTTGCATCACCGGAAAGGGAAGAAGAGCCAAAGCTAGATTAGGAACAATTGTAATTGTAGGATCATAGCTTAGAATAACTTCTTCATTTTACATTTCCCCTCCCCGGTGTAATAAGGAGTAAGTCAGCAGGTCTCAACAGTGTCAATGCAACAGTGAGTCTGGTAGTTTTTAAAACTGCCAGACCTTCCCGAACTACACTGACCTGATTCCTGTTTAGCCCAGGATATGTAGGCAACCTCTAAAGCAGGGTGCGGTCAAAAGGTTTTCAAAAATGCTTTCACGGAATGTGCCGATGTGCAAAAATCTCTCATTACTGCTCACTTGTCTTTGCACTGAAACTCTTCGTGTTCCCGAGCAAAGAGGGGCAGCTGTGAGCACGTGATTTTTGCACCGAGCAAACAATTCCAAAATTAAAATAAATATATTTTTGAGTGCAATTACATGCCTTGTTTGAAATTGAATGCATTTTATATGTTTGAATAATTAGAAAGTGGGAAAAATAAAAAAAAAATGGGCTAGGTAATTAGTTTGTTAGTTTAATTAGTTAGATTTTAAGAAAATTAGCAAAAATAGTGTTAAGTAGTGGAAGTTAGGAAAAAATAGTAGAAAATTGCCAAAAAATACTAAATAATTAGGGTAAGTAGGAAATCAGGTTTTTAAAATATTCCATAAAAGAAAAGAAAAAAAAGTATAAAAGAAAAATACAAAAATAAATAATGTCAGAAAATACAAAAATAGATATATATAGGTATAATAAATTGGGCTAATGGAGATCCAATTGAGAGGCCCAGTGCTTTGGCCCAGTGAATTGGCCCGCCTGGTCCTTTAATTGTTTTTGATCTCGGTCGTTCATACGAGGTGATCCAACGGTGGAGATAATTGGGCGAATTATTGGTTAATTAAAATAAATTGGATTTAATCTGAGCCGTCTATTTCAGATGATCTAACGGGCAAGGCATTTGGTCTCTTTAACCCTCCAAACAACACCGTTTTAGTAACGGTGATGAGAACCGTCGATCTTCATCAATTGGACGGTTGAGATTACCTTAGTCTCACCGGCTATATAAAGCCTTTGTCCGAAATTTCGGCCATTTATTATTCGTTTTAAACCCTAGCCGCCCCTGATTCTCTCTATCTTCATCTTCTTCAAGAGCTCAACGGCCATGGCGGCCACCACCCCCACGGTGGTCGCCGGCCACCCCCAACCCCTCTCCTCTCTCTTCTCCTTCTCCTTCTCCTCTTTCACCGCCTGAAACCCTAAATAAACCCCTCTTCCAGAACTTCGGTCACCGGAATCTACCGCTGGTGACCACCAAAAACCGAGGATCCTTTCCAAACCAATGCCAATCGATCCAGTTTGGTCTGATCTATACCCCTATACCATTCACCTCCCTCGAATATACCTGGAACTCCTCGAATATCCCAAAGAAGGTCGTCGGAACCCTAACTCCGGCGACCCCCAAACCTAAAACCACCAAGATCCGTTCTTTACCCTCACCCAAACACCCCTCTTCAAGCCAAAACCCAAAAGGCTTCGTCTTTAAGCTTTAAAAGAAAAAACCAGAGAAGGAAAATTGAAAAAAGGGGTCTGAAAAGAATAAAAAAAAAAATAAAACAAGAAAAAGAGAATAAAAGGAGTCGGAAAGAGTTCGAGAGAGGATGAGAAGAGTGAAGGGAATAGGAAGCTCGGTGGACAGGCCCCGCTAAGCTAAGTCCCCTCACTCTGTGAACCTATCTGCTTCTTTTCATTTTTTTTTTTCTCTTCTGTGATATTTTTCTATGCTATCTATTTTGTCTCTCTGATTCGAAGAGCCTGTTTAGTATTAGGGTTTTTGCTCATCTTGTATATCTCCATGTTTTAACTATTTTGTTTCTGTGGCTTGAAAGATCTAGTTAGTATTAGGGTTTTTTGTTGTTCATATTGTTCGTCATCATGCTATGTTCTTGTTTTGACTGTTTTTGTTTCTAGAATCCGCTTTTCATCTTGTTGTTCTTCTGTTCTGTCTGCTGCAAATCATGCTCTTTTTCTTCCAACTTGTCACAACCCCAAATCCGGTCGTGATGGCGCCCAGCACATTGCTAAGCCAGCCTGACCAATCAATATCAACAACGGAGCTAGAAGCTCTCTTTAACCCATTTAAGCATTTCAAAATATATGAAACAATAGTAATATTTATACCAACAACGGGGAGACCAAGTCCCAAAATATACTAACTCCCATAGACCGAAGGGTCAAGAGTCATGAGCCTCTAAAGAACATAAGTGTAATAAAGTTTATAACAACTCAGTGCGGAAAGGAAAGACAACAAGATAAGAAATGACAGCTGGAAGGGGAGTCAGGTCCTGCGGACGCTGCAGCTACCTCGACTATCCCGCACAATGCCTCCAACTAGCTACCGAATCAAGTCTGCTGAGAGGTACCTGGATCTGCACACAAGGTGCAGGGAGTAAAATGAGTACTGCCAGACTCAGTGGTAATAAACAAGGGTAAGACAGCGTAGATAAGAAATCCGCAATAAAGCACTATGTAAAGCTATAATCAGCTACCCTGTCACAGAATCAATATTCACTGTACCTGTACCAACAAATACCAATAAATAGCATAACAGCTAGCAGATGTAGCTAAATGCAATGCAATGCATGATATGACCGCTACGGCGCGTAGCCCGACTCCAATTTTGGGTACCCGTGCTCACCGTGGGGGTTCAGACTCCGGAGGGGCTCCTACAGCCCAAGCACATCTCATAGAGATATTCCTGCGGCGTGCAGTCCGATCCAACATATATCTCGCCGCGGCGTGCAGCCCGATCCACTACTAGTCAGCTAATATGCAGATACAGCCTCGCAGGCTCAAAAGTAGTTTTTGAAAAACTCTTTTTATCATTTTTTTCAGTTGGAAAACAGTAATATCAAGTTCCAGAGATTGGAATTAGCATAATAACAGAAATAGCTGCGGACTAGTAGTAAACTAGCATGTCTATATGATAAGACAATGATAACAATCCTCGCGGGATCCAATAATTGGCTCACGGCCCACAAGTATACCCAACCGCCCAAGAAGGGGTTCAACGGCTCGAGAATAGCCAATAATACAGTATTAACAGGTCGGACTAATATATAGTCTCCAGTTCATGATCGACCCCGCACTCTCAAGAGTGTGCGTGTCTCGCCGCTATATAGCGTCACAAAGTGGTATACCGGGTTTCGAACCCGCCGGTCATCACCCATATCTATTACTCACCTCGAACCGACGAAATCTCATGCCCGCGACGCCTTAGCTCCTCGAACCGGCATCCACGCACGTCAAAACTAGCACAAATCAGCACAAATATATCAAAATAGGCTAATGGAACATAACCCAATCGAAAGAACTCGAAAAATATCAAAAATCACGAAATTGGCAAAACCCGAGCCCCGGGCCCACATCTCGAAAAAATTATGAAACTCATATTTTCGGAATCCTCGTCTCTCCACGAGTCCGTACATACCAAGAACTCCCAATTCGGACCACAAATGGTCCTTCAAATCCCCATTTTAAGATTTTTGCTCAAAGCCCTAATTTTCTTGATTTCTTACCCAAATTCAGAGAATTAATGGAAGATTCTTTGATAAAATCATGTATTTAACTCATAAAACTTACCTCCAATGATTCCCCGTCGAAATCCCTTCAATTCTCGTCCAAAAGCTCTCAAGAATGACCAAAAATGGTGGAAAAATGGGTTGATTTCGCGACTGGAATGTTTTAAAAACATTCTGTCCAGGCATATTACTCATCGCGATCGCGGGAATGGCTCTGCGATCGCGGAGAACAAAATTTGGCCCAAAATTTACCCTTCGCGATCGCGGGAAAGGCTTCGCGATCGCGGTGAACAAACTCCGGTTCCTCCGGACAAGCTTCAGTATAATGGCCATAACTCTTTGCACACAACTCCGAATGATGAATGGTTTGATGTTCTGGAAACTAGACACATAGGGCTATAACCTTCATTTGATGCTCATTACCTGAATCCGTATTCATTTCTAGATATAAGCTTCCCCATTTATACATGTGTATTAGAGATCCTTCTCGGACACCCTATAGTGTAACGTCCATAACTATTTACATAGATGTCCAAATCACTATTGCTTTATCTTTATGAAAACTAGACACGATGAGCTACAACTTTTATTTTTGAATCACCTTAAAATTCTTTGTCGATAAAAAGATATGAGCTTCCGAAGTAGGATCAATGCACAGAAGTTTTCCTTCTTCGCGATCGCGGAGCATTTCACGCGATCGCGATTCATTAATAATTTTCGCACATTTTACTCACCGCGATCGCGTCCCATTGTCCGCGATCGCGTAGAACACTGCTACAGACATAAACCAGCAGTTAAAAATGGCCTAGAAATGGTCCGAAACCACCCCGAAACTCACCCGAGGCCCCCGGACCTCAACCAAAAGAACCAACACGCCCTATAACCTTATTCGAACTTGTTCCAATCATCAAAACTCTATCGTTAACATCAAAATCGTCCGTTTTCAATAAATTTAAGCTTAAGTTTAACTTTAACTTCAAAAAATTCACATTCGATCAAAAACCCGACCAAACAATGTCCGAATGACCTGAAAATTTGCAGGCATATCCAAAATCACCTAACGGAACTACTGCAACTGTCGGAATTCCATTCCGACTCCCGGATCAAAATCTCACCTATCGATCGGATTTCACCAAAATTCGAACTTAGCCAATTCAAGCCTATTTCTACACCGGATCTCCAAATTCAATTCCGATTGCGCTCCTAAGTCATAAATGATCCCTCGAAACTAGTCGAATCATCAGAAATCCGATTCCGAGCACTCTAACTCGATAGTCAACTCTAGGTTGACTTTCCATATTCAAACTTCCTTCAAACATGCTATTTGCTTCATTTTTAATTCAATTCACTCCTAACCCACCCGATAGGTTCTAACACTGATATAGAAGCATAAGATATGTAAATGCAACATAACGGGGTGGAAATTCCCGTAACGACGGGCCGGGTCGTTACATTCTCCCCAACTTAAACAAACGCTCGTCCTCGAGCGGACTCAGAATTGTACTAGAAGCAACCCAATAGCTGAATGACCTTACCAAGCATATATTCGGGCGACCATACGTCACCCTATCTCACCCAAGTCCAAAAGCACCATATAGTCAAAATTTCACAGACCATCTGAACCATAAATCACATTGTACTTTCTGAAATCATATGCCAAATGCAAATCCCATGTCTATACTCAGGATACACTCGAATCCACTACAATAACCCATATTCACTACTCCGGGTGAGATCATATGATATATCGACAACCCAAATCACTCGAGACGATAGTCTCTAATCACAACAACTGGACACAATAATCAAATACTAGCTGAAAACCTCTTTCATTAGATAGAGTCTTATTCCAACACCTCCATATCCTGCCCACGGCAGCTGAAGCACGCGATATACCGAACCCATCTCTCAGGTTAACCATTCGTGAATCTATTTCCCTCTTAGAACTGATACTACAATAGGTTTCGGAGCCAAACCTTGATTTTTACCTTTCTAACAAGCTAAGATCTAATATGCTCATATTCATTAATGACTCCAACGGTCATTTCGATTATAACACACCGCACTGGTGATAAGACACCTCCACACCGGCCTAAGCCGCGACGAGCACAACATAGGCTCCAATAGAAACGCCCGAACACACTCGAATCATGACAGCTCAAATCATGATAACTGTCTCCAGCAAAAGAGCTGCAATTTAATTCCTCTGTGCCATCATAACATAGATCTGAGATCGCGTCTCGTATCATAGAAATAGAGTACCTGAATCCTTATCGAGAGGTCATAACATCACGTGGCCTTGCCACGATTCGTGATTCTATCCCAACATTATTACTCATGAAGCACCTCAAGCCACTAAGCTCTAACTAACAACGCAATACCTACCAGCCGTCCGCTGGTCCTGGGTACAACTACTCTGTTGGAGCATACTCTGATGCTCTCTGCTACGCAATTTGTGCCATTTTTCGATATAGTCCATATCACATTAGTCTAGACGACCTGACTTATGTCAACCAGTCCGAAATAAGGTATCATAACCCAAATTCATCATATCAAGCTAAGAGAGAGCCACTAGGGCTTCCGATTTCCAATAATCACAAAACGGTGCCGATACACGCAATATACAACCACTGCAAAGGTGGATTACGAGAACTTCTAGTCTCCAACACATATATAACACATGAATCACTATACTTGGTCCCATACTCCACTGTACATATACATAACGCACATCAAGCGTCCACTCATACTACGACAGCCATTCAGAAATTTCACTATGCCATCAACGACTCAGTTATTATAGTCGATCCAACAAGAGAATACCACTATGCATTAGATGTTATTAGTTTACATTACCTTGTCCTTTTTGGATCATATTCCCTGCCAAATTACGAGAATAGCAGTACCATTTTCTTAAATCATCAGAAAGATCGATTCTTAATTCACCTGCAGCTGTCCGCGCTGCTCAATAATTTTTATTGACTTCTCATATATTATGAACTGATCTCAAAACCTAGAATATACCATTATCAACTTTCTATAACACATCATGTATACCATATTACACTAAGACAACATAGAAATTCATATCCCTTTCCTCCGCCTCAACATCGGCGCACTCCACTAGTTAAGGACTTTCGTGATCCCATATAGAAGAAAACTCATTACACATTCCACGCTTCGCATACCGACAGGAGTATACTCATTTTCAAACCATGATAAAACACATCACAAACTCTTCATTCACATTCGTTGCATAAGTTTAACTGTCAGGATTGAGTCCTTATACCCATATCAAGTTACACAACTGCCAGCACTCAAGAGCTTTGCTGCACAATGTCTGCAAGACTCATTACTTCAACCACACACCAGGAATCAATCGTATTCCTTTTTATACCATTCTGGTTTATTAACAAGTTGTTCCATTTACCCGGTTTCCTTTCTGATTCATCTCTAATTTCATATCAGTCTTTACTGTAGTACGACAATGCCTCAACCCTTTTTACCACACAAGACTCGTACACAAGACCACACGGTCTAAGACCCATAGGCCACCGAATACTCTCTCGGTGTTCCCAGAAGTACCACATTCCACCACACTTTATTTTGATGAACTTCCCGCGATTTTTAAATTGTTATCATTACTTTCCAATAAGGATTACATAGAATCCCATCATTCACATAATATAACACAAGTCTTGACCTCTTCTAACGAAACCACCGTCTTTAGCCACATGCACAATCTTAAGACACCTGACTGTTACAAGCAAAATCTTGAACACCATACAACAATTCTCGGGTGTCATTCACCCTTACTCAGCTGTAGTTCAACTGTCTTATTGAACAAATCCACTCGTGCCTTGCTAGAACCCTGACACCGCAGAACATGATTACATACAAACACAATTAGCTATCTTAACTTTCTATACACCGAACATTCTTTACCAATATCAGTTCAAAACATCCTAGTATTTCTTCACATCTACGATGCACCATAAACTTTATCAGAATTTTCCCAACATACTTAGAGACAGAGCCAACACAACACACAACAGTGCAATCAGTTAATCAATAACAACCTCCCCAACTTATCTCGGAGCCATACATCAAAGCACTTTTAGCCACTCATAGCATTCTTACTCAAATGATGCCACAAGGTTCTAGTTAGATTAAACTCAAGTCATTTACAAGCTTCGGCGAAGATTTGAATCATCAAAAATATTAACTCTTTTGCAATTCTTGCATTCATTCACACACAACAGTTACGCCCCCTCTTTAGGTGATAAAATCTTTTCTAAGTCCCAAATTTTCCAAAAATTTCGGCAGAGTTCCCTTTGTAAATTGGCCTATCCACCTGCCAGAGAATCACCAAAACCATTCTAGCAATACATTCACAACTCGACAAGACATCACAATGCATATCGACAACATTAGTCTCAATACTACTCAAATCATATTATCATATTGGTACATGAACATGCGTTGTACCTACTCGAATCATAACACATATCAATTACCTTTCAATTACACATGAGAACCAATCCACCTATCTCGCCTCAATTTAGCATTTCAACACAATACCTTCCACCAGGATACACATAGCATAATTATTTTAGTCTTCCTGAGTTTGAACTCGTTCCAAGCCATAAGTCAATTATATTACTGAGCGCTCGATGCGTACACAAACGTACGGAAGGAATTTCAAAATTATATCTCAATCTGAATCAAGTACGCACGATAAGAATTCCAAGAAATGTGAAGTGTTTCCTAAAGGTTCGCAGCCTCCCGAGGATAAGTACAGGCGTCCCCGTACCGATCTACAAGACTCTACTAACCGGCTCAAGACTCACGAGGCCTAGTAAACCTGGCTCTGATACCAACTTGTCACGACCCCAAATCCGGTCGTGATGGCGCCCAGCACATTGCTAAGCCAGCCTGACCAATCAATATCAACAACGGAGCTTGAAGCTCTCTTTAACCCATTTAAGCATTTCAAAATATGAAACAATAGTAATACTTATACCAACAGCGGGGAGACCAAGTCCCAAAATATACTAACTCCCATAGACCGAAGGGTCAAGAGTCATGAGCCTCTAAAGAACATAAGTGTAATAAAGTTTATAACAACTTAGTGCGGAAAGGAAAGACAACAAGATAAGAAATGACAACTAGAAGGGGAGTCAGGTCCCGCGGACGCTGCAGCTACCTCGACTATCCCGCACAATGCCTCCAAGTAGCTACCGAATCAAGTCTGCTGAGAGGTACCTGGATCTGCACACAAGGTGCAGGGAGTAAAATGAGTACTGCCAGACTCAGTGGTAATAAACAAGGGTAAGACAGCATAGATAAGAAATCCGCAATAAAGCACTATGTAAAGCTATAATCAGCTACCCTGTCACAGAATCAATATTCACTGTACCTGTACCAACAATTACCAATAAATAGCATAACAACTAGCAGATGTAGCTAAATGCAATGCAATGCATGATATGACCGCTACGGCGCGTAGCCCGACTCCAATTTTGGGTACCCGTGCTCACTGTGGGGGTTCAGACTCCGGAGGGGCTCCTACAGCCCAAGCACATCTCATAGAGATATTCCTGCAGCGTGCATTCCGATCCAACATATATCTCGCTGCGGCGCGCAACCCGATCCACTACTAGTCGACTAATATGCAGATACAGCCTCGCAGGCTCAAAAGTAGTTTTTGAAAACTCTTTCTTTCATTTTTCAGTTGGAAAACAGTAATATCAAGTTCCAGAGATTGGAATTAGCATAATAACAGAAATAGCTGCGGACTAGTAGTAAACTAGCATGTCTATATGATAAGACAATGATAACAATCCTCGCGGGATCCAATAATTGGCTCACGGCCCACAAGTATACTCAACCGCCCAAGAAGGGGGTTCAACGGCTCGAGAATAGCCAATAATACAGTATCAACAGGTCGGACTAATATATAGTCTCCAGTTCATGATCGACCCCGCACTCTCAACAGTGTGCGTGTCTCGCCGCTATACAGCGTCACAAAGTGGTATACCGGGGTTTCGAACCCGCTGGTCATCACCCACATCTATTACTCACCTCAATACAGCGTGACGAAAGCTCATGCCCGCGACGCCTTAGCTCCTCGAACCGGCATCCACGCACGTCAAAACTAGCACAAATCAGCACAAATATATCAAAATAGGCTAATGGAACATAACCCAATCGAAAGAACTCGAAAAATATCAAAAATCACGAAATTGGCAAAACCCGAGCCCCGGCCCACATCTCGAAAAATTATGAAACTCACATTTTCGGAATCCTCGTCTCTCCACGAGTCCGTACATACCAAGAACTCCCAATTCGGACCACAAATGGTCCTTCAAATCCCCATTTTAAGATTTTTGCTCAAAGCCCTAATTTTCTTGATTTCTTACCCAAATTCAGAGAATTAATGGAAGATTCTTTGATAAAATCATGTATTTAACTCATAAAACGTACCTCCAATGATTCCCCGTCGAAATCCCTTCAATTCTCGTCCAAAAGCTCTCAAGAATGACCAAAAATGGTGGAAAAATGGGTTGATTTCGCGACTGGAATGTTTTAAAAACATTCTGCCCAGGCATATTACTCATCGCGATTGCGGGAATGGCTCTGCGATTGCGGAGAACAAAATTTGGCCCAAAATTTACCCTTTGCGATCGCGGGAAAGGCTTCGCGATCGCGGTGAACAAACTCCGGTTCCTCCGGAGAAGCTTCAGTATAATGGCCATAACTTTTTGCACACAACTCCGAATGATGAATGGTTTGATGTTCTAGAAACTAGACACATAGGGCTATAACTTTCATTTGATGATCATTACCTGAATCCGTATGCATTTCTAGATATAAGCTTCCCAATTTATACATGTGTATTAGAGATCCTTCTCGGACACCCTATAGTGTAACGTCCATAACTATTTACATAGATGTCCAAATCACTATTGCTTTATCTTTCTGAAAACAGACACGATGAGCTACAACTTTCGTTTTTGAATCACCTTAAAATTCCTTGTTGATAAAAAGATATGAGCTTCCGAAGTAGGATCAATGCACAGAAGTTTTCCTTCTTCGCGATCGCGGAGCATTTCACGCGATCGCGATTCATTAATAATTTTCGCACATTTTACTCACCGCGATCGCGTCCCATTGTCCGCGATCGCGTAGAACACTGCTACAGACATAAACCAGCAGTTAAAAATGGCCTAGAAATGGTCCGAAACCACCCCGAAACTCACCCGAGGCCCCCGGACCTCAACCAAAAGAACCAACACGCCCTATAACCTTATTCGAACTTGTTCCAATCATCAAAACTCTATCGTTAACATCAAAATCGTCCGTTTTCAATAAATTTAAGCTTAAGTTTAACTTTAACTTCAAAAAATTCACATTCGATCAAAAACCCGACCAAACAATGTCCGAATGACCTGAAAATTTGCAGGCATATCCAAAATCACCTAACGGAACTACTGCAACTGTCGGAATTCCATTCCGACTCCCGGATCAAAATCTCACCTATCGATCGGATTTCGCCAAAATTCGAACTTAGCCAATTCAAGCCTATTTCTACACCGGATCTCCAAATTCAATTCCGATTGCTCTCCTAAGTCATAAATGATCCCTCGAAACTAGTCGAATCATCAGAATCCGATTCCGAGCACTCTAACTCGATAGTGAACTCTAGGTTGACTTTCCATATTCAAACTTCCTTCAAACATGCTATTTGCTTCATTTTTAATTCAATTCACTCCTAACCCACCCGATAGGTTCTAACACTGATATAGAAGCATAAGATATGTAAATGCAACATAACGGGGTAGAAATTCCCGTAACGACGGGCCGGGTCGTTACATCAAAAGACCTATCTTTCATCTTGTGCTTCTTCATCTTTATTGTGATTTCTGATCTATTAGTCTTCAACAGCATGATTGTTCCTCTCTTCATGATTCTTCACATGTTAGTTGTCTAGTCATTATTATTCCTATCTTATACTGTTATCTTGTTGGTTCGGATTTTATTTTGATTCTCTGTTTTGAAGATTTGACTTTGATACCTTTCTTCTGTCTTTGTCTTTTCTCTTCTGTTAGTATTAGGCCTATCCATCTTGTTGGTCTTCGACATCTCCTTTCGCATGTTTAAGCTTTGACTCTCATCCTGTATTAGTCTACCTTTATTAGCTCTCAATAAGTTTGAATGAGTCTTCTCTTCTAGTCTTTTTCATGATTAGTCTTAGTGCTAGGACTAACTGTTGGTCTCCTATATTGAGTTTGTTCTACTTCATCTTTTCCCTTACATCTCCTGATTAAAACCATGATTTGACTCTAATAAGTGGTCTATACCACCTTTTCTGTTCAAGCATGTTAGTCTGATTTTACTTCTTTCTCTGTTACTTGGCATGATAAATGTTGGGTTTCTTCTCCACTATTTTCACATGACTCTTTTTATGCTTTATTCTATACATCTAGGTTAGGGTTAATACTTGAAAATGGATCTTGGCTACCTTGTTTTACTTATTCTGTGGTCCTTATGTCTGATTAAGCCATGTTTCATCTCTTACTGATTGTTTGTGAGAGTCTAGCTTCTGTGTATGTCTATGCCATGAACCTTAGAGGTTTTGAGGTTTTTCAATGTATCATCTGACATAAACTGCTTGTAATTAAGTCTAATTGATATTGATTGACACTTTGTCACACGAAACTAAGTAATGTGAATTGATTGATTAAGATTCAACCCTATCAAATTGTCCCTTCTGAGTTTTGATTGATTGATGCACATTGTTTGATCTTATGTGACTATGTGTGCAATACTTATTAAGATGACTGAGTTTTCAGTAGTTCTTGTTGGTATGGTTATTTGATTAACATTCTTCAATCTTAGTGGAATTGGTTATAGTTGTTAGTGCTAGGATTTCATAAATGGCTAGTTTTTAAATAGGATAGAACTTAAAATGAACAAAAACAGGTTATAAGTTAAATAATTGGTCTAAGAATGGTTAACCTTGCAAAGGGTTGACCTATTCTATAAGGCCCTAACACACAGCCCACTTTAAAAGTGGCTGGTTGTGCAAAATGGCTATGTCTGCAAATGCAGACTGGCCCAAGCTCTCTTTAGAGCCCTGAACATCAAAGTGGCCAAACCTGTAAAGGTTTTGGGCCCAAATGTTCAGTAATTGGGTTTAATTACCCAAAGCCAAGTCTCAACTTGAGACTGGCTAGATTTTAAAGAGCTACTTTTAATAATAAAGCAGGCTATGCCTGCAATTAGCTTAAAATTGAAATAACTTGGTCTTAATTGACTGGAATTAGTTTAAATAGGCTAGATTTGAAATAGTTCTTAAAAATAAATCTGGCCAGCCCTTAAATACCAATGCAAGGGCTAGCTATTAGTTAAATAGGTTCAAAAGAGGCTGAAACTTGACCTAGGTAGGTCTAGTAAATCAGCAGTGCCCTTAGGGGCACAATTGGGAGTTAAAAAGGTAAATTAGTAAATAGTTAGAACCTAAGAGGGTAAGGGAGTCCTTTGTACCCCTGATTTCTGCAATTTTGCAGAGATTTAAGGGTATAATGGTCTCCCTAAAAAGGGAAATCTGTAAAAATCTCAAACCCCTAAGGTCACATTGGTAAAAGCCCCTAAAAGGAATCTTTAGAACCTTCCAGCACATGCTGGAAGGATTTCTGTTAACAGAAATTGGGGCTAAAGTGTTTATTTCATAATTTTAGGAGGGGGAGAAGTGGGATTAATCCCAAACTTTCTCCCCAAGTCATCAGCCCTCAATACAACTATAAATGCCTCTAGAAAAGGGCTGAAAAGGGGTTCCAATTCGAAGCAATCAGAAATTCATATCTAGGCTGATTTTATACAAAGCTTTCAGAGATTGGAATTAGCAATACAACAGTAGGATTTCTGGGTTTTCTATCGAATTTTGCTGGGTTATTTGCTTGGATTACTACTCGTTTGATGTTGCTGTGTTGCTGTATTTATCTAGCATTCATCCCTCTGTTGCATTGCTGTTTGGGTCCTGTTGTGCTTATTGCTTACTCCCTAGAGCTCATTGGTTTTCTTCTTGCTGATTCAGATATTCTCCTGTCCGAAACCAAGCTGTAGTGATGATTCTTGATAAATGGCATGAAGATTCATTTTGATTCTTTGTTATTTGAATATGTAGTTCAATTTTGTACCACTGCTTAGTAATTTAGATTTGTAGTTTTAGTGGTAGATTAGATTACAGTAGTATGAAAATAGAAACAAAAATGATGTAATAGCTAGTATAATAGTAGTAGTATAGTAGTAGTATAATAATAGTCATGGATCACTTAGTTAAATAGGCGAGAATCATAAAACAAGGCTAAATAACTCTGATATGAATCAGTAACAGCAAGTCTAGCCAACTCACGTAGGTAATAAGATTTGGAAGTTGATAACCAGATTCGAGTAAGTTTAAGAATGAAACAACCTGTTTGAAGTAATAACCGAGGCGAAACTAGCTTTAATAACATCAAATAAGTTCAGCTCGTATTAAATAACAATGGTTGATCATAATAGTGAATCAGCTTCTAGATACCAACAAGTCCAAAAGAGAAGAATAGTTAGAAGAAGTAGTAATTCATTCGAGACTGGGTTCATGACATCTCGTAAACTAAATTGAACTAGAATCAATAATATACTTGTGTACATATAAACAGATCACTTAGTCTCGGATAATTTAGTTGACATTAGTAAGTAATTAGATTGTTTAAGCACTGTCTCATATAGTTGAATCACTTTTTCTTTCTTTCTTAATATAAGTAATTTCTACGATGTTATAGGCCCTTTGGCAGAAAACAAAGGAACAACATGTAGTCCAGTCATATATAGATCAATTAGTAGTAATCTAGTGTAAGTATTAATTATATTGTATAGTGGTTTTCATCTTCTGAAAAATGAATAAAATGATCTGATTTCGTTTTCTGAGTATTTGATTCTTCATATGAATTATGTGATATACCTTTTGTTATTACAATTTTGGTTTGGGCCCTATGTGTAACGTGGGCCTGAACTGCAATATGAAACTGATTGGTCCGCTGATTAAAAGCCCAAAAACAAGCCTGGGTCTCGGAGGCCTGGGTGGATCGAATGCTGTCTGAATAAGTGAAGAGCCCAGGCCCAATAAACAACAGAGATAACGGGCCTGGAGTGTTTAATGATACAAAATCGGCTAAGGCAAAAACAATATAGCAAATATAGTTGAACGAAATAGGATCGGACTTTAATAAAATTGGCGAGCCTCGCCCGAATAACAAGCGGGGCCCCCATTTAGTAATGAGATAACATAGTATATCCGGAGAGGCTAATAGCGAATTCCATAGCCTCTCCCAAAAGTTAAAAGCCGATAGACATCATTTAGGGCACGATTTTAATATACTTTCCCTTGAACGAGTGTGCACTTGGTGTGACTCAAATCCAAATCTCGGCAAAGCCTAAATATACCGAAAGTCATAGGCGTACTGGTTGCGGTATGACTCGAGGTGTGTTTCCGCAATGTCGCAAATTCTTAAAAATAATATTTATGTAAAAAGCACATTATGTTGTTAAAATCTATAATTAAGTCAAACAAAAGTCGGGAACGATAGTGGAGCGACCGTGCTAAAACCACGGAATCCGGGAGTGCCTAACACCTTCTCCCGGGTTAACAGAGTTCCTTATCCGGATCTTTGCTTCGCAGACATTTTTATGAGTCAAAATTCCTCGGATTCGGGATTAACCGGTGACTTGGGACACCATTGTCATTCCCAAGTGGCGACTCTGATTAATCTCTAATAAAATCCCGAACCGATTGTCCTTTAATTGGAAAAACTCCTTCCCTTACGTTATTTTATCCGTTTCGGGTATTTGAGCGTCGGGGTATACCCTACGAGCGTATTCATATACGCTATAAGCGTTGGGGTAGTAAAAAGAGAGGTGTGACAGTTTTAACTATCATCTATCGCTTTGGCATCCCCAAAGAAATCACCTGCGAAAACGGACAGCAGTTCATCGGTTAGAAGACAACTGAATTCTTCAACAAATTGTGTATTAAGCTAATACTCTCCACACCATACCACTCATTCGCCAACGGCCAAGTAGAGTCGTCCAAAGGAATGATACTGAACATACTGAAGAAGAAGCTCGAGGATGCCAAAGGGCTATGGCCCGAACTACTACCAGAAGTGTTATGGGCACACCAGACCACGCCCAAATCCTCCACAGGAGAAACACCATACTCACTGGTCTATGGAACCGACACATTCATACCGGTCGAGGTCGGCGAACCAAGCCCGAGGTATTCACATATAAGCGGAGCAGAGAACGACATGAACAGACTTCATGACCTTGATGAGGCATAGGAAAGAAGAGAAATGGCCCACATAAGAACGGTGGCATAGAAACAACAAGTCGAAAGGTACTACAACAAGAGGGCCAAAATACGACCACTCAAAGTGGGTGACTACGTCCTCAAAGCCAAAACGTTGGTGTCAAAAGACCCAACATAAGGAAAGCTGGGCACTAACTAGGAAAGACCATACAAAATCACCTCAGAAGGAAATAAAAAGGCATTCCAATTAGAGACAATGGAAGGAACGACGCTCCAAAACAATTGGAACATCGCCCACCTTTAGTATTTCCATTTCTGAAAGTCGCCTCCCGAGTCACACTCTTTTTTCCTTAACTAAGTTTTGTCCCAAATAAGTTTTCTCGAGGAGGTTCTTAAAGAGGTGGTAGAGGGGACACCTGGAGATACTTGCGAAACAAGTTTAGCACACCAGCTACCCCGTACGTCCTCCTAACCGGTATGACAAAAGGACTGGACTAGCATGATTTGCAATGTATGAAAGGATACGACCATCTCCAATGTATGAAAGGCTACGACCATCTCCAATGTATGAAAGGATACGACCATATGCAATGTATGAAAGACTACGGCCATCTCCAATGTATGAAAGGCTACGGCCATCTCCAATGTATGAAAGGCTACGACCATCTCCAATCTATGAAAGGCTACGACCATCTCCAACGTATGAAAGGTTAGGGCCATCTCCAATGTATGAAAGGCTAAGGCCCTCTCCAACATGTAACTGGCTAAGGCCACCGTCATCAATAATTCGACCCAGTTCAACTACGACAAATGAAGTAACTCGACGACAGTCGAAGTCACGTATATGTCCAAGGCCATTTCCAACGTGTAAATGGCTAAGGCCACCATCGTCAATAAGTTGACCCAACTCGACTACGGCAAACGAAGTAACTCGACGATAGTCGAAGTCACGCATATGGTCAAGGCCATCTCCAATGTGTAAATGGTTGAGGCCAACATCATCAATAAGTCGACCCAGCTCGACTACGACAAACGAAGTAACTCGATGACAGTCAAAGTCACATATATGGCCAAGGCCATCTCCAACATGTAAATGGATAAGGCCACTATCATCGACAAGACCCAGTTATACTACGACAAACGAGCAACTCGACGACAGTCAAAGTTACATACATGGCTAAGACCATCAATAATATTACTGATAAGGCTGCCGCCTTCACCAATAATCGCCAACCCTATTCGATTACGGCGTAAAGCACGTAAGTAACAGATGAAGAAACACCATTATTGACTAAAACCACTTCCTATTGGCGGATAACATAAGCAACGTTTGAGAAGCACACTAAAGGACCCTACAAACAAGCAAGCATCCACTCTGCGGAGACGAGATACCAAAAATAAAAGGTACAAAAAGAAGAAAGTAACATCAAAAGAATAACTTCTATTATCGTCAAAAAATACATGCACAACAGGATCTATTTACATCTCCAAAAATAGAAAAACAAAATAATTACAAGTCCTAACATGCTCCGCCATGTCCTTCGCCACCCCTCGTCGGTCCGTCGCTCCGTTCTCGTCCCCCGTCGGTCCGTCATCTCTCCTACTGCCGCCCTCAACCTGATAAGATACAGAGATCCATGACCCAGAAGCTAGACAGTTAACGTCTTCGAAATTATAGCCCGTCCGGTCTGGGGAACCGGAACTATATCCGCAGGCTTCACGAGCGACCCGAGCTATACGTCACTGATCTTTCACCTCCGCCTCAGTGTCTCAGCCTCCAATAAGGAATTCCTCAAACACGACCAGCTTAGCTTTGGTGTACACCCATACTCCCGTACCTCACCATGCACACCCTCATCGGGCCTGGATGCAACAGCCTGCTTAAGGGCCTCAACTTCAGCCTCCTTAGCATTAAGCTTGGTAGTTAAGGCAGCGACCTTAGCTCACAAATCAGAGGCCTCCGCCGCTACCCAGCGGCCAACCTCCGTTCATCTTCCTTTGATTAGAGAAGAGTCTCCACTTCAATATTTCGAGCCAAAGCGGCCATCAACTGGTCATCAACTTGCTCCAGCTCAACTACCTTTCGCTTCAGCTGGACCTCCGACTGCTCCAAGCCCTCACGTAAAATCGGAAATTACGGGTCCTATTTGAGTAGGTCCGCCAGCGCTTGATGCTTGGTACGACATTGCCAATACTTCTTTACCACCTTATTAAAGGTGGCGGCCTTTTTTTGCGCTCGCCGACCCCTTTCTATCTCCAAAATGAGAGTCTGAAGAAGAGGAAAAGGAAAAAAGGCAAATCAGTATGCACCAAAGTTTACTTTATGATACATGAAGAAAATTGAAATATACTTGCAAGGCCGCGCCAGCAACCCTCCGAGATAAATCCCTGTCACTAACATCTTTTAACATTTCGCGCTCAGCGGGCGCACACAGTAGGGTCATATTTGTTGCGGCCTACTCGCTATATTGCAATGGGTTATACCCGCTTGGGATCAGAATTCGGCAGTTAGACCCACCCGCCGTCATCCCCACACGTACTTGATCTCTCCTCAATGCTTTAGCATCCACAGGGGCTGTCTCAGGTTCCACCCTCTCTCCATCACCCGCTTCCTCAGTAGCAGCCGAACAGCTACCCTCCGGAACGCGTGCTGGGGTGGCATCAAGAACCGCCCTCCCTTGGGGAGCCGACATCCCTGAACGGATGGCATCGACCATAAAAATTGGCCTTGACTCCCGACGGGGCTCGCTCGCCCCTTCATCCTCTATGGCTATCCCCTTGCAAAGCATTAACCGACATTTTTTCCTTTTTGGCGGCTCCTCGCCCTCGGAAGTCTCCTCCATGGGCCGTGGGGATGGCAGTGAAGAAGTTGCTTCACTTGTGGATGCAGCCACAGGTGCAACCTCAGGTTGAGGAACCTCCGGAACACCATCACTGGGCGAGCCACAAGGTACGTACTCGTCTCCAGAATCAGTCCCCGCCCCAGATGAGGCAGCGACGTTCTTCTTCTTCTTATTTTTGTGGGCGCTCCGACCTGCCAACACGAATAAGTTAGGTAACCAAACCTAAGGAAACCTCCAAACCATAGTCAAAGAGTTACCTGGTGGGTCGTGTCGCTCATGAAATGCAGACCAGGTACGACACTCCTCCGCAAATGGAATCACTCTCTCCAACCACGACCTAATATTTTAATGAGCCGAGGTGGAGAAGCCCTCGCTGCAAAAAAGGGAGGGAAGCAAAAGAAGTCACAATAGTCGTACGGTCAAAATCGCAAACAGTATTAAATTCTACTAGTAAAAATACTTATGTTCTCGATTCTACCTTTACGGGAACCCTTCGGGATTCGACACCAGGTGCTCCATCATGATGTAGAAGAACTTATGCCGGAAGCATCGGTTAGTCTTGTCATCGGCCTTAACGACCAAGCCCCTTGTGCCACGACTTTTCAGCTGTAGCATGGTACCCCTCATGTAACCGGGGCTCAATAACTGCAAAAAGTGGCTGACCGAGATGTTGCACTAGTCCCTGGCCGCATAGGTGGTCATAATACGACACACCTTCAAAATGTAGGAAGTGAGCTGAGCTGGGCACACATTGTAAAAGCGGCAAAGCTCCTCCATTAGGGGGTAAATTGGGAGGTCGTAACCGATAAAAACGGATACTTATAGAATATGCAATATCCCGGTCGGTGCACGTTGGCGTAGTCCGTCACGGCCAACACTATCTCCACATAGTCCGGAATCTGGTACGTCTCTCGAAGGTCGTCCAAATTGGATTGTAATAAATCACTGTGATCTCAAGGAGGGGTCGGGATCTTAGTTGGGAAATCTCTATGAGCATGTATCTCCTTTTGGAGGACGTTATCTATACTAAGAGGGACAAGAGGTTTCTCTACCTTTCCCCCGTCACCACCAGAATGTGGTGAAATCCTAGATGGGGTATCACCATTGGCCTTTTTGCTACTTTATCCACGTTTTGCCATGATATTTTCTATAAGAAATAAAGCTCTAATAATAAGAAGTGTGGTTTCAAAAGAAATGAAAGTGTTTAGCACGAAGTAGCAGTTACTGGAAAGAGAGATGAAAAGGGGAGTAGAAAGAGTACAAAGGTTCGAAAGATAAAAAAGATTGAACCTTCCTCCTATTTATAGGGCTAAGATGCACGAAATCGAAGATATATGATTCAAAACGGGCGCGGAAAATCAAAACATCACATCATCTCCTGAACCGCCTCGGGAGCAAGTATAGTTATGACGCATGCCAGCGCTGACGTTATTTTGAAATGAGGCCACGTGTCAACGGATCAGCGATGCCATATGTTTCCCCCGTTCACGTCACCGCCCCCATGGTAAGGTCAAATTTTCTAAAGACGAGGTCTGCATTTCCGCCCAATGAAGACGTCTATTGGATATGCCTCCAATCAACAGAGGGACTAACTGTATGTGGTCAAATTTGGCCCTATACGCCTCTACGCCGAAGGGTACGTCCAGTAAGTGCATACCTGCTATATTAAAGGCCCGACTCGGACGTAATGGTGAAGGCGACGCCAATTAAAACTAGGCGTCCTCGCTAGGAGGACGTCGACCACTTCTTGTATTTTTGTTATTATTTTAAGGAAGGCCTCTCCCTATATAAAGAGGACATTCCCATTGTAAAAGACATCAATGTTATTATTGAATAATACAACTCTCTCATTTTCTCCTATTCTCTCTCTATCTCTAACACACAACTCCTCTTGAGTTCATAACATCATATCACAACATTAGATCTACAACAATAATATTATTCTTACATCTTTAGGCATATTATATTTGATTACGATTTACTCTTTCATATTTTTGATAGTTTTCTAGCTTACAAAGTACATTTTTTAACTTTTGAGCCAAACAAGAGCTACCGGGTGCACGACTTTCTTGTTTAAAGATAGGGATAGCAAATGGGACGCGGCGGGGCAGTGCAAAACCTTAATGGGGCGGGGCAGGGCAAAGTCTTAATGGGACAAGGCAGGGCGGGGTGGGTCAAAACATATTTTCAGAAAATAATAAATGAGGCAGGGCAGGGCAGGGCAGAGGTAGGGCAAGATTTTAGCTCAAATTATTCTCTTGCTATTTTAGCCTCAACATATTTGGTGCCTCAAATTCTTGACGTTTTGTTTTCTTTTTTAAATAAAAAACTTGTTGTGTTTGCTTGCTAACATTTGTTAACTAGTAGCATAATTGCAAATATAATAGTTTTATAAAACTTATTATTTATTCAAATCTATTCCGGTTGAGAACGTGCATTGGATCTAATTAGGATTTGGCTTCAACTTTAAAAAAAAGGTATATATTTTAACCGCAACTTGATGCATGTAATTTCATTACGTGTCATGCATCAACCTTGCCTTTTTGTACTGGATGCCCCTATAATAAAAATATTAGAATTAAGGACAACAACAATATGCTTAAAATTAGAGGTAAAAATATAAATACTTTCAATCATAAAAATAAGTATCACAAGTGATGGTATAGTGAAAAATGAAGTACCAGACAATCACATGAATAAAAATTATATATAGTAATACTTAATAAGTTTGAGAAATGAATACGATGGCATTCTGAATAAAATAAGAAAGCAAATAATTGGGAGCTTTTAGTTTAACTACATATCTCACCAAAGAATGAAAGAAATGCTACTGTATGCGTAACACATACTTAGGAAATGATATAATAGTTTTATAAGATATCAAATTTATTAACTATTAGCATAATTATAAATATAATAATTTTATAAAATATCAAATTATTTAGCTTAAAAAAAAGTCTAAACGGGGCAGGGTGGGGCAGGGCTTAAGAGGGCGGGGCAGGGCAAAATTCTGACAAAAGGCTAAACGGGACAGGGCAGGGCGGGTCAAAATTTTAGCAGGTCAAGGTTTGCCCTGTCCCGCCATACCCTGCCCCGCCCCATTTGTCATCCCTATTTAAAGAGTCGTTACCTAGATCTTCTTGAAACCATAGCAAGCATATGTATGGAGTACCAATCTGCGGCAACATCCATAGCTCTAGATGTCTCCACATTAGAAGTTCAGACGTTAATTTTCCGCACGTTAGCTGGAAGTCGAAGATGCCAATGTAGGGATAGTAATCGTAAATTTTGTACTAGTTCTCTAGACATAGCATACAAATATGGTTTACTTGTACCCTTCGTTACTTGTATCCTTCGTTATACTATTGTGTCATCCATACCCTTACCGTTATACTATTGGGTTATCTATACCCCTACTATCATACTTCGAAATAAAAATATCATTATTTTGAATGGAGTGCCACGTATCAGCACCAGATTAAAACAACACATTTCCTTTCTTTTACTCGACCCATTATAAAAAAACCCACAAACCGACCCATATTTTTGTTTTTTTCCAGTTTTTTTTTTTAAAAATTCAGTTTTAAAAAAACAAAAATATTATGTTAGTTCAAAACTCGTTTTTACAAAAAAAAAAAAAAGAAATTCCAAGTAATAAATAATCTGATTTTTTTAAAAAAAACTAACAAAATGAAAAAAAAAGGTATTTTGTTAAAAATAATTTCAGTTTTTAAAAAACGAAAATATTTTGTTAAACAACAAAATAATTTTTTTTTGCTTTTACAAAGAAACAAATTTAGTTTATACAAAAAAAAAATTCAGTTTTACAAACTTTTTGTTTAATTTTTTTTTAAGTTAAGAAAATTTTCAGTTTAGAAAATATTACGTTAAAATTTTCTTTTTTTTTCAGTTTAAAAAAACTGGAAAAAACAAAATTGTAAAAACAGAAAAAACGAATTTAACATAATATTTTTGTTTTTTGAATGCTGAAATTTAAAAAAATAAAAACTGAAAAAAATGAAAATATGGGTCGGGTTGTGGGTTTTTAAAAATCGATCGGATAAAAAAAGGAAATGGGTCATTTTAATTTGGTGTTGACACGTGGCACTCCATCCAAAATAAGAGTATTTTTGTTTCAAAGTATGATAGTAGGGGTTGTGAGCACGTGATTTTTGTCCTATAAGAGAAATACTCCCAAACATTCAAAATAAAATAATTTTAGTTTTCTTGCAATTGTTGTGAATTTTGTATTATTTTTCTTGTAATATTTGCATTTCTATCTGGTGCATATTTGCTTGTTTAAATAAATAAAATATACAAAAAATATGTTGCATATGTATATAAAATTCAAGTTTACAATTAAGTTTATTTTACGGAAATGAAAAGTCATAAAAAATATGTATTTTGCATTTTTTAAGCATTTAATGTCCAAATTGTGCAATTTTATTTTTATTAATGTTTAATTTTGTGTGATAATTATTATTATGAGTTAATTAGTATTTCAAGATAATTTTAGTTTTTATAAATTAATCTTAGTATTTTGGGCTTTATTAATTAGGAAGTTGAATAATGGAGAAGAACAAAATAGAAAAAATTGGAATTGGGCCATCTTGCAAATTAAGTTACAAGCCCAATCCTAAGCACCCTTACCCAACCCAAAACCCTTTGGCCCAAGAAGAAAATTTCAGATTTTTTTTAGACAAAAATAATCATAATCACATGACATAAAATAGTGGGGGACAAGGAAATCAAGGAAGAAAACATGGAGAGGAAAACATGGATTAGTGGGTTTTCTTTAAATTAAAAAAATATTTTCTTTTTAATAAAAATCTAAAAATTTTTGAAATTCTTGCCTATAAATAGAAGAGAGGATATATGAAAAAAAGGATGGAAAAAAGAGAGGAAACAATAGGAAGAGAAGAAAAATAAGAAAAACAAGAGAGCAGTATACACTCTATATACACTCTGGATACCGCAATATATACGGACATAATTTAATTTTTGGAGAGTTTCTTTTGAGAATTGAAGAGAGTTCAAAGCTAGAGAGATAAAGCAAAGAGAAATTTCCGAATATATTTTTCTTCTCTATTTTTACTGGTTTTTCTCCATATTGCTGGGATATGCTGGATTAAGGTGTTGAAGCTACTGCTGGTTGTTACTGTTGTTGATGTGTTGTTGCTTTGCTACTGCTGACTATCTTCTTCTTTGCTTTCCAAATACCAGGTACACAACTAATACATTGGTTCTTGTAAGCTGAAAATTGAAGCATGAATGCAAAGAAAAATGAAGATCTGAAATTTTAAATTTGTTATAGTTCTTTACTTATTTTGTATATACATTAGAATGTTTATTCCTTTAGAATCATGTAGATGTTTGTTTATGTATGACTGAACACTTTATAGTAGTGTAGTGTGCGAACTTCACATGTATGATAGTTAAAAGGTATTAATGGCGCGATAGGCTATTTTATGTTATTATAGTTTTTTTTGAAAATGTCATAAACAATTTAAGTCATTTAGACTATTCTTGGATAATCCGATAGTTACCACTAAACAAAAGGTTATTTTGAATCTTATAGGAATATTGTTTAATTAGATATAATTGGTTAATTTCAGCATGTAAATGACTTAGGATAAATAAAATCAGACTTTCAAGTTCTTTCACCTTAAGCAGAATACCACTTTAAATTGGCAGAATATTTGTTAACAAAAATAACATCATTTTTATATTGCAAAGTATGAGTATGTATAAAATAAGCTAGTTTGGCCCAACTAAAATAAAGATTGGCTCAGGTCCATGTTTTGTACTACTCATGTTGGGCCTGGGCCCATAATTGTCAAAAGACTGCATAGCCATATTTATTTTAGAATTATCAAATTGTGATCGAAGCCCGGTTACAATGAGTCTAAATCATGTGAATAAATTAGAATCTTTTCTTATTTTGCATTTTTTAGAAATGAATTTAATAAAGAAAATGTAGCAACTTTAGGATCATCCTTTTAAGTAAATAAGACAAATCCTGCCGAATAAAAAGACATAAAATTGCGGGATTTTCACAAATGTATATATTAATTCTTTAGATTTCGGGATGGGTCGTTTGGTAAATTTCACGGCTCTATCAAAAAATAATAGCGCATTAGTATCTTTAAGCGCGTATTTCATAATCTTATCCCCCTAAACTCGGGTGCACATTTATGTGACCCAAATCCAAATCTCAACAAAATTGAAATGTATCAACAATCACGGGTACATTGATTGTGACGTGGTTTGAGATGTATTTTCATGATATTGTAATTCTTCTATTAAATAATGAATAATAATATTAAAAGCGGTTAAAGGTTAAAATTTGCACATAAGTTAAATCATAGTAATTCAGATAAATAAGCCGAATATGACAGTTGAGCGACCGTGCTAGAACCACGGAACTCGGGAATGCCTAATACCTTCTCCCGGGTTAACAGAATTCCTTATCCGGATTTCTGGTTCGCGGACTGTTAAATAGAGTCAAACCTTTCCTCAATTCGGGATTCGACCGGTGACTTGGGACACCATAAATCTCCCAAGTGGCGACTCTGAATCTCTTAATAAATGAATCCCATTTTGATTGTTCTTTAATTGGAAAAAACTCCTTCACCTCGGGCCCTCTCGGGTCAGCGTAAAAAGGAGGTGTGACAGGGGTATAGATAATCCAATAGTATAACGGTAAGGGTATGGATGACCCGATAGTATAACGAAGGATACAAGTAAACCATATTTGAAAGTAAATGGATATATTTGGCCCTTTTCCGTAAAATAAATACAGAACATAGGGATGAAACCATAAGGTACAGGGAAGGGACGTGTAACGACCCAACCGGTCGTTTTGAGATACGGCGCGTCATTCAGCAGTTTGAGGCCATGAGCAACTTCATCTCAAGTATATTGACTTGTGTGTATGGTCAGAATTAAAATTCAAGAAGTTTGGAGTCAAATTTAAATGAAAATTCTTATTTCCAAAGCTTAAAACTGAAGAAATGAACTAGGATTGGAATTTTGAGTATACGACCTCGGAATTGAGATTTGAAGGTTCCAACAGGTTCACATGATGATTTCGGACTTGGGCGTATGCCTGGATCGGGTTTTGGATAACCCGGGAGCGTTTTGGCGCATATTATGGAAGATAGCATTTTAGAAGAAATGGCATCAATTTGGCTTAAAATGCATTTTAGTGTTATTAATGTCCGTTTGGGATTTCGAGACTGGGAGTAGCTCCGTATGGTTATTCTGGATTTGGGAGCGCGATCGGAAGTGAATTCGGAGGTCCGTGGGTCATTTTGGAGTCGTTTGGCGAAAGATAGAAAATTGAAGGTTTTTGAGAAAATTTGACCTGAAGTGGAAATTTTGATATCGGACTCAAAATGCAAATCTTATGGTTCGGATAGTTTCGTTAGGTGATTTGGGACTTAGGAGTATGTCCGGAATATTTTTGTGACGACCGGTGTAGAATTAAGCTTGAATTGGCAAAGTTAGTATTTTGGCGAATTTCGGTTGATAGGTGAGATTTTGATCCGAGGGTCGGAAATGGAATTCCGAAAGCTTTTGTAGCTTCGATATATCATTTTGAACGTGTGTGCAAAATTTGAAGTCAATCGGATGCGATTTGATAGGTTTCGGCATCGGAAATAGAAGTTGGAAACTTCATAGTTCATAAAGTTTGAATCGGGGTGTAATTCATGGTTTTAGAGTTGTTGATGTGGTTTGAGGCCTCGAGCAAGTCCGTACTGTGCTTTGGGGTTGGTTGGTATGATTGATTGGGGTCCCGGGGGCCTCGGGTGTGTTTCGGGTTGTGGTCACGCTCTTATTTGATGTTTCAACGTTTGCTTCTTTGAACATAAAGGGGAACCATATTAGGTAAATAATCTCCAAATTCAATTTTGTTTGAACCATTAGATCCGTATCGAAATTACGGAGCCATAGGAAAAAGAATCATCGAATTTGGACATCGTATGAGGAAGTTATGCTTATTTTTGTGTCAGGGAAAAACTGCTGCTTCTGGTATGCTCGCAATTGCGAACTTTTTGTCGCAAATGCGATGCCAGTTCGCAATTGCGAACTTTTTGTCGCAAATGCGACCCTTCCCAGCCTCTCTTTGTTCGCAATTGCGAAGAACTTCTTCGTTTTTGCGAGGGTTCGCAATTGCGAACCCTGGATCGCAAATGCGACTTATGCAGCTTGATTTTAGCTGTGAACCTCGAGTTTTTGCTTCATTTTACCATATTTTGAGCCCTAGGTCCGAGAATGGGCGATTTTGAGAGTGGATTTTCATACCAAATGATTGGGTAAGTTCCTCTAACTAGTTTTCAACCTTTATTTTGTGTTTATACCTTAGATTTAACATCAAAATTCATGAGAATCAAAAGGAGAATTTGGGTTTTAAAGAAAAACCTAAAAATTGAGATTTTTGGATTTTGACCACGATTTTGAGTATGGAATTAAGAGAAATTTATATATTTGAGTTCCTAAGTTCATGGGTAATCTTTATCTTCAAAAAATTTCAGATTCCGAGCTCGTGGGTCCGAGGGCATTTTGGTCATTTTACATAATTTCACGTATTAGCTTAGAATTTATGTGTAGAATAAATTACTTGAATTATTATTTACAATATGCAATTTATTTGGATAGAGTTGAGCCACTCGGAGTCGGATACTCGTGGCAACGGAGTCGTTTCTTAGCGGTTTTGTACCGGAATTGAGGTAAGTGACTTGTCTAACCTCGTGTGGGGGAATTTTCACCCCTAGGATATTATGTGATAGTTTAAATGCCTTGTATGCGAGGTGACGGGCGTATACATACGCTGGTTGTTGAACACGCACTTTAATTAAAATGTTCGATGAGCGATATTCCTGTCCTTGGCTGTCAATTTGATATTTTTACCCGGTAGTAGTTAGGAAAGCATGATTAGGTAGTACTTAACTGTTTAGTTGCCTAATAGCCTTATTTGAACTCCTTGATAATTATTGGCACTATTTTTCGTGAAGTTATAGGTAAGCATAATTTATTTTCTCTGTGTGTTCCCTTATTTGCTGTGCTTATGGACTACGGGTTCGATTCCCGGAGATCCAGGGCTGTGGGTTCGATTCCCAGAGACCCGGAGTGATATTGGTAGGGACTGCGGGTTCGATTCCCGAGATCCTGAGTTATTAGTAGGGACTACGGGTTCGATTCCCGAGATCCTGAGTTATTGGTAGGGACTACGGGTTCGATTCCCGAGATCCTGAGTTATTGGTAGGGACTACGGGTTTGATTCCCGAGATCCTGAGTTATTGGTAGGGACTACGGGTTCGATTCCCGAGATCCTGAGTTATTGGTAGGGACTACGGGTTCGATTCCCGAGATCCTGAGTTATTGGTAGGGACTACGGGTTTGATTCCCGAGATCCCGAGTTATTGGTAGGGACTACGGGTTCGATTCCCGAGATCCTGAGTTATTGGTAGGGACTACGGGTTCGATTCCCGGAGATCCTGAGTTATTGATTATTTATTGAGATATGGGCTGCGGGTTCGATTCCCGGAGACCCGGAGGTACTGTCAATGGGACTGTGGGTTCGATTCCCACAGGTCCTGGACTTGATGGACTTGTAAATTGAGTTTTGTTACTTGTTGTTAGCTTAATTGTAGACGGTTGTAGCAATCACTTTATCGTTGTCATTTCAGAATTTATTATCCTTTAAACTGCTTATTATTGTTACTATCATTTTGTTATTGCTTCTCTTAGTAGGGCCCTGACCTTCCTCGTCACTACTCCATCGAGGTTAGGCTTGGCACTTACTGAGTACCGCCGTGGTGTACTCATGCTACTCTTCTGCACACCTTTTGTTGTGCAGATCCAGGTACATTAGGACAAGCTTATGCTAGGAGATTCAGCAGCACTTTGGGAGACCTCGAGGTATGATCTGCTACGTCCGCGGATCCGGAGGCCCTCCTTCTATTCCGATAGTATTAGTAGATGTTTTCCTTCATTTCGTTGTTAGATACTCTTTACACATAGAGCCACAGTTGTATACTCTCTTTTAGTCTGTGTTGCCCGTGGGATTCCGGGTCTTGGTGGTGTTTTATACAGTGTGTTTGATGGGTGTATGTGCCAAGCGGCACAGATTACATTTCCTTTTTATACTATTTTCCGCTATTTCTTAATTAATGTTCATCAAATGGTATATTCCGCAACGTGTTAGGCTTACCTAGTCATGGGGACTGGGTGCCGTCATGACATGTTCACGATTGGTGAACTAGGGTCATGACAAGTTGGTATCAGAGCTCTAGGTTCGTAGGAGTCACGGGACACAGACCGGTTACTTAGATTCTCATTGATCTATATGGAGACGTCTGTATTTATCTACGAGGGGCTATGTAACCGTTTAGGAAACTCTTCAATTCTTTGAATTCCTTATCGTGCGCCATTTATTCAGTTGGAGCCTATGTCATATGTTCTTTTGCATCCACTCGTGTATTGAAATTGCGCACTTGGTATCAAGTATGCGCCAACGGTTCGTGACGCTGCAGAGAGATCTCAAGGAAGTCAAGAATTTACTCAACCATTGTTACCGCGTGTCATCCATATCGATAATGCAATAAAATTGAGAGATCTTCAATTGTGCACATGGGGGTGCACTAGGTTCTGACATTCAGTTGATAAGTATGGTCTTGAGAAGGTTTACTTAACTGCCTAATCGTCACAGTAAAGGTAGAATCACAAGGTGGATGTAGATCTAAAGATAGTTAGTGGTAATAAAGACTATATGGTTCATATGAGATACCTATTTAGCGAAGAATTCAGCCAGCAGAGATACTGGGGGAAATGAGTTTAACTGTCTTAAGAAGGACATGTACCAAACCAATGTCTTGGGTTGTCTTATGATGAAGACGTACATATGATAAAGGCTATTATCGTGGATTAGCAAGATGTATCTTTAAGGCTTCGTGCTAACCGAAAGGATTTCACTATCAACGACCAAATTATGGGTCATGTATCATATCAGATTTGGCTCGCACTGTATTTAGGTGCTATTCAAAAAGTTCTTTGAAACTTGTGGAAGAGTAAGAGTTGAGACTCGTATGGTATGACGTTGGGACTTTTGATGTTCCTGTGTCCCTAATAAACTCTACATTTCATTATCAGCAGGGAAAAGCTTCGACAAAGGCTACATGGTGCTTCGTAGGCGTGTGAGAATTACAGTATGTTTTAAGATGTCATTGGTAGAGAATGCTCGGTGCATGGAGCGGGATGAATGTTTGGTTGTATTGGAACGAGGTCATATCCTATGGTGTCAAAGTTCTAATAGAGCACAGGTGGTTATATTCGTTGGATCAAGTGAGTTGCAGGTTGAATAATAGTAAATGACTTGAGAGAATGGTTCTAATGTGTTCGAGAGTCGTGTAATAGTGGCTTCGGGCTAAGTGGGAGAGTCCCACCGCTTACGATTGGGTCGCATGGTTAATTACCTGTGTGAATTCTGGATACTAGCGTATTATTGTGTTATTGCAACCACGGAAAAAGGGTCATGAGTGTGTAATTTGAGTATATAAATTGTTGAATGCATGTTATGGTTAGCCATACTGGCTCGTGTTCAAACTTGAGGAAAGATTAATGATTTATACCTCGTATAGGTGCAGGCTTCGCGGGAAATAGTTCCGCTGGAGGCTTTATCGAGAGGGTATTCATATGTTATAAAATTCAGTAGAGTTGATTGCGTACTGGGGCAAGTCAGGGCCGGATGGTTCTCAATAGCGGTCCTAGTGAATTCAAGAGGTAAAGTGTGGTGTTTGATAATTTTGAGTCTATAATGTACAGTTGAGGCTCAAGCCTTTGAATCAACTTATGAAGAAAAGCACAAAAACAATCTATGATGTTTTGACTTGTGGTGTAGCATTTGAGAGGCGTGAAATGATAGTCATTCTTGAGATAGCATGGCCTCATGATTTAAGGTCACTCGGGGTAAGTCGGTTGGAATAAGTTAGGTATTGAAGGAAGATATTAACATTTCTAAGGCAATCAAGGATAACCTGGAAGGAAGTAGATTGATCGGCCATAGTTGAGTTGGCGTATTAGTGTCAATGATCGGTTCATGCAACGTGATCGAATTATGCATGTGATTTGTGGCGGTGCATTTGAGGCTTGTCGGCCGTAGTGTTTGATGGTATTCTGAAGTATTCTTCTGTTAGAGCCTGTTATGAGTAGGCAGATCTCGGGAAGGGTTATGGTGGCTTGGACCAATACTTAGAGATTGGCATATTCGATGGTTATGAGAATTCGCCGTATGTTGTTATAGCTCTCCTGCAGTGAGCTTAATGAAAAGTCTTATGTGATGAAGTATTAGCCTATCGTCAGTTCTAGAGCTATGATGGAAATTATGCCTATCGTATATCGGCACGTGGGGTGCAGTGAGTAGTATGAAAGTTTGAAGTAAGGACCAAGGTCACAATTTGGTCAATGAATGTGATATAAAGAGCTCGGATGAGCATGGAAAGAGTGTCACTGTTTTGAGTAAGATGGGTATTAACATCAGTATCATTTGAGATCGGTGTTCTATGAGAAAGGCTTTGCATCCCGGTTAGGGACTCCTGATCGCTTTTCAGTGTTAGTGCAGCCGGTGGGCTGAATGTGCGGGTCCGTTTAATTATTCGGAAGATGGTGGGAGCTTGACCCACAAGAAGATTGTATAGGTGTGACTTGTAGTCACTTGATTGGTTAGAAATTTAAACCAAGTATGAGGATTTTGGTGATATCATCCATTTGAGAACTTATGCCTGGAGGGCACTCTGCTTAGTGGGTTATAGACCTGTGAAATATTATTGACTTAGCTTGGCACGACCGGGATAGACTTAAGGTCGGTGGATAGATTTAAATGTGGAAGTGAGCCTTGCGTCAGGCCAGTTATGTTTCTTCCAGCAATGCGCCCTTTATGGAGGGATAGTCGCGGTCTTATTTCGCGGTTAGTTAATTCAACTAAAGATATATTGCACCGTATGAGTGTGTGACGGCTTGGTAAGTTCCTTATATGTTGAGGTTCCGCTCAGGCGGTGATGTTATATGAGCATGATGGCTCTTGAGGCTCATATCTTATGTCGCACCTCGGTTGTGCTTGAGTTCATAGCCTATAGCGCTATATGTTTTCATTGAGTCTGATATCATGCACCTTAGTGTGCTTATGATCGATATTCAGTATTTTGATGTGATGAGCTATTCGGCTCGACATATGACTCTTTGTGTGAGTCTATATTGTTGGGATCGGGTGGCACGCCGCCATGGATATATTGTTGGGATCGGGTGGCACGCTGCCATGGTCATATTGTTGGGATCGGGTTGCACGCCGCAACAATGTGATGTTTATTTCAGTGTCTATAATTGCTTTTATGTGTTCTGTTTCCTATTTTCCGAGGAGGTCCATGTTAATGTGAGAGTTGAATAGTTCTCTCTAGTGTTCGCCTTCCTTTTGTATCACGTACGAAGCAGTAGCCTACTGGCACATTGTGTCATCTTGTGGGACTTTGATTATGTATTTCCTGAGCAGTTCGTACTGGGTGAGATGAGATTATGTGATTTGGGGTCAGTGCCAACTGATTATATGAAATATATTATAGAGGAAAGGATCATCCTCTGGTTTAGGACAAGGTAATGGATCTTGTTAGAAGTATAGACTGAATGATTTGTTGACTTGGCAACTAAATATGAATTCCTGCACATCTCTTCCGTCGTATCGGTGTTGTAAAAGCTAGAGCAAGACCCATGTAGGTCATGAGATGCAATGAGAGCATCGGATTTGTGGAATTTCGACTATTATATTTAAAGAATATTATTGTGGTCCCATGAGTAAAGTGATGCAAAGTGTGAATTCAACAAAGTTATGCAGTCATGTATGGGTACAGCGTGTGAAGAATGATATTGTGGTCGTATGATGGAAACATGCTAGGCAGGAAATTCCGGATGTTGGAATTGGGTCTAATGGCTTATTTACTCGAATAAAAGAGTATGTCTATAGAGTTATCGAGCTATTGTGCTCAAATGAGTTGCGGAAGCACAGGAAGTTGCATGAGATGTTAAACCAGTGATTTCAGACTACTTCAGTGTAGTTCTCAGCACGTTCGAGGACGAACGTATGTTAAGTGGGGGAGATTGTAACGACCCAACCGGTCGTTTTGAGATACGGCGCGTCATTCAGCAGTTTGAGGCCATGAGCAACTTCATCTCAAGTATATTGACTTGTGTGTATGGTCAGAATTAAAATTCAAGAAGTTTGGAGTCAAATTTAAATGAAAATTCTTATTTCCAAAGCTTAAAACTGAAGAAATGAACTAGGATTGGAATTTTGAGTATACGACCTCGGAATTGAGATTTGAAGGTTCCAACAGGTTCACATGATGATTTCGGACTTGGGCGTATGCCTGGATCGGGTTTTGGATAACCCGGGAGCGTTTTGGCGCATATTATGGAAGATAGCATTTTAGAAGAAATGGCATCAATTTGGCTTAAAATGCATTTTAGTGTTATTAATGTCCGTTTGGGATTTCGAGACTGGGAGTAGCTCCGTATGGTTATTCTGGATTTGGGAGCGCGATCGGAAGTGAATTCGGAGGTCCGTGGGTCATTTTGGAGTCGTTTGGCGAAAGATAGAAAATTGAAGGTTTTTGAGAAAATTTGACCGGAAGTGGAAATTTTGATATCGGACTCAAAATGCAAATCTTATGGTTCGGATAGTTTCGTTAGGTGATTTGGGACTTAGGAGTATGTCCGGAATATTTTTGTGACGACCGGTGTAGAATTAAGCTTGAATTGGCAAAGTTAGTATTTTGGCGAATTTCGGTTGATAGGTGAGATTTTGATCCGAGGGTCGGAATGGAATTCCGAAAGCTTTTGTAGCTTCGATATATCATTTTGAACGTGTGTGCAAAATTTGAAGTCAATCGGATGCGATTTGATAGGTTTCGGCATCGGAAATAGAAGTTGGAAACTTCATAGTTCATAAAGTTTGAATCGGGGTGTAATTCATGGTTTTAGAGTTGTTGATGTGGTTTGAGGCCTCGAGCAAGTCCGTACTGTGCTTTGGGGTTGTTTGGTATGATTGATTGGGGTCCCGGGGGCCTCGGGTGTGTTTCGGGTTGTGGTCACGCTCTTATTTGATGTTTCAACGTTTGCTTCTTTGAACATAAAGGGGAACCATATTAGGTAAATAATCTCCAAATTCAATTTTGTTTGAACCATTAGATCCGTATCGAAATTACGGAGCCATAGGAAAAAGAATCATCGAATTTGGACATCGTATGAGGAAGTTATGCTTATTTTTGTGTCAGGGAAAAACTGCTGCTTCTGGTATGCTCGCAATTGCGAACTTTTTGTCGCAAATGCGATGCCAGTTCGCAATTGCGAACTTTTTGTCGCAAATGCGACCCTTCCCAGCCTCTCTTTGTTCGCAATTGCGAAGAACTTCTTCGTTTTTGCGAGGGTTCGCAATTGCGAACCCCGGATCGCAAATGCGACTTCCGCAGCTTGATTTTAGCTGTGAACCTCGAGTTTTTGCTTCATTTTACCATATTTTGAGCCCTAGGTCCGAGAATGGGCGATTTTGAGAGTGGATTTTCATACCAAATCATTGGGTAAGTTCCTCTAACTAGTTTTCAACCTTTATTTTGTGTTTATACCTTAGATTTAACATCAAAATTCATGAGAATCAAAAGGAGAATTTGGGTTTTAAAGAAAAACCTAGAAATTGAGATTTTTGGATTTTGACCACGATTTTGAGTATGGAATTAAGAGAAATTTATATATTTGAGTTCCTAAGTTCATGGGTAATCTTTATCTTCAAAAAATTTCAGATTCCGAGCTCGTGGGTCCGAGGGCATTTTGGTCATTTTACATAATTTCACGTATTAGCTTAGAATTTATGTGTAGAATAAATTACTTGAATTATTATTTACAATATGCAATTTATTTGAATAGAGTTGAGCCACTCGGAGTCGGATACTCGTGGCAACGGAGTCGTTTCTTAGCGGTTTTGTACCGAATTGAGGTAAGTGGCTTGTCTAACCTCGTGTGGGGGAATTTTCACCCCTAGGATATTATGTGATAGTTTAAATGCCTTGTATGCGAGGTGACGGGCGTATACATGCGCTGGTTGTTGAACACGCACTTTAATTAAAATGTTCGATGAGCGATATTCCTGTCCTTGGCTGTCAATTTGATATTTTTACCCGGTAGTAGTTAGGAAAGCATGATTAGGTAGTACTTAATTGTTTAGTTGCCTAATTGCCTTATTTGAACTCCTTGATAATTATTGGCACTATTTTTCGGTGAAGTTATAGTTAAGCATAATTGATCTCTCTGTGAATTCCTTTATTTGCTGTGCTTGTGGACTGCGGGTTCGATTCCCGGAGACCCAGGGCTGTGGGTTCGATTCCCAGAGACCCCGTGTGATATTGGTAGGGACTACGGGTTCGATTCCCGAGATCCTGAGTTATTGGTAGGGACTACGGGTTCGATTCCCGAGATCCTGAGTTATTGCTAGGGACTGCAGGTTCGATTCCCGGAGATCCTGAGTTATTGATTATTTATTGAGATATGGGCTGCGGGTTCGATTCCCGGAGACCTAGAGGTACTGTCAATGGGACTGTGGGTTCGATTCCTACAGGTCCTGGACTTGCTGATTGAGGGTTTGATTCCCGGAGATCCTGAGTTATTGGTAGGGACTGCGGGTTCGATTCCCGGAGATCCTGAGATTTATTGAGACATGGGCTGCGGGTTCGATTCCCGGAGACCCAGGGATACTGTTATCGGGACTGCGGGTTCAATTCCTGTAGCTCCTGGATTGTTGGTTATGGAAAGGGACTGTGGGTTCAATTCCCACAGGTCCTGGACTTGCCGATTGAGTTTTTATTGAGTTATTTACTTGCTGCTAGCTTAAATCGTAAACGGTTGCAGAAATCACTTTACTGTTGTCATTTTAGATTCATTATTATTTAAACTGCTTATTATTGTTATCATCATTATATTATTGTTCTCTCAGTAGGGCCATGACCTTCCTCGTCACTACTCCATCGAGGTTAGGCTTGGCACTTACCGAGTACCGTCGTGGTGTACTCATGCTACTCTTTTGCACACTTTTGTTGTGCAGATCCAGGTATATCAGGACAGGCTCATACTAGGTGATTCCGCAGCTTTCAGGGAGACCTCGAGGTATGATCTGCTACGTCCGCGGATCCGGAGGCACTCCTTCTATTTTGATAGTATTAGTAGATGTTTTCCTTCATTTCGTTGTTAGATACTCTTTACACATAGAGCCACAATTGTATACTCTCTTTTAGTCTGTGTTGCCGTGGGATTCCGGGTCTTGGAGGTGTTTTATAGAGTGTGTTTGATGGGTGTATGTGCCAAGCGGCACGGATTACATTTCCTTTTTATACTATTTTCCGCTATTTCTTAATTAATGTTCATCAAATGGTATATTCCGCAACGTGTTAGGCTTACCCAGTCATGGGGACTGGGTGCCGTCATGACATGTTCACGATTGGTGAACTAGGGTCGTGACAATATGTGTCCATTTAAAGTTACAACCTAATAAGGCATGGCAAATTAGTGACCAAAATTATTCCCCTCTTTGACAAATATGCTGCTATAAATCTATATATATATATATATATATATATATATATATATATATATATATATATATATATATATATATATAAAGTTGGGAATGAAAAATATGATGTGGCAACCTCTCATAGGCCATGAAAGTCACTTATCTTTTTTCTCATTTTGTTGGCTTTTTCCTCAATATTTTATTGGTTTATGCTATGTAAAAAGTCTAATCATACCTAATTAATTACTCAATTAAAGCGTAATCAAGCTGGCAGTTATTCAAGAAAATGAAAGATGAAAAGACATTAGTTCTCAAGCCGTTTCATTAGTGAAATTGTTCATATTTTTACACTTTATGCCTATTTAGTACAAAAGGCTCATGTGCTGAAGCACAAGACTTGGATAACAATGAAGCAATAAAGCTCCACCAACACAGCAAGTCAACTTAAAATGGCAGAATGTAGAATTTAGCCGGAAAGAGTGCTGCTTTGAAATCATCTTCTTTCAGTCTCTGTGGAAATTAGCACGTTCACATAAAAATTAGAGGTGCATATGAAAAAGGATGATACAACATATATAGTTTCTGCTACAACTTGAAAAGTAGTAGCTTCGGGCACATATATATTAGAGTTGATTTAGTAGTAGTAGTTTTTTCATTTGAAGTGACACTTATATTGTTAGATGTTGCATGCAGGAAAGAGTTGTGTCATCAAGTGTGGTACTTCTCCAATATCTAGGAGTTCTTTAGAGTTAATTAATCAGAGTTTCTGAATACTGGTAAAATGGGATTCATAGTGTACTCTTCAGTGGCAAAAAATTGAGTTTTATCTTTGTGCATATATGTTGATACTATATATACAAAGAACCTTCTGCAATTGAGTTTCATAACTTTTGGATTCCAGTTTTGAGATGTTAAAACATGCAGTTTAGCGAGTTATATTTTTCATGTTTTTTCTTTCTCTTGGGACTCTATTTTTTTCATGGGAGGAGAGGAAGATGATTTTAAGGCATAAATATTGTAAGTTCATTGATCTTTTATTCTCCTTTTTTTACATTTCAATTTTACTGCTGTGTAATTAGCGTAACATGATAGTTGTGTTTTCTCAAATGTTATTTTATGGGTATTTATAATTTTATTGGTCTGAGTCTTCAAATGCAGACGACAAGATAAATTCTCTGGTAAAGAAGCTCAGTGTATTTATTTGCTTTATGGATGACATAAAGAAAAAATAAAGGCCAAACTGGTAACGATATTATGGAGTTTTCTAGAGCAAATACATATTACTTTATATGATGTCATCTGAAATATTTCACAGCCTGTGGCGAGAGATCTATCTAAAGCTAAGCTATGGGGAAAGGCAAAATGCATGAAGATGAGCAGAACGTAAGCACAATGTGATAACTTGGCCCGATTGAGTCGATGACTAGCTAGGTTCAACTCATTTAGATTACCAAATATTCATTAAACAAAGTTGTGCATCCTTTTTCTTTTTGGTTCTTATTCTATTTCTTTATATTCTTTTTTAGCTAATATATGGCTAATGTTTACTAATATATTAGTTCCACAAGCATCTATTTAGTTTTCCCCTCTCATTATACAACTCTGTCAATTATTAACCCTGAAGTACATTTTCATTATAGCCATATAATTTTCGTCATAAGTAAAATAGAAAAGGAGAATTTTTGTAACGTAAAAGAACAATCCTTTTGCCTCTGGAAAATCATGATCAAATAATTACATTTAAAACCTAAAAGAGTAACGGCCAAATCTTAATGTATTTGCACCTTAACTCATTTCTTTAACCTATGTATTTGGCGTTCTTGAAATTAAATAAGATCAGGATATCAAGGTAGCCACGTGATAGTATATGGTCCTTTTGCTTTCTAACTTCGAACCTTATTTTACTTTTTTCTTGACATGTTTTAGTTCATGATCTTCTTCATATTCAACAGAATATTTATTCTTTAGAACTAATTTTGTACGGGGTATTATACCTACTAAATTATTGAACCACAAGGTACTTATATTTGTTAGTAGTAATGATATTCTCTCTTAGCACATTAGTAACCGTAATTGTTAATAGTAAACTAGTATAGTACCCGCGCGATGCACGATTTTTTTCATAGAAAAGAAGAGTTTAAAGAGATTATGAAAGTATTTTTATTGCAGTGAGATTTAGCGATCTAATACAAAATGAGTTATTGGAAAATGAGTAGATGATTTTGTTTTGAGTAATATAGGTTGTTACGTAAGAATGAATTGCATTGAATAAGCATTTGTATAATTATCGTAAAACCTATTAAGCTACTTACGATGTATGGTAATCTCCAACACATAAAATTGGAAAAGAGTAGTGACAACTGAAAGTATAGAATATAAGTTAATGTTACACTTCTAACAAAGAAATACAATTAAATAATAGATAATATTCCCAAACAATAATAAACTTTCATTAATTATAAATTAAAGGTAGTTGTAGAGACAGTTTTCCCACTCAGTTTCAAATTTTACAACATAAACCCAAAATGGTTCACTTGGCCAAATTTCGTGATAAATGTCTGTTAAAATTGTACGTAACGGTTGACCAAGTGAATCTACCAAAATGATTAAAGCTTCCCAATCTAATAATTCAATGTTGTCTAGAGTTTCAATAAGATGATCTCGAGTAATTTGATAATTTCTAATTTTTTCGTTTAATAAAGGCCTAAGCTCTCTTAATATTTATGTTTTCCCCTTCTTTTTGCCCTTTCATCTCTTAACTTGTTTTGTATAGATGTTGGGATTTTCTTGATAACTTCAGCCTTTGAGTCCGATTTATTCAACGAATAAATCCTGCGACGCCGAGTCCTTCTACGTTGGCCCTTTTGTTGAATTTGTATTTTTGAATTTTGATTCATTTGAATAATTTCCTGTTTAGCCATATCTGAAATAAGAATAATAAAACAATAAGATTTTATATAACAAATCGTTGTGATCATTTATGAAATGCATATTTTTTGGAAATAATAAAGTATTTATATAAACATTTTAAACAAAATTGTCAAACCTTATGAACATAAAACATAGATATAGTAAATAAAGATTCATTTGTTTTGTATGAAACGTCAAAAATGTAATTTAAAATACAAAGTGTTATTTTTTTGAATTGTTTAAAATTTGTTCTGTGCAATATTAAAATGTATTTGGAAAACGTTTTAACTTTAGAGAATTGTAGACATGTGAAAAAATTTAAAAAATATAGTAAATGTTATGGTAAATTACTCCACAATGTAATGTAATTAACCTAACTAATAAAATGAAAAAATAGTTGAATTTTTACATTTAAAAATACCCGAAGCACATAAAATTAAGTAAATTCATGTAAAGAAATGTATGATATATTGAAATGTAAAGCACTCAACAAAACGATATAATTGGTGCAGTGATTTTAAATTTTTGCGTATTACAAAAGCTCCCTCAAGCTACAGCTGCAAAACATATATAACAAATTTATCAACCAAATAATAGGAGAAGTTACAACCTGATTTTCAACATCTCTTGAGATTGTATGAAATATGTAGAAGAATTATTGTTCAAATATTATATTGACCATATGTGTAGTTGAATTTTTTTTAGAAAATAAACCTTTTATACTATAGTTATGGAAGATGTAATTATTTATTTTAAAAAAATAAGTGTTATCTCAATTGAAATGTACCTATGAATATATTAAATGTAGTAAAGTAAAAGATAATTGTAGTAATATATAACCAACCTGAAACTCTTCTTGATCGTTGTTGGGCCATACTCAATTGAATTATTTTTAACAAAGAAGACTCTGAAGTTGTGTATATATAGAATCGTATGTTAACTGCTGGAAAAATGAAGAAGAAGAAGAAGTGGGTAGATGTGAAGTAGTGGGTAGGAAAGTGGGGATTGTTGATGGTAGTGGGAAGAGTTGTGGTAAAATTGGTTATACAAAAAACTGCTTTTTCAAATCCATCTAAATAAGAAAAGTGTGATTATGTATTAACAGTTAACCGAGATTGAATCAGTAGGATATTTCCATTGACGTTAAAATGGTTAATAGAGAAAGTTTTAAAGTTCAGAAACATAACAATGCAAACATAAAAATGAACGTGATAATTTCTGTTAAATTTTGGCAGTGCAAGTATAAAGTTTTGTGTTTACATTTGAAGTCAAGAAGTTTTACGATGTTTCGTGTATAAAAAGTTGCACTTCATATAAACTGAACCGTGGGATAGTTTTTGAAGTATCAGGTGATAATTGTTTATATAATTTCTAAAACTTAAGAAAGGTTTAGCTATATAGCAACGTAATTTAAATCAAATGCTCGTTAACTACTTGAAACATGAATAGTTATGCTATGTAAGTATATTTAACAGGTATATTTCATTAATTTATGGCATTGTGAAATGTTAAGGAGAAGAGACAATTAGTTAGTGCAGCAGTTTATTTTTAGGAGGGTTATGTGTTGTATCGACATATGTGACAAACTGCAACACTTATACATTAGGGAACCAAGTACTGCTTATGCAATTTCACCCAATGAAAATTTATTCTTTCAAACGTCAACTATGATCCTGTAGAATTCATTTCATAGTAAGTGTTGATTTATAACTCATATGTACAGTAGATAAATTTATGGTGCAAAGATAGTAGTACGACTCATTATATTCATAGTCATGTATTTATATAAGCAGATGGACGGAATTTATTTGTGACACAGTAGGTAAGAGTCGTCAAAACAATAACAGACACGATCATAAGATGACTTTTAGCAAATGTAAGATATAACACTTAGTAACGGCTCAAAACAGAAAAAAATTTGGTGTCTCTTATATGCAAATCTCCAAAAAAAACTTTTGAATACCTATATGCAATTGATTAAAAGAGTGGTAACACAGGAAAATTAAAAGTATCTTAACAACACTAATAGCATCAGTTAATGGTGTCCAAAACAGATTAAGCGTGTATGAAAAAATTGTACTTGAAGCTATGATGATACAACATTAACTACTGATTGAAAAAAGACATGAGATTAAACAAAAAATAACCATTTGGTTTGACATGCGTGGTATTTGCAGGATGCAACAGTTTTGGAGCCGGCAATGAGCGTAGGCGCTGATAAAAAATATTAAATGAACATCTGAACGTATTTCATGTTTATCATTAAGAAGTAAATTAGAATGATTATAGTAAAATGTGACTCTGCTTCCATTACGGACAGAAGAAACATTAGTGTATACTTTCTGCTTCTACACCTGCAAGTGAGACATCTTTAATCAATAAATGGAAAGATAGATGACAGTTTACCAATGGAATTGAGTAATGACGAATTTAGTATTTTACGTATGAAACCCTGCTTCACTTGTTTTAACGTTGATGCATTCCATGTATTGCGCACAGAATATGAATCTACAAAACAACGCTTATATAAGATATAATGATTAACTCTGACTATGTAATTGTAAATTAAGTAATTGGTTTTTACCTTGATATTTATGGGCTTTTATGAGCTGCATAACAACAATGATAGGCTGGTTATTTGCACTTAGAAGATGAGGTACAACTGCATCCACAAATTCGCCCCAAAATGTAGCACACAGCTTCTTCCTCCTGTGAAATACAGATAAAAATGTAATAGTAGAATATGTAATTAACAAATCAAGACTTAATTAGTAGTTGCAATTTTTTTCTTACTCGTCATCTTCTAGTTCAACATCCATAAACTTCCTAACAATTTCTCATTGATTTTGTGTTTTTACCTCACTAAAATTGACAATTTCTCCAATCACATCTATAGAAAAACAAATGGTTAAAATAAATAGTAGATAAATATGTAATTACAAAAGGAACATAAAATGTATATTACCAAATAATTCAGTCTCGTTCACGTCAACCTTATTTATGAATTCGTCATAAGGTCGTAATGCAAAGATATTCATTGGAAATAGTGGATCCGTTGTTTCAGACAAAGTTGTCCATTGAGTGAACGCCAGCCTCAACCTGTGTTTCGTGCTGTTGAAATGTAATGACCCGGCCCGTCGTCACGAGAATTATCACCCCGTCATGTTGTAAATGCATGTTTGATGATTTTATATCAGTGTTAGAGCCTATCGGGTGAGTTAGGAGTGATTTGGATTGAAAATGAAACAAATAGCATGTTTGAAGAAAGCTTGAATATGAAAAGTCAACCAAGAGTTGACTATTGAGTTAGAGTGCTCGGAACCGGATTCTGATGATTCGACTAGTTCCGGGGGATCATTTATGACTTAGGAGAGCAAGCGGAATTGAATTCGGAGGTCCGGTGTAGCTTTAAGCTTGAATTGGCGAATGTTGAATTTTGGCGAAAACCGGATGGTAGGTGATATTTTGATCCGGGGGTCGGAATGGAATTCCGACAATTTCTGTAGCTCCGCTAGGTGATTTTGGATATGCCTGCACAATTTCAGGTCATTCGGACATCGTTTGGTCGGGTTTTTGATCGAATGTGTAATTCGGAAAGTTTTAAGAAATTTAGGCTTGAATCCGTGTGTAATTGGTGATTTTGATGTTTAGGGTGGTGTTTTTATGATTGGAACAAGTTCGTATCGTGTTTTGGAGTATGTTGGTGGTTTTCGTTGGGGTCCCGGGGCCTCGGGATGAATTCGGGGGTCCAAACGGACCAATTTGTGCCAAAAGGCACTGCTGTTCTGCTGCAATAACTGCAGAACAATTTTGCTCTCCGCGATCGCGGAGATGGCCATGCGATCGCGTAAGGGAGAAATCTTGGGCTCTGCGATCGCGAAGTAAAGCCTGCGATTGCGTAAGTCTGGAGGTTGAACCAGTGCGATCGCGTGAGGGAGTTATGCGATCGCGTAGGGTATTTGGTCGGAAGCAGTGCGATCGCGTGTCGTGTGTCGCGATCGCGTAGGTTAATTTGGGAGCCGGCCGAGTTTGTTCACTGCGATCGCGTTAATTCGTTTGCGATCGCGTAGGGTCACTGAATTGTTCACTGTGATCGCGTCCAGGATCACGCGATCGCGTAGAGGAAAATTAGGCCGCCCAAAATTTGTGCATCGCGATCGCGTGAGGAAGATCGCGATCGCGTAGGGTTAATTCGTCTGGCAGAGAATTTAATCACAGAACAGAGGGGCTACGGGTTTCATTCATGAAACCTCCATTTTTGAGTTCTAGAGAGAGAAACTCACGGGAATTGTTGGTAAATCATCGGGTATTCGTTGGAGGTAAGTTTTGTGGCTTAATTACATCATTTTAACATGAAATCCTTGGTTAATTCTCTGTAAATGGGAGATTAGATGTGGGTTTTAACCCTAGGCCTAAATTGTAGAAAAACAAGGATTTGAATGGGCAAATGGAGTCCGATTTTGGTAAAATTGACATGCTTAGACTCATATTGAGACGAGGGTTCCAGAAATGTGAATTTCGTAAAATTTCGGAATGTGGGCCCGGGGCTCGGGTTTTGACAACTTTGGGAATTTTGATGTAAATTGAGTTGTATTAATTGGGTGTCGTCCCATTGGCCTAAATTGTTGTATTTTTACTGTATTTGATCAGATTCTACGCGTGCGGAGCTTGATTCTCGTGGCAAGGGCATTGCGGAGTAGTCGTCGCGCCGTATTGAGGTGAGTAATATATGTGGGTGATGACCAGGCGGGTTCGAAACCCCGGTATACCACTTTGTGACGCTGTATAGCGGCGAGACACGCACACTCTCGAGAGTGCGGGGTCGATCATGAATTGGAGACTATATATTAGTCCAACCTGTTGATACTGTATTATTGGCTATTCTAGAGCCGTCGAACCTCCTTCTCGGATGGTTGCATATATATATTGTGATAATGGCTACTCTTGAGCCGAGGAACCCCCTTCTTGGGCGGTTGATTATACATGTGGGCCGTGAGCCAGTTATTGGATCCCGCGAGGATCGTTATCATTGTCTTATCATATAGACATGCTAGTTTACTACTAGTCCGCAGCTATTTTTGTTATTATACTAATTCCAATCTCTGGAACTTGGTATTACTGTTTTCCAACTAAAAAATGATAAAAGAGTTTTCAAAAACTATTTTTGAGCCTGCGAGGCTGTATCTGCATATTAGCTGACTAGTAGTGGATCGGGCTGCGCGCCGCAGCAGGATATATGTTGGATCGGACTGCACGCCGCGGGAATATCTCTATGAGATGTGCTTGGGCTGTAGGAGCCCCTCCGGAGTCTGAACCCCCACGGTGAGCACGGGTACCCAAAATTGGAGTCGGGCTACACGCCGTAGCGGTCATATCATGCATTGCATTGCATTTAGCTACATCTGCTAGCTGTTATGCTATTTATTGGTATTTGTTGGAACAGGTACAGTGAAGATTGATTCTATGACAGGGTAGCCGATTATAGCTTTACATAGTGCTTTATTGCGGATTTCTTATCTGCGTTGTCTTACCCTTGTTTATTACCACTGAGTCTGGCAGGTACTCATTTTACTCCCTGCACCTTGTGTGCAGATCCAGGTACCTCTCAGCAGTGATCCAGTAGCTGTGTGAGGCGACGTTTGTGGATATTCGAGGTAGGTGCAGAGTCCGCAGGACCCGATATTCCTTCCTACTGTCTTTCAATTTTGTATTGACATTTCATTCCGCACTTGGTATTTTGTAACCTTTATACACTCATGTTCTGTTAGAGGCTCATGACTCTTGACCCTTGGTCTATGGGAGTTGATGTATTATGGGACTTGGTTCCCCGTTTTCGTTATATGTATCACTGTTATTTCGTAAATTAATATGCTTAAATGGGCTAAAGAGAGCTTCTAGCCCCGTGGTTGATGTTGATTGGTCAGGCTGGCTTAGCAATGTGTCGGGCGCCATCACGACCGGATTTGGGGTCGTGACAAGCGGTGAGGTGCCACACAGGTAAATCTAGATGATGATGGGGTATTGAAATTGCAGGGTCGAGGACGCCTGTACTTATCCTCGGGAGGCTGCGAACCTTTAGGAAACACTTCACATTTCTTGGAATTCTTATCGTGCGTATTTGATTCAGCTTGAGATATAATTTTGAAATTCCTTCCGTACGTCCGTGTACGCATCGAGCGCTCAGTAATGTAATTGCCTTATGGCTTATGATTTTCTCGAACGAGGGGCGAGATATAATCTCGGTGAGTTCATGTTGGGCCAGTCAGGATGACTTGAGGCTGGACCTTGTTTATGACTTGAGCATTGAGGTGCTGATTTTGTGAGTGGTGGCAATAGATAACGTATTGAGGGTTTGAAACCCCGTATTTGCACTATAAAGTGATGTGCTGAGATGGAATACGCGTCATGTGACGAGCGTGGTGGTATTGTGACTGGGGATTTGGACTTGATCCTTCCCAATTGATAAATTACTGTGTAAAGTGACTGAGACTGGGCTTATATCTATGTACTTGGGCTAGTAGCCATGTTTGGGGCCTTGTGCCGATCTGTAGAGTATTATGGAAGGTTTACTAATGGATGAGTTGTTAATTGTTCGACTCTTATCTAAACTGTTGTGTAGCCCCGAGCTATGGGCATGGTGAATAATTATCATATCTCGTAATTGGAAGGTAAAGTGCCTTAGGTGTAGTGGAACAAGTTTAAACTCAGGAAGACTAAAATGATTATGCTATGTGTATCCTGGTGGAAGGTATTGTGCTGAAATGCTAAATTGAGGCGAGGTAGGTGGGTTGATTCTCATGTGTAATTGAAAGGTATTGATATGTGTTATGATTCGAGCAGATACATCGCAGGTTCAAGTATAAATTGTGATGATATAATTCGTGTAGTATTGATATTTAATGTTGTTGAAATACATTGTGATATCTTGTTGAGTTGTGGAAGTATATCTAGGATGGTTTGGTGATTCTCCGGCAGGTGGATAGGCCAATTTACAAAGGAAACTCTGCCGGAATTTTTGAAAAATTCGGGACTTAGAAAAGATTTTGTCACCTAAAGAGGGGGCGTAACTGTTGTGTGTGAATGAATGCAAGAATTGCAAAAGAGTTAATATTTCTGATGATTCGAATCTCCGTCGAAGCTTGTAAATGACTTGAGTTTAATATCATACTAACATTTCGGCATCACTTGAGTAATACTGATATGAGTGGTTGAAAGTGCTTTGATGAATGGCTTCGAGCTAAGTTGGGGAGGTTGCTATTAATTAACTGATTGCACTATTGTGTGCTATGTTGATTCTGTCTCTAAGTATGTTGGGAAATTCTGGTAAAGGTTATGGTGCTTCGTAGATGTGAAGAAATACTAGGGTATTTTGAACTGAGGTTGGTAAGGAATGCTTGGTGTATAGAAAAGAGTGATAGCTAATAGTATCCGTATGTAATCATGATCTGCAGTGTCAGAGTTCTAATAAGGCACGAGTGGTTCTGTTCAATAAGACAGTTGAATTACAGCTGAATAAGGATGACCGACGCCCGAGAATTGTTTACGGTGTTCAAGATTTTACTTGTAACAGGTCAGGTGTCTCAAAATTGTGCATGTGGCTAAAGATGGTGGGTTTGTTAGAAGAGATCGGTACTTGTGTTATATTATGTGAATGATGGGATTCTATGTAATCCGTATTGGAAGGTAATGATAACGAATTCAAATCGCAAGAGGTTCTTCAAAATAAAGTATTGTAGGATGTGATCCTTACCGTGTGGTCTTATGTACGAGTCTCGTGTGGAATATATGTCTCAGACCGTGTGGTCTTATGTACGAGTCTCGTGTGGAATGAGTTCATGTGTTATGGTGCTATAGTAGTGGCTAATATTAAATCAAAGATGAATCAGAAAGGAAACTGGGTAAATGGAATGACTTGTTAATAAACCGAAGCGGTATGATAAAGAATACGACTAATTCCTGGTATGTGGTTGAAGTAAGGAGTCTTGCAGATATTGTGCAATAAAGCTTTTGAGTGTTGGCAGTCGTGTAACCCGATATGAGTATAATATGGGTATAAGGACTCAGTCCTGGCAGTTTAACTTATGCAATGAATGGGAAGAAATAGTTTGTGATGTGTTTTATCATGGTTTGAAGATGAGTATATTCATATCGATATGCGAAGCGTGGAATGTGTAATGAGTTTTCTTCTATATGGGATCACGAAAGTCCTTGACTAGTTGAGTGCGCCAATGTTGAGGCGGAGGAAAGGGGTATGAATTTTCATGTTGTCTTAGTGTGATATGGTATACACGATGTGTTATGGAAAGTTGATAATGGTATATTCTAGGTTTTGAGATCAGTTCATAATATATGGAAAGTCAATAAAATTATTGAGCAGCGCGGACAACTGCTGGTGATTTAAGAAAATGGTACTGCTATTCTAGTAATTTGGCAGGGTATATGGTGCAAAGGGACAAGGTAATGTAAACTGATAATATCCATGGTAGAGTGGTATTCTCTTGTTGGATCGACTAAAATAATTGAGTCGTTGATGGCATAATGAAATTTCTGAATGGCTGTCGTGGTATGAATGGACGCTTGATGTGCGTTATGTATATGTACGGTGAAATACGGAATCGGGCATAGTGATTCATATGTTATATATGTGTAGGAGACTTGAAATTCTCGTTAATCCGCCTATGCAGTAGTTGTATATCGTGTGCATCGACACCGTTTTGTGATTATTGGAAATCGGAAGCCTTAGAGGCTCTCTCTTGACTTGATAAAACGAATTCGGATTATGATACTTGATTGCTGACTGGTTGACATAAGCCAGGTCGTCTAGACTAATGTGATATGGGCTATGTCGGAAAATGGCACAAATTGCGTAGCAGAGAACATCAGAGTATGCTCCAACAGAGTAGTTGTACACAGGACCAGCGGACGGTTGGTAGGCATTGCTTTGTCAGTTGGACCTTAGTGGCGGATGTTAGTGTAGAAGTATCTACCATTGATTCAGTTCCAGTATTGAGAAACGTTGTCGGATGCGTTTCATGTGGCCAAACTTGAGGCGATATATGTTTATTATGATGAGCAACTTGACTCGACGCGTATTCATTTGACGAGGGTTACTTGGATCGGGTGGCACGCCGCCACAGGTATGGTATCTAGATCGGGTGGCACGCCGCCACGGGTATATCATTGGAGCGGGTTGCACGCCGCAACAGAATATTGTGAAAATATAGTTAGTTATATGCTACTGGTATACAATACTTCCCAACTTCTGAGGAAAAGACCATTTTGAGTATCGCTTGGCGAATGGCACATCGGTTGTGTCCTTTCAGGATTTAATAGCATACATTAATTGTTTCACCGTGAGTGAGATTGATTGCTTGGATTCAGACCTAAATATGTGTGTGGCTGACCGTTTTGAGCTTGGTAAATTGAGGTGCTTCATGAGTAATAGTGTTTGGATATAATCACGAATCGTGGTAAGGCCACGTGATGTTATGACCTCTCGAGGAGGATTCAGGTACTCTTTCTATAATGCGAGACGCGATCTCAGTTCTATGTTATGATGGCACAGAGGAATTGAATTGCAGCTCTATTTGCTGGAGACAGTTGTCATGATTTGAGCTGTCATGATTCGAGTGTGTGCAGACGTTTCTATTGGAGCCTATGTTGTGCTCGTCGTGGCTTAGGCCGGTGTTAAGGTGTTTATCACCAGTGTGGTGTGTTATAATCGAAATGACCGTTGGAGTCATTATTGAATACGAGCATATTGGGTCTTAGCTTGTTAGAAAGGTAGAAACCGAGGTTTGGCTCCGAAACCTATCGTGGTATGAATTTTAAAAAGGGAAATAGATTCACGAATGGTTAACCCGAGAGATGGGTTCGGTATATCACGTGCTTCAGTTGCCGTGGGCAGGATATGGAGGTGTTGGAATAAGACTCTATCTAATGAAAGAGGTTTTCGGCTAGTATTTGGTGATTGTGGCCAGTTGTTGTGATTAGAGACTATCGTCTCGAGTGATTGGGTTGTTTGATACATCATATGATCTCACCCGGAGTGGTGAGTATGGCTTATTGCAGTGGATTCTAGTGTATCCTGAGTACAGGAATGGGATTAGCAATTGGTATATGATTTCAGAAAGTACAATGTGGTTTATGGTTAAGATGGTATGTGAGATTTCAGCTATATGGTGTTTCAGGCTTATGAGAGACAGGGCGACGTGTGATCGCCCGAATATATGCTGGGTAAGGTCATTCAGCTATTGGGTTGCTTCTAGTACAACTCTGAGTACGCTCGAGGACGAGCGTTTGTTTAAGTTGGGGAGAATGTAATGACCCGGCCCGTCGTCACGAGAATTATCACCCCGTCATGTTGTAAATGCATGTTTGATGATTTTATATCAGTGTTAGAGCCTATCGGGTGAGTTAGGAGTGATTTGGATTGAAAATGAAACAAATAGCATGTTTGAAGAAAGCTTGAATATGAAAAGTCAACCAAGAGTTGACTATTGAGTTAGAGTGCTCGGAACCGGATTATGATGATTCGACTAGTTCCGGGGGATCATTTATGACTTAGGAGAGCAAGCGGAATTGAATTCGGAGGTCCGGTGTAGCTTTAAGCTTGAATTGGCGAATGTTGAATTTTGGCGAAAACCGGATGGTAGGTGATATTTTGATCCGGGGGTCGGAATGGAATTCCGACAATTTCTGTAGCTCCGCTAGGTGATTTTGGATATGCCTGCAAAATTTCAGGTTATTCGGACATCGTTTGGTCGGGTTTTTGATCGAATGTGTAATTCGGAAAGTTTTAAGAAATTTAGGCTTGAATCCGTGTGTAATTGGTGATTTTGATGTTTAGGGTGGTGTTTTTATGATTGGAACAAGTTCGTATCGTGTTTTGGAGTATGTTGGTGGTTTTCGTTGGGGTCCCGGGGGCCTCGGGATGAATTCCGGACCATCCAAACGGACCAATTTGTGCCAAAAGGCACTGCTGTTCTGCTGCAATAACTGCAGAACAATTTTGCTCTCCGCGATCGCGGAGATGGCCATGCGATCGCGTAAGGGAGAAATCTTGGGCTCTGCGATCGCGAAGTAAAGCCTGCGATTGCGTAAGTCTGGAGGTTGAACCAGTGCGATCGCGTGAGGGAGTATGCGATCGCGTAGTGTATTGGTCATAAGCATCGGAATCGTGTGAGGGAGTATGCGATCGCGTAGGGTAGTTTGGGGAGCCGGACGAGTTTGTTCTTCGCGATCGCGTTCGTGTCGTTTGCGATCGCGTAGGGTCACTGAATTGTTCACTGCGATCGCGTCCAGGATCACGCGATCGCGTAGAGGAAAATTAGGCCGCCCAAAATTTGTGCATCGCGATCGCGTGCCAAAGGCTGCGATCGCGTAGGGTTAATTCGTCTGGCAGAGAATTTAATCACAGAACAGAGGGGCTACGGGTTTCATTCATGAAACCTCCATTTTTGAGTTCTAGAGAGAGAAACTCACGGGAATTGTTGGTAAATCATCGGGTATTCGTTGGAGGTAAGTTTTGTGGCTTAATTACATCATTTTAACATGAAATCCTTGGTTAATTCTCTGTAAATGGGAGATTAGATGTGGGTTTTAACCCTAGGCCTAAATTGTAGAAAAACAAGGATTTGAATGGGCAAATGGAGTCCGATTTTGGTAAAATTGACATGCTTAGACTCATATTGAGACGAGGGTTCCAGAAATGTGAATTTCGTAAAATTTCGGAATGTGGGCCCGGGGCTCGGGTTTTGACAACTTTGGGAATTTTGATGTAAATTGAGTTGTATTAATTGGGTGTCGTCCCATTGGCCTAAATTGTTGTATTTTTACTGTATTTGATCAGATTCTACGCGTGCGGAGCTTGATTCTCGTGGCAAGGGCATTGCGGAGTAGTCGTCGCGCCGTATAGAGGTGAGTAATATATGTGGGTGATGACCAGCGGGTTCGAAACCCCGGTATACCACTTTGTGACGCTGTATAGCGGCGAGACACGCACACTCTTGAGAGTGCGGGGTCGATCATGAACTGGAGACTACATATTAGTCCAACCTGTTGATACTGTATTATTGGCTATTCTAGAGCCGTCGAACCTCCTTCTCGGATGGTTGCATATATATATATTGTGATAATGGCTACTCTTGAGCCGAGGAACCCCCTTCTTGGGCGGTTGATTATACATGTGGGCCGTGAGCCGGTTATTGGATCCCGCGAGGATCGTTATCATTGTCTTATCATATAGACATGCTAGTTTACTACTAGTCAGCAGCTATTTTTGTTATTATGCAAATTCCAATCTCTGGAACTTGATATTACTGTTTTCCAACTGAAAAAATGATAAAGCAGTTTTCAAAAACTACTTTTGAGCCTGCGAGGCTGTATCTGCATATTAGCTGACTAGTAGTGGATCGGGCTGCACGCCGCAGCAGGATATATGTTGGATCGGACTGCACGCCGCGAGAATATCTCTATGAGATGTGCTTGGGCTGTAGGAGCCCCTCTGGAGTCTGAACCCCCACAGTGAGCACGGGTACCCAAAATTGGAGTCGGGCTACACGCCGTAGCGGTCATATCATGCATTGCATTGCATTTAGCTACATCCGCTAGCTGTTATGCTATTTATTGGTAATTGTTGGTACAGGTACAGAGAATATTGATTCTATGACAGGGTAGCCGATTATAGCTTTACATAGTGCTTTATTGCGGATTTCTTATCTGCGCTGTCTTACCCTTGTTTATTACCACCTGAGTCTGGCAGTACTCATTTTACTCCCTGCACCTTGTGTGCGGATCCAGGTACCTCTCAGCAGTGATCCAGTAGCTGTGCGAGGCGACGTTTGTGGATATTCGAGGTAGCTGCAGAGTCCGCAGGACCCGATAATTCCTTCCTACTGTCTTTCAATTTTGTATTGACATTTCATTCCGCACTTGGTATTTTGTAACCTTTATACACTCATGTTCTGTTAGAGGCTCATGACTCTTGACCCTTGGTCTATGGGAGTTGATGTATTATGGGACTTGGTTCCCCGTTTTCGTTACATACATCGCTGTTGTTTCATATATTAATATGCTTAAATGGGCTAAAGAGAGCTTCTAGCTCCGTTGATTATATTGATTGGTCAGGCTGGCTTAGCAATGTGTTGGGCGCCATCACGACCAGATTTGGGGTCGTGACAAGTTGGTATCAGAGCCTAGGTTTACTAGGCCTCATGAGTCTTGAGCCGGTTGGTAGAGTCTTGTGGATCGGTACGGGGACGCCTGTACTTATCCTCGGGAGGCTGCGAACCTTTAGGAAACACTTCACATTTCTTGGAATTCTTATCGTGCGTATTTGATTCAGCTTGAGATATAATTTTGAAATTCCTTCCGTACGTCCGTGTACGCATCGAGCGCTCAGTAATGTAATTGCCTTATGGCTTATGATTTTCTCGAACGAGGGGCGAGATATAATCTCGGTGAGTTCATGTTGGGCCAGTCAGGATGACTTGAGGCTGGACCTTGTTTATGACTTGAGCATTGAGGTGCTGATTTTGTGAGTGGTGGCAATAGATAACGTATTGAGGGTTTGAAACCCCGTATTTGCACTATAAAGTGATGTGCTGAGATGGAATACGCGTCATGTGACGAGCGTGGTGGTATTGTGACTGGGGATTTGGACTTGATCCTTCCCAATTGATAAATTACTGTGTAAAGTGACTAAGACTGGGCTTATATCTATGTACTTGGGCTAGTAGCCATGTTTGAGGCCTTGTGCCGATCTGTAGAGTATTATGGAAGGTTTACTAATGGATGAGTTGTTAATTGTTCGACTCTTATCTAAACTGTTGTGTAGCCCCGAGCTATGGGCATGGTGAATAATTATCATATCTCGTAATTGGAAGGTAAAGTGCCTTAGGTGTAGTGGAACAAGTTTAAACTCAGGAAGACTAAAATGATTATGCTATGTGTATCCTGGTGGAAGGTATTGTGCTGAAATGCTAAATTGAGGCGAGGTAGGTGGGTTGATTCTCATGTGTAATTGAAAGGTATTGATATGTGTTATGATTCGAGCAGGTACATCGCAGGTTCAAGTATAAATTGTGATGATATAATTCGTGTAGTATTGATATTTAATGTTGTTGAAATACATTGTGATATCTTGTTGAGTTGTGGAAGTATATCTAGGATGGTTTGGTGATTCTCTGGCAGGTGGATAGGCCAATTTACAAAGGAAACTCTGCCGGAATTTTTGAAAAATTCGGGACTTAGAAAAGATTTTGTCACCTAAAGAGGGGGCGTAACTGTTGTGTGTGAATGAATGCAAGAATTGCAAAAGAGTTAATATTTCCGATGATTCGAATCTCCGCCGAAGCTTGTAAATGACTTGAGTTTAATATCATACTAACATTTCGGCATCACTTGAGTAATACTTATATGAGTGGTTGAAAGTGCTTTGATGAATGGCTTCGAGCTAAGTTGGGGAGGTTGCTATTAATTAACTGATTGCACTATTGTGTGCTATGTTGATTCTGTCTCTAAGTATGTTGGGAAATTCTGGTAAAGGTTATGGTGCTTCGTAGATGTGAAGAAATACTAGGGTATTTTGAACTGAGGTTGGTAAGGAATGCTTGGTGTATAGAAAAGAGTGATAGCTAATAGTATCCGTATGTAATCATGATCTGCAGTGTCAGAGTTCTAATAAGGCACGAGTGGTTCTGTTCAATAAGACAGTTGAATTACAGCTGAATAAGGATGACCGACGCCCGAGAATTGTTTACGGTGTTCAAGATTTTACTTGTAACAGGTCAGGTGTCTCAAAATTGTGCATGTGGCTAAAGATGGTGGGTTTGTTAGAAGAGATCGGTACTTGTGTTATATTATGTGAATGATGGGATTCTATGTAATCCGTATTGGAAGGTAATGATAACGAATTCAAATCGCAAGAGGTTCTTCAAAATAAAGTATTGTAGGATGTGATCCTTCTGGAAATATTGAGAGAGTATTCAGTGGCCTATATGTCTCAGACCGTGTGGTCTTATGTACGAGTCTCGTGTGGAATGAGTTCATGTGTTATGGTGCTATAGTAGTGGCTAATATTAAATCAAAGATGAATCAGAAAGGAAACTGGGTAAATGGAATGACTTGTTAATAAACCGAAGCGGTATGATAAAGAATACGACTAATTCCTGGTATGTGGTTGAAGTAAGGAGTCTTGCAGATATTGTGCAATAAAGCTTTTGAGTGTTGGCAGTCGTGTAACCCGATATGAGTATAATATGGGTATAAGGACTCAGTCCTGGCAGTTTAACTTATGCAATGAATGGGAAGAAATAGTTTGTGATGTGTTTTATCATGGTTTGAAGATGAGTATATTCATATCGATATGCGAAGCGTGGAATGTGTAATGAGTTTTCTTCTATATGGGATCACGAAAGTCCTTGACTAGTTGAGTGCGCCAATGTTGAGGCGGAGGAAAGGGGTATGAATTTTCATGTTGTCTTAGTGTGATATGGTATACACGATGTGTTATGGAAAGTTGATAATGGTATATTCTAGGTTTTGAGATCAGTTCATAATATATGGAAAGTCAATAAAATTATTGAGCAGCGCGGACAGCTGCTGGTGATTTAAGAAAATGGTACTGCTATTCTAGTAATTTGGCAGGGTATATGGTGCAAAGGGACAAGGTAATGTAAACCGATAATATCCATGGTAGAGTGGTATTCTCTTGTTGGATCGACTAAAATAATTGAGTCGTTGATGGCATAATGAAATTTCTGAATGGCTGTCGTGGTATGAATGGACGCTTGATGTGCGTTATGTATATGTACGGTGAAATACGGAATCGGGCATAGTGATTCATATGTTATATATGTGTAGGAGACTTGAAATTCTCGTTAATCCGCCTATGCAGTAGTTGTATATCGTGTGCATCGACACCGTTTTGTGATTATTGGAAATCGGAAGCCTTAGAGGCTCTCTCTTGACTTGATAAAACGAATTCGGATTATGATACTTGATTGCTGACTGGTTGACATAAGCCAGGTCGTCTAGACTAATGTGATATGGGCTATGTCGGAAAATGGCACAAATTGCGTAGCAGAGAACATCAGAGTATGCTCCAACAGAGTAGTTGTACACAGGACCAGCGGACGGCTGGTAGGCATTGCTTTGTCAGTTGGACCTTAGTGGCGGATGTTAGTGTAGAAGTATCTACCATTGATTCAGTTCCAGTATTGAGAAACGTTGTCAGATGCGTTTCATGTGGCCAAACTTGAGGCGATATATGTTTATTATGATGAGAAACTTGACTCGACGCGTATTCATTTGACGAGGGTTACTTGGATCGGGTGGCACGCCGCCACAGGTATGGTATCTAGATCGGGTGGCACGCCGCCACGGGTATATCATTGGAGCGGGTTGCACGCTGCAACAGAATATTGTGAAAATATAGTTAGTTATATGCTACTGGTATACAATACTTCCCCACTTCTGAGGAAAAGACCGTTTGGAGTATCGCTTGGCGAATGGCACATCGGTTGTGTCCTTTCAGGATTTAATAGCATACATTAATTGTTTCACCGTGAGTGAGATTGATTGCTTGGATTCAGACCTAAATATGTGTGTGGCTGACCGTTTTGAGCTTGGTAAATTGAGGTGCTTCATGAGTAATAGTGTTTGGATATAATCACGAATCGTGGTAAGGCCACGTGATGTTATGACCTCTCGAGGAGGATTCAGGTACTCTTTCTATAATGCGAGACGCGATCTCAGTTCTATGTTATGATGGCACAGAGGAATTAAATTGCAGCTCTATTTGCTGGAGACAGTTGTCATGATTTGAGTTGTCATGATTCGAGTGTGTGCAGACGTTTCTATTGGAGCCTATGTTGTGCTCGTCGTGGCTTAGGCCGGTGTTAAGGTGTTTATCACCAGTGTGGTGTGTTATAATCGAAATGACCGTTGGAGTCATTATTGAATACGAGCATATTGGGTCTTAGCTTGTTAGAAAGGTAGAAACCGAGGTTTGGCTCCGAAACCTATCGTGGTATGAATTTTAAAAAGGGAAATAGATTCACGAATGGTTAACCCGAGAGATGGGTTCGGTATATCACGTGCTTCAGCTGCCGTGGGCAGGATATGGAGGTGTTGGAATAAGACTCTATCTAATGAAAGAGGTTTTCGGCTAGTATTTGGTGATTGTGGCCAGTTGTTGTGATTAGAGACTATCGTCTCGAGTGATTGGGTTGTTTGATACATCATATGATCTCACCCGGAGTGGTGAGTATGGCTTATTGCAGTGGATTCTAGTGTATCCCGAGTACAGGAATGGGATTAGCAATTGGTATATGATTTCAGAAAGTACAATGTGGTTTATGGTTAAGATGGTCTGTGAGATTTCAGCTATATGGTGTTTCAGGCTTATGAGAGACAGGGCGACGTGTGATCGCCCGAATATATGCCGGGTAAGGTCATTCAGCTATTGAGTTGCTTCTAGTACCACTCGGTACGCTCGAGGACGAGCGTTTGTTTAAGTTGGGGAGAATGTAATGACCCGGCCCGTCGTCACGAGAATTATCACCCCGTCATGTTGTAAATGCATGTTTGATGATTTTATATCAGTGTTAGAGCCTATCGGGTGAGTTAGGAGTGATTTGGATTGAAAATGAAACAAATAGCATGTTTGAAGAAAGCTTGAATATGAAAAGTCAACCAAGAGTTGACTATTGAGTTAGAGTGCTCGGAACCGGATTCTGATGATTCGACTAGTTCCGGGGGATCATTTATGACTTAGGAGAGCAAGCGGAATTGAATTCGGAGGTCCGGTGTAGCTTTAAGCTTGAATTGGCGAATGTTGAATTTTGGCGAAAACCGGATGGTAGGTGATATTTTGATCCGGGGGTCGGAATGGAATTCCGACAATTTCTGTAGCTCCGCTAGGTGATTTTGGATATGCCTGCAAAATTTCAGGTTATTCGGACATCGTTTGGTCGGGTTTTTGATCGAATGTGTAATTCGGAAAGTTTTAAGAAATTTAGGCTTGAATCCGTGTGTAATTGGTGATTTTGATGTTTAGGGTGGTGTTTTTATGATTGGAACAAGTTCGTATCGTGTTTTGGAGTATGTTGGTGGTTTTCGTTGGGGTCCCGGGGCCTCGGGATGAATTCGGGGGTCCAAACGGACCAATTTGTGCCAAAAGGCACTGCTGTTCTGCTGCAATAATCGCAGAAAAATTTTGTTCTCCGCGATCGCGGAGATGGCCATGCGATCGCGTAAGGGAGAAATCCTGGGCTCTGCGATCGCGAAGTTAAGCCTGCGATCGCGTAAGTCTGAAGGTTGGAGCATTGCGATCGCGTGAGGTTTTATGCGATCGCGTAGGGTATTTGGTCGGAAGGCAGTGCGATCGCGTGTCTTGTGTCGCGATCGCGTAGGTTAATCTGGGAGCCGGCCGAGTTTGTTCACTGCGATCGCGTTAGTTCGTTTGCGATCGCGTAGGGTCACTGAATTGTTCACTGCGATCGCGTCAAGGATCACGCGATCGCGTAGAGGAAAATTAGGCCGCCCAAAATTTATGCATCGCGATCGCGTGCCAAAGGCTGCGATCGCGTAGGGTTAATTCGTCTGGCAGAGAATTTAATCACAGAACAGAGGGGCTACGGGTTTCATTCATGAAACCTCCATTTTTGAGTTCTAGAGAGAGAAACTCACGGGAATTGTTGGTAAATCATCGGGTATTCGTTGGAGGTAAGTTTTGTGGCTTAATTACATCATTTTAACATGAAATCCTTGGTTAATTCTCTGTAAATGGGAGATTAGATGTGGGTTTTAACCCTAGGCCTAAATTGTAGAAAAACAAGGATTTGAATGGGCAAATGGAGTCCGATTTTGGTAAAATTGACATGCTTAGACTCATATTGAGACGAGGGTTCCAGAAATGTGAATTTCGTAAAATTTCGGAATGTGGGCCCGGGGCTCGGGTTTTGACAACTTTGGGAATTTTGATGTAAATTGAGTTGTATTAATTGGGTGTCGTCCCATTGGCCTAAATTGTTGTATTTTTACTGTATTTGATCAGATTCTACGCGTGCGGAGCTTGATTCTCGTGGCAAGGGCATTGCGGAGTAGTCGTCGCGCCGTATTGAGGTGAGTAATAGATGTGGGTGATGACCAGCGGGTTCGAAACCCCGGTATACCACTTTGTGACGCCGTATAGCGGCGAGACACGCACACTCTTGAGAGTGCGGGGTCGATCATGAATTGGAGACTATATATATTAGTCCAACCTGTTGATACCTGTATTATTGGCTATTCTAGAGCCGTCGAACCTCCTTCTCGGATGGTTGCATATATATATATTGTGATAATGGCTACTCTTGAGCCGAGGAACCCCTTCTTGGGCGGTTGATTATACATGTGGGCCGTGAGCCAGTTATTGGATCCCGCGAGGATCGTTATCATTGTCTTATCATATAGACATGCTAGTTTACTACTAGTCCGCAGCTATTTTTGTTATTATGCCAATTCCAATCTCTGGAACTTGACATTTCTGTTTTCCAACTAAAAAATGATAAAAGAGTTTTCAAAAACTATTTTTGAGCCTGCGAGGCTGTATCTGCATATTAGTCGACTAGTAGTGGATCGGGTTGCGCGCCGCAGCGAGATATATGTTGGATCGGAATGCACGCTGCAGGAATATCTCTATGAGATGTGCTTGGGCTGTAGGAGCCCCTCCGGAGTCTGAACCCCCACAGTGAGCACGGGTACCCAAAATTGGAGTCGGCTACACGCCGTAGCGGTCATATCATGCATTGCATTGCATTTAGCTACATCTGCTAGCTGTTATGCTATTGATTGGTATTTGTTGGAACAGGTACAGTTGATATTAATTCTGTGACAGGGTATTTGACTACAGCTTTACATAGTGCTTTATTGCGGATTTCTTATCTCGCTGTCTTACCCTTGTTTATTACCACTGAGTCTGGCAGTACTCATTTTACTCCCTGCACCTTGTGTGCAGATCCAGGTACCTCTCAGCAGTGATCCAGTAGCTCTGTGCGAGGCGACGTTTGTGGATATTCGAGGTAGCTGCAGAGTCCGCAGGACCCGATAATTCCTTCCTACTGTCTTTCAATTTTGTATTGACATTTCATTCCGCACTTGGTATTTTGTAACCTTTATACACTCATGTTCTGTTAGAGGCTCATGACTCTTGACCCTTGGTCTATGGGAGTTGATGTATTATGGGACTTGGTTCCCCGTTTTCGTTACATACATCGTTGTTGTTTCATATATTAATATGCTTAAATGGGCTAAAGAGAGCTTCTAGCTCCGTTGATTATATTGATTGGTCAGGCTGGCTTAGCAATGTGCTGGGCGCCATCACGACCAGATTTGGGGTCGTGACATGAACTTATCCTTATTATGGCAAACGATAAAGTTTGACATGTAATATAATCCAAGCTTAGTAATTTGTGTTTTGACAAGATGCAATACAGACTTTCCTATAAAAGCACTTATCCGATCTCCCTACAAAAATAAATATAATGATTTTACTTAATAGAGATTACAAATCTATATTAATACTAATTTATAAAGTAAATGATGTGTGGATACAAATTTATAGTTTTACCCCATATTAACGTTTCACATCATTTGTAATTTGTATTTTAATATGGTGCTGTAATTATTATGAGCAAATAACACCAATTTAAACAAAAAAGTAAATAAATAAGAAAACATGAAATAAAAATAAAACTGAAACTTAAAGATTGCGGTATGAGTAGTAAACAAATCTGAATTAGCATAGCAAATGTTTGTGTCAAAGTGGAAAAAACAGAGTTTCACTCATAACTTAATAACGAAACTAATTGAAATCGTAAATATTTTTTTTACAACAATAACTTCTATGATATTATACTGATATAACAATTTAGACGACCTAAACAAATTTATCTATAATGGAACAACAATTCCAAAACAGAACCTGAATTATCCCGGTAAAATAAAAATTTAAAATACCTTTTCATCTTGTAGAACCAATTCAATCGAAAAAATACTGTCTGGATTAAAACGATCCGGTACTTCCCACAAGCGGACAAAACAAACTTTTAACTTCCATTGCATCTTCGAAATAGTTATATCTTTGATGAAATCAAAGTTAGTAGCCATCTTTTGCATATATACAAAGTTTTGAGGAAATCGTTATATAAGAACTTGAATTAGGAACGGAGATTATAGAGTTGAGGAAGATTTATGTATTTTGAGTTTTTAGCAGTTCAAAAAACGTGTAATTGATAGTTGAGGGTAAGTGGGAAAGTGGTATGGTGTATTGAGAGCATAAATTTAGGTTAACTTAATTTGAAAACCGTCAGTTTTCATGAAAACTGAACTTTTTTTTTTTTTAAATATCCTTAACGTATAATAAGAAAACTGTTTCAACAAAAGTTAACCGTTTTCTTTGATTTTATTTCTTAAAAATATATATTTATATACTTATAACTTCCTAAACGTAATAGTAATAATATAGTAATGACAACTGTTTTACATAAATCATTTTTCCAATACAATTTCTTCAAAAAAAAAAACTGACGATTTTTTTTAACAAAAATGACAGTTTTTTAGAGAGGAGAGACAGTTTTTTATACACAGGGTTAGTTTAAGTGGTGGCTTTTGAATGTTTTGACTTATCCTAATTCTAATATAACAAAAACTGTTATTGTTTTTTTCAAATTTCCTATAATTGAGGATACTTGTCCTAATATGACATGTGTTTATTGCTAGCTATGACACTTGGCTTCATGAGAAGGCATTGTCTTTGGCTTTTAAGTATATATAGATTAGTATAATAAGACTATTCTTTCTTAGCACATTAGTAGTTACAAACTGATTTCTCAAATTAACGACCACAATTTAAATGGTCCAAAGCCCTTTGCAGTTTTTAATTAGGCTATCTTGAATGAGTAAATGAGTTAAAGTAAATTATTTTTAAAATTAAAGAAGTATTGCAGTTGAAGCAAAAATAATATAAGTAGATATCATGTACTTTATTTGGCAAGAAAAATTCTTGAAATTTCAAAACATACGAGTCATGAATATAACTAACAATAAGTAGGCCGTTTGGCTTTTGATGTATTTAGTTTCTTTAGTTTTCATTTGATGTTTCGTTTTTTTCTCAACGAAATAAAATAAATACATGCATGTATAGAAATGATAATTTTCTTTGCTGATTTGTAAATTCGATAATGAAAAATACAGTTCATATAACATGTAATTCCAATAAAAATATTATCTATGTAATTAATACATATAATAAATTAAATTTACATGCACCTACAAGGAAATATTATCTATTCTATCATGAATAAACTTATAAAAAATATTAACTCTCCGCGCTTTGCGCGGACAAATTCACTAATTCGTAATATTGCGCTTCAATTTCTGTTTCTATTCCTTTTTTTCCATTACTAAGCAATGTTATTCGTTTTTATTCCTCTCGAAACAAATGTGGTGTTTATTGTGGATTCATTTACAAATCAATGCTATTTTCACTTACAAATTGATGTTAATTTATGAAATTGAGAACGAACTTTGCACTTCACTTTAAAAAAAAAATCAGTTGAATTTGTGACTTGAAGATACATTTCAAGTACAAGATTTCAATTACTCTACTTTTTTTTCATATCAATTACTCAACTTCACATTAGGATTCCCATATTAGTATTTAACTGAGACGAACCAAAATTAATTTGGGTTTGGGACACCCAATTCTAAAAGGAAAAAGAAAAAAAAAAAATGCTCTTTGCCAAATTTTCCACTGTTTCATTTAAATCTAATGACATAACCCTAGATTTCCAATAATAGCAGCAATCGTCATCGAACTTTCTAGAAACTCAACGACACCCTAGAACCCTCCAGTCGCCACTACCACACAACCCCTCTTTAAGAAATCCCCCAACCAGCAATCTTCTTCCTCTATTCACTACACTCTTCCCTTATTCTTCCAGGAACTTCCCGTAAAATCAACTATGGCCGACGAAGCTAAGGCCAAGGGTAACGCCGCCTTCTCCGCCGGCAATTTCACTGACGCTATTACCCACTTCACTGAAGCCATCAATCTTTCACCAACTAATCACGTTCTTTACTCCAACCGATCTGCTGCTTACGCATCCATCGGAAAATATTCTGACGCTTTATCCGATGCTCAGAAAACAGTTGACCTAAAATCCGACTGGGCTAAAGGCTACTCTCGTCTTGGCGCCGCACATTTAGGTCTTCACCATTACGACGAAGCTGTTTCTGCTTACAAGAAGGGCCTTGAAATTGATCCAAGTAACGAGGCTTTAAAATCTGGTCTTTCTGATGCTCAGGCAGCTCAGGCCCGATCTCGTGGCCCGGCTAATCCCGCGAACCCTTTTGGTGATGCGTTTTCCGGCCCGGAGATGTGGGCTAAGTTGACTGCCGACTCAAGTACACGGGCTTACTTGAACCAGCCCGATTTTGTTAACATGATGAAAGATATTCAAAAGAATCCGAGTAATCTGAACCTTTATTTGAAGGATCAAAGGGTAATGCAAGCGCTTGGGGTTTTATTAGGTGTGAAATTGTCGACGAGGATGCCGGAGGAGGAGGATGCTGAGATGCCGTCCTCTTCGCCGGAGAGGAAGAGGCCTGCGGAGGAGGAGAAGAAGCAGCCTGAACCTGAGCCCGAGCCAGTGGAAATGGGTGAGGAGGAGAAGGAGATTAAAGAGAGGAAAGCAAAGGCACAGAAGGAGAAGGAGGCGGGTAATGCGGCTTACAAGAAGAAGGATTTTGAGACTGCAATTCAGCATTATAGCAAGGCTATTGAGCTTGATGATGAGGATATTTCATTCGTTACTAACCGTGCTGCTGTCTACTTGGAGATGGGAAAGGTATTATTCACATTATCTAATGCTATTTTGAGTTATATGTAGTGTAGTAATAATAGTAAAGTTAAAAAGATATTAAATTTTATGGTTCAGTATGATAGATATAATTTTTAAGAAGTTGCAATGCTAGAGTTAGCCTAGTGAGTGCAATTGAATGAAGATTATGGGAGACAAGGGTCAAAAAAGATATTAAATTTAGCGCAACGACACAATTGAACTGAAGAATATGGGAGATAAAGTTTGAATTCTGCCATCTTAGTAAGTCTTGGTGTTTGAGGTACCACGTTTTATTGGTAGGAGGTGCAGGTATGGTAGGGTAGTCCATGTGCATCTTGACAGTTATTAAAAAAGGAATTTTGTTACTTTTAAGAATTTCAATTGTAAATATTAGATATTGAATAGCAACATTCTGGAATGTCCAGATCTGGAAAGAGTGTCACATAAATTGGAACCAAGGAATGGAGTATCTTTGTTACTTCTTGTATCTTCTTTTACCTGCTGCAGTAGAATTGCCCATTTGAGTCGTCCTTTCCTAATTATAGGAGGGCATAATACCTAATGAAAAGTTTTCACTATGCTATTCCAATCTATTAGATGAGCAGGTGGCATATGTCTTTCCAAAACCTATGAAAAGTTGTGAGGTGGTGATTTGATAATGATATTTCACACATAGACGTGCTATAGATTCCATAGTTCGTATTAGGCATAGAGAGGGGTGGTGCTCTTTTCCTTGAAGATCTGCTCGCTAAAGAACCTGAAAATTCTATGTGATGTCCTGATATAGAGCACTTGTTTAGGTGTCCTGCGGGTGCTGGGTTAAAATTCATGTGAGAAATTAACGCGTTTAGAAGAAACCTAAACATTAGTGAAAAGGTAAGTAAAACAAGCATACTGGAAACTGTAATGCGGTTATTTTGTAAGTTTTGTTTATTCTAGCCTTTCATGTTTGATGCGGGCATGCGGCATAGAGTTGTTTGCTGATGCTAGTGCGGAAATTATGTAACTTTTGGGTTTAGAAGTTCTTGGGTACGACAACGATTTCTCCAGCGTTTAACAAACTCTCTCTCTTTAATAGCTGTCACTTCCATCCCCTGTTGTGTTAATGGAGTCTGCATTTACTAGACTTTAGTCAAGAGGTCTCTGTCTGTCTCTTGTTCTAGGTGTTTGCAGTGGTATGTATCCTTGCAACGATGACTTTTTTCTGGTGGATGATGCATTAAGTACCCGCAGTTTATCAGGCATTGCTGAAAAGCAGGAATTCTGTGAAAGGATTCCTAAATAGGAGTTACCAGTGATGATTGTTGGATTTTACTGGTTTGTTTTTCACATTCTGATGGTCTGATATCTGATTTGTGAGAAAGAGCCCATCATGTATGTAGTGAGTCACAACTGAACAGCCTAACCATTAAGAGATTCCTACGCCTTATATGTAGACTCCCAATCTTTTTAGCTACCAGTGTGGGACTTTGTTCGCACATCCAACAATCTCCCCCTCGAACTAAGTTTCACGTGGCCCACTACCACGATCCACGCGTCGATTTTCGAGATTCACTTTGTGCCACCCACATTGTCAGAGTATTATGGCAATCGAAGCTTGCAACTAGCTTCTTCATGTGTGTGCACCGCCCTGCACCATCACTCCACCATCTCCATACTCGTTTTGTTGACTTGGGCTCTGATACTAGTTGTTGGGCTAAACCGGCCCAAATACCCTCTTAACATGGTGTGATATTATCTCCAAAAGGCCTCACACCGTTAAGAGGTCTCTACACCTTATATGTAGACTTTCAATTTTTTCAGCTACCAACGTGGGACTTTGCTCGCACACCCCAACAGATTCTTGAGTTATGGGTAAAGGTTTGCGAGTTCATCCACTTCCTTTTCTAATTAATCACCAACTCGAACCAGCCCAACTGTTGAGATTAAGGGAGACATTACGAGTGAGTCCCCTTTGTTTTCCAATTAGCGAGCCAGTACTAGCATATAAAGCTGAGGGGTGAATAAGGAGATGATTGGAGATTCCAAGAAATCATTTGGTTTTGAATCTTTGCTATAGCATACTGCACCTTTGTATCCTTATCTTTTCTGGGAACTGCATGAGATGCTGAATCGTTAGAGAAACATGGTGCTGATTTTGGGCTTTTATCCCCCTTGCCTCCCAGTTTGGTTCTCCTTTTTGTCCCTTTTAAAAGAAAGTCCCATAATTCCTTGCCTTGATTTCAGTATGAGGACTGCATCAAAGATTGTGACCAAGCTGTTGAAAGGGGGAGAGAGCTAAGGTCAGACTTTAAAATGATTGCACGGGCTCTGACTCGAAAGGGAACTGCCTTGGCAAAGATGGCAAAAAGTTCTAAGGATTTTGAAGTTGCAATTGAGGTTTTCCAGAAAGCGCTGACTGAACATCGCAACCCAGATACTCTGAAGAAACTCAATGAAGCTGAGAAGGCGAGAAAGGAATTAGAGCAGCAAGAGTATTTCAATCCGCAAATAGCAGACGAAGAGCGGGAGAAAGGTATTTTCTTCCTAATGCTGTCTGAGTTGTTTTACTCTTATGGGGCTAACTTTCTTCACTATGTTGCAGGAAACCAGTTCTTCAAAGAGATGAAGTATCCTGAGGCGGTTAAGCATTACACTGAATCCATAAAGAGGAATCCCAAAGACCCGAGGGTATTCATCTGTTCTGTCACCTGTTTAGACTCGAGGACTTTTCTCAGTCTTTCATTTAGGGCTGAATTCGCCTTTTTTTTTTTGGTTTTGTTAGGCATATAGCAACCGGGCTGCTTGCTACACGAAGTTAGCTGCATTGCCCGAGGGGCTCAAGGATGCTGAGAAGTGCATTGAGCTTGATCCAACATTTGTAAAGGGCTACACCAGGAAAGGTGCTGTTCAGTTTTTCATGAAAGAGTATGAAAAAGCTATGGAAACTTACCAGGAAGGATTGAAGCATGATCCTCAGAATCAGGAACTGCTAGATGGTGTGAGGAGGTAATTAGAAATTTCTTTCTATATTCTTGTATCTCATCAGCTGCTTTCTCCTGAGGTTTTGTGATCGTAATTCCTAAAATTGAGTTCCGTTGGGGTGTGATCTGTGTTTGACCTTACTGATTCTTCTTCTTCCTCCTCTGAAATTTGATGTATCTTGTTTATACAAGACAATATGACCGTCAACGTAGAAGTGAGGTGGTTTTATCAGTTTTATGGATTTCATTTGTAACTTGAAACTACCGTCTTTTTGCAGATGTGTGGAGCAAATAAACAGAGGAAGCCGTGGAGATCTAACTCCAGAGGAGCTCAAAGAGAGACAGGTATAATTTCTTTGCACTGTACTCTTATCTTGCTCCGGGCAGAAGTAACAGGGGTAATGGTAACACTCACACATCTAATGCTTTGAGCAGGCCAAGGGAATGCAGGATCCAGAAATTCAGAACATCCTTACAGACCCAGTAATGAGACAGGTAATATTTGGTTGTCGAGAGTACTATTTTTGACTTGCCATACCAATGACACTATGTAACTTGTACATTTGTAACTAACTGCATTTGGGTGTGAATGTTTGTATTTTGGAGCAGGTGCTAACTGACTTCCAAGAGAACCCAAAAGCTGCGCAGGATCATATGAAGAACCCTCTTGTGATGAACAAGATCCAAAAGTTGATTAATGCAGGAATTGTCCAAGTTAAATAAGTAGAGCAATATTTACAACTCACAAGGGAAATAGGGCATGGCTATCCATTATTTATTGTCGTTTGTGTATTCAGGGGAATCGCACATAGGACTGCTTTTACTCTTCTGAGGGTGTAAGATCGCACAATGTATTGCTTTCCCGGTTTTCTTCTGTCTGCAACTTTAAATTTTGCATCTTGTTGGCCTTTTTTGTTCTGATTGTTATTATATTCAAGTGGTTCTGCTACCTCCTCGAAACTGGAGAGATATCTCTATTTGTCCGAGTGGGGTTTGCTTTTACGATGGTTTAGAAAAGCATGTAGGGGAAATATTTTAAGAATCAAACATTGAGAAAATTGAATATATTTAGAAGTAAACATTGTTAGAAAAAAAAATTTGGCTGTAAAAAATAAAATATTTTTTAGTAACAGTTAGAAGCGAAGAAGTATTCTTTGTGGTGTCAGTTAACAATGATAAGAAATACAATTGTTGGGTTGCAAGTCGCTCTCTGGACAATATTATGTGACAGACTGTAAATAATATTTCTGGAGGAGAAAAGATTGTGAAAACTGTAAATGCCTTCGGGTTGTTTTGGGTGTAACTGCTTGGGGCTACCATTGGAGTCATTCTTGTTTTGTGTATAAAATTTAAATTTACTCACTTTAGAATATATTTTAGACAACATACGCATATGGAGTTCCAAAATTTGGCGTCTAAGTTGTCATAGTGCACACTTTAGACAAATTAGTCTGAAGTGATGTAACAGATAACAAAAAACGCGCAACTAATTTTTCCTTTTTTTTCTAATACACGATGGCTTCTCTTTTTTTTTTTGGGTTGGCGTATCCTTATTGTCACCGCATTAAATCTTTTTCCTCCAATCCGATGTTGTGCTGCTAAATTTTCCCCATATCTGTATTATTAATATTAAAAGGGAGATATCCTCAAATTACCAATATCAAGTAAGTGCTCTTGCAAGAAAGAAAGACAGAAAAAATAAATGTTTCCAAAAGCTTAAAGGAACACATTCGAGAATCCTCTAGGGAATTTTATTTAATTAAACAAAGAATTAAAGAACACTATGTTAACAGATGCAATAGCAGAGGCAGATCTATGATTTTTACTTTGATGAATTTAATCTTAGCTGAACTCTTTACTTACCGTATGGTTGTAGTGGTGCCTATGCTACTATATATATATATATATAACGAGATCTGAACAAAATGTAAATCAGCAAAAAGAAAAAAAGAAAAATAAATCAGCAAAAACTTTCGCGCACAAGCCTACTTATATTAGTTTTACAACATTAGACTACTTTGCTTATTTTGGACCTCTATATTAGAGATTGCAACTTAAAAACAAACGTAAAATAACAACTCAACCATCAGATGTTACATTAAGATCCCACAAGACAGCATTAAATTGTTACAGGCAAAAATCTGTTCATATAAGTTGAATCCCACAATTAGGACACACTTAATTGAAGTTTCTTTGGATGAGATATTCCTTAAATGCATGTACACTGTTGTCATTTCCTTCTTTTTCCCCCTCAGAAACTAAGCTTATAGAATTCGACCAGATTAGAAAAATCGTTTATAAGCTCAAACCTATAACCAATAATCAACTATTCTCCATCAGTTCTTTCATGCTGGTACAAAAAGAATATCGTGCACGCCTTAACATCTTCGTCGAGTAAATACCTATATTTAAGTTCTTGGATCCAAAATCTTGAAGGTGACTGATTAAGCAGTTGCTGTTTCCTCCTTTTTGGCAAGCTGGTTTTGAATGTGTTGAGGAACAACATCAAAGTTGGCTAATTGCATGACATATGACGCACGCCCTTTTGTCATTCCTCGCAACGTACTAACATAATTGAACATTTCTGCTAATGGAACTAAAGCATCAACCACCTGCATCAATTAAATTAGATCCATCAGAGAAAATTCATATATTATTTTCCAGAGAAACAGCAATTTATCACATGCACACAACTTATGTTTATTGTTCTTAATGGTAAAATAGGACATGTTACAGTCCCTCTAAGAGGTCCCTTTTAAGATAGATAAGCAAATATTCAAAATGGAAAGAGTGCCGTATAAATCAGCGTGAAACACTGATCGTTTCTTTTAAATGGATATCCAATTCTCATTCAACAAAAAGTGCAGTTGGAAGGGTGTAAAACTTGGATATAACAAGAAGATCGATGAAAGGAGTGCGCTACTCATACCTTAAGACCTCCAGGTTTATCTCCAAAGCTGTTGATCTGACCTCTCCTTGAGTTAAGGTCACCAATCACATCTCCTAGATGTTCCTCTGGTGTAACTACTTCAACCTTCATTATCGGTTCTAGCAATTGTGGACCAGCTTTTCTCATCCCTTCTCTAAAAGCTCCCCTAGCAGCAAGCTGGAATGCCAAAACACTTGAATCCACATCATGGTAAGAGCCATCTACTAGCACTGCACGAACATCAACAACGGGAAAGCCAGCCAGCACCCCATTGCTCATGCATTCTTCTAATCCCTTCATAACACCTGGAATATATTCTTTTGGCACCGCACCTCCCTTGATTTCACTCTTGAATTCATATCCACCACCTGTTTCCATGGGTTCAAATCTTACCGTGATATCGGCAAACTGTCCTGACCCACCAGACTGTTTCTTGTGGACGTATTTCACTTCTGAGATCTTGGAAATACTCTCGCGGTAGTTTACTTGTGGAGCTCCAACATTAGCTTCCACCTGTCAATGAGCAAGCAACACCAAGTTAGTAAATGTAAGAAATAAGATATTTTAAATTCTACAAGGCAAACTACTGAAAACAAGAATGGTAGGCAAAGATAGCCAAGTGATCAAAATAGGCATTATATTTAGCAGAAATTTTTCTGAGAAAATCAAAGACACGAGAGAGACATTTTTGCAAATATCCTAGGCAATAAATTTCTCTTTGGGAGTCTGTTAAGCATATCCAGACAATTTTCTCTTATCAGATATCAGTTTAAGCAGTACATAAGAGTAATAGCAAAAGTAGCAACTGCAATGGAAATTCTTCTGATCATAATAGGAGAAAAAGTAGTTTTTTTTCCTTCTTTCTTTGTGGGGGGTTTTTGTTGGGTTTTGCAGGGTATGATAAGGGTTTTCAGATACATACCTTAAATTCCCTTTTGAGTCGATCAACAATGATCTCAAGATGTAATTCTCCCATCCCCTCGATAACTGTCTGGTTAATCTCCTCATCCCGTGAAAAATGGAAAGATGGATCCTCTTGAGCCAGTTTAATTAAGCCTGTCGCCATCTTATCAATGTCCGCTTTGGTCTTGGGTTCAATTGCAACCTTTATAACAGGATCGGGGAAATCCATGCGTTCAAGGACAACAGGCTTGTCGGGATCAGCCAATGTCTCTCCTGTAATTGTATCTTTCAATCCAGCAAGAGCGACGATATCACCAGTTAATGCTGTCTTTATATCCTCTCTGCTGTTAGCATGCATTTCAAGAAGTCTGCCAATTCTCTCCTTCCTGCCTTTGTTTGCATTCACTACATACGATCCAGCACTAAGCTTTCCTGAATATACCCTAACGAATGTGAGAGACCCCACAAAAGGATCATTCATGATCTTAAATGCCAAACCAGCAAACGGTTCATCATCACTTGCGGCCCTCTCAATGGTCACTTCTGGATTATCAGGGTCGGTTCCTTGCATTGGTGGCAAGTCAACTGGAGAAGGCAAATAATCCACAACTGCATCAAGAAGCGGCTGAACCCCCTTGTTCTTGAAAGCTGAGCCACACAAGACTGGGACAAAACTGCCACCGATAGTTCCCTTCCTGATCAACTTTTTAATGGTTTCCTCGTCAGGTTCAACTCCTTCCAAGTAGTTCTCCATAGCATCATCGTCCAAATCAACTATAGTCTCAATCATCAGTGCCCGATATTCCTCCGCCAGCTCTTGAAGATCAGCGGGAATATCCTCATAGGAAAACTTTGCTCCTAATTCTTCTCCGGACCAAACAATAGCTTTCATCTTCACAAGATCAACTAATCCTTTGAAGTTATCCTCTGCGCCGATTGGAATCTGAATTACAAGTGGTTTAGCACCCAAGTTTGATACTATCATGTCTCTTGTTCGGAAGAAATTTGCTCCAAGACGATCCATCTTATTAACGAAACATATCCTTGGGACTCCATACTTATCAGCTTGTCTCCAAACAGTTTCCGATTGAGGTTCCACGCCAGCAACACTGTCAAACAAGCATATGGCACCATCTAAAACCCTAAGGGCACGCTCTACTTCAAGAGTGAAGTCCACATGACCAGGAGTATCAATTATGTTGATACGATGCTTGTTCCAGAACGTGGTAGTAGCAGCAGAAGTAATTGTAATCCCCCTCTCTTGCTCCTGCTCCATCCAGTCCATTGTGGCTGTTCCCTCGTGCACTTCACCAATTTTATAGTTTCTGCCAGTATAGTAAAGGACACGTTCAGTTGTAGTTGTCTTCCCTGCATCTATATGAGCCATAATTCCTATATTGCGGTAGTCCTTCAAAGGCACTGTTCTCTTCCCCTCTGCAGAAAAATTAAAAAAGGAGCAGCACATGAGTTTCTGTTCCAGGATTGAGTTACCAATACATTCTCCAGACAAAAGAGAACCCCGTATAACATCTATCTCCTAAGACTTAGTGTTTGATTAGACTGTGATTGGTAAACCATAAATCTAAACAAAGTGTCTTAGATATTTTCAATCATCAACCTTCTTTTGGAAAAAGAACATATCAAAGAAGTTGACATCAAAATAAATTCTTAAAGCTCAATACAATTTTTTCTTGGAATGCACTAAGTAGAGGATATCACCATTTTCCATGAGTCGAACTTCAAGTAAGAAACTCCACAATTTGGAACTCAAAGTAGACACCTTCAAAAATTAAGCACTGCAATTTACAGCTATCCGGACTAAAGGTTCTACCTTTTTTTCCTTTTCCACGTTCCAAAATCAAATTGTTTAATTTTCCTTCTTGTTCATCAATCCTCAAACCAAACACATTATATTCTCCCCAAATATGACCTTTCTTTTCTCAAGCCCATAACCCATTCACTCAAATTTATTATGTTCTCAATCCTAATCAAGTTTCAAATTATACAAATCAGTACCTAAGGTCTAAGGCAGTCATATAAAATAAAATAAAACCATCTCATTTCTCAAATTCAATCAATTAATCAATCAACTAATTCTCAATGTAAAACTGAAAGGAGTCAGCTATATAATTATTCTGTATCCATTCATTCATAATTAGACATTTTATTCTTTTTAATAATGGCAGTGTCTCTCGCGCACCCCAACTATTATACTAGGTACCCTCCAAAAAAAGTTATATTTACAAGTTATCCATCAAAAATTACACAAAAAGATCAACACAGTTGAACCTCTACAAAAAGAATTGAAATTTCCATTTAAAACCCCAAAAAATTTTGAAGTATATAACATTGAAAGAGTGGAAAAAATGAAAAAAGGATGAGAATTGATACCTTCAGCGGCGGCCATAGCAAAGACTGAAAAGCCATTCTTTTTAGGCTTTTGATATAATCTTGAGCTTCTCGAAGCAGAAACGGAGGACAGTTTGAAGCTTCCAAGGAATTCAGAAGCAAGCGACTGTACTTTAACATAACGATTCCTCCGAGAAGAAGAGCTGACCCGGTTGGAAATGGGTACGGGTCTTTGAGACCCATTAAAATTGCAGAGTGAAGAAGCAGCAGATGACATTCTTGTCACTGATTCTGCTGCCATTTTTCTTCCTCCTACTCTGTTTTCTGGTTTAGTGTTTGTGTTTATATTTCTACGATTACTGGTTTATATTGGTTTGGATAGGACTCATAGGAGTGGGGTGGGGATAATGAAAAGAGTTTGAGGTGTGAGTATTTTTGGTGATTTGGTCATTTTTAGACCTTTGGTTTTTAGGTCTATTTGGATTTTGGAATTTGGACTATGGGATAATATTGTAAGGCCTAGGAAAAAGAGTGTATTTTATATATTGTCTTGTTAGACATTTAACAAAGCTATTTGTGGCATAAATAAAATTGTAAAAATCAATTTTTTAACTTATATCTATTTTTTAAAGGGAATCCAGAGGATGAATGGTTTGCAGAAGTAGCTCAAATTGCTATAGATATGCTAACTGGGAAAAACACACGTTGGGAGAATGCGAGAAATCGGTTCTTTCTCATGGAAGTAACTAGTACTGTCTGAAATAACATTTAGACACGGTACGGGGGCGAATCAGGGGTAAGATGGGGCGAGCATGTATATATGTATGGCCGACTCAGATGCAATACGGGTCGGACACGCCTCCTTACGTGGCTGTTAACACCGGGTGACGTCCTCCTTCGTATCTGTACGGTGAAAAGGATATGCCCTCATCCATAGTAGCATATCAGCAGGCTCGCCCGAGTAGACGTCCCCGACTCCCCCCTGTATTTTCGTTGTAATAGCAATAGCTTTGGGACGATGTAATATGCCGGCAAGGGGGTCGTCCTTCTATATAAGGAAGGGTGTCCCTCATTTGTAACACAAGTATTATTGACCATTAATAATACAACTCTCTCTCTACCATTTTCTCTCTGTTGTTATCTCTTTATTGCTTACTTGTCTAAGCACTTGATTAAGCTTCATCACATTCTTATAAGAAAAACATATACACGAATCCAAAGATCGATCTTTTAAGGTATATTACCATTGATTCCGATTTACCCTTCATTTATTCTTTGATTGTCCCTAACCCGTAAAGTAACCGATATCTTTTAGATCAAAGAGACAGTAATCTAAAAAATGCTTCATTTACTTGATTTGTTTTCTTAATTGTACTCTGGTGTAGCTAAAATCAACTTAGGTTCCTGTTGTTGAACAAAGATGTATTTAGTTCTTGAACTTTATAGTAATACTTATATAATTGATCAATATGAATGAATATGTGTCAAGCGCATTTGTGTCTCTAAAATAAAAAAGGACACAATATGCGTTAAAGGTTATGACTTTCGTCAGTAAGGTTTTGTTTCTGAAGGAGTAAAAAGGGCTGAAGTTTAGCTCTTGTTAGATACAAACAAAAACTTCAGTTTTAGAATTGAAGTTCGTCAATTACAAAATCAATACTTCAGTTATAGAGTTGAAGTTCGCTAGTTACAAAATAAAAACTTCAGATTTAGAGCTGAAGTTCCAGTTACAAACAAAAACTTCAGCTCTAGAGCTGAAGTTCGCCAGTACACTTACTACTTCAGGCCCGTCTACTAGAATACTGAAGTTTTGCGTGATTGTCTTTGTTACTTCAGTCCCGTATGTTGAAGTTATGCGAAAAATCTGGTACACTTTTTGGCAAAGCGGGTACAAATTAAAACATGACACAAAAAAACGAGTATAGATTTAAATGGCCCAATAAAATTACATGATCCGGTCTTTTCCTATATCCCGTATATAACGAGAGTTTAATGCAGCGAATTGCCCTTTTAAATATTGAACAACATCCACTATAGTTCTCTCTCGCTACAATTTTTCCTTTTTTTTGTTGATAAAATACCTCTCTTTTTAGTGTCTATCCGTATGACACCGTTTTTATTTGGAGGATTAAATTGTTTATATATTTTAGGTGTTGGGTGTGATTGGTACGAAGGAAAATATTTTTCATGGAAAATATTTTCCTAAAAAATATTTTTATAGAAAATGAGTGGTTTTATAGTAGGGTGGATGGTAACGGAAAAACTAAAAATTTTAAATTATAAAAAAAACTTATTTTTGGAGAGGGGTGTGTTGGTGAGGGTGAGAAATGTTGAGAAGGATGTTTGGAAATTGTTTTCCCTTCTTTTGATAAGGAAAACATTTTCCTTCAATTGGAGGAAAATAAATCAATAAGGAAAATATTTTCCAAAACATTTAAGCCAACCAAACATGGGAAAATTGGAAAACATCTTCCAAAAAATATTTTCCTTCGTACCAAACACACCCGTTGTGGCGTTTGAATTAGGATAAGTAGGAAATTAAGTTGGATGGACCTTTTTAGTACTCTTTATATATTAATAATCTCGTGACGAAACATTGAGAATATAGCTTCGCTTCATAATTTTGAAGTACGTTAGGCAGAATTTTCCTTGATTGCTAGAATATTGAAGCATTTGGAATTCGAATTTTAGCCACAATATTGAGGGATTATATTAAATTTATTTATCAATATTTTTTATATTTATAGTTTTTAATAAGTATTTAGGTTTTTCGTACAAATTGTCTAGATTGCTCCTTGTTTGACTCAAAAGTTATTGATTACTTTATAAGTTATGGATAATAAAAAATTGTGAGAAAGGGGCAAATCATAATCAACTATAATAAACCTCGAAGATAGATCTATAGCGTTTGTATTGCGAATCTTACTAAGAATGACGAGATTATGTGAACTATCAATGATTATTACTGGGAGGGTAAAAATAGAGAATAATAGAGAGAATAATCAGAAGTTGTATTATTAAGAAATAACACTTGCCCTTACAATAAGGAAACCCCCTCTTTATATAGAGAAAAAGTTTTCTCGCTAAAGATATAATTCGTTTAAGGACTGCTGACGTCCTATGATTCACGCCCAAACAACGGTCGTAGTTAATATAATCCGGTCAATTAAGTCGAGAGTCGATCCCACAGGGAATTAACCTATCAACTGCAACTTCTGAAACCCAGTAACACTTCTGAATCAACTTCCCAAACTTTTGAATATATTTTTATGGATGTTTTCTACTAACTAACTTTTGCAAGAAACTAAAAACTTGAAAGAAAGAATTGAATGTGGTTTAACGAATAGAGAGAAAGACTAAGGTATTGATTTCCCTTATTGATGGAATCCCTTCTGTTTATGCTCATACAAATTGTCAATATTATTCTATCAATCATGAACGCTATTTTTACCGTAATTCTCTCCCGAGCAACTATAATAATTTACTAGTGTACTCTCCCGAGCTACCCTAGCTAGCTTTAATTTGAATGGTTCACCTTAGATTGCACCCAAGGTTTCGTTATTCCTAACCCCACCTTTACGCCTACAATTATAGATTCCTCCAATAATCTAGGTGTGGTGTTGTTCAACAATTTACCTAAATATGCACTCTTTTCCAAGTTATGCACACTAAATATGCACAGCTAATTGAGAGCTCTATCAACTAACTACAACAAGAACGAAATTGAACAAATAGAAATCTTGCTAACAATTTTTAATCACATAACCCAGAAGTTCATCACTCAATAAGTTCCATCTAAACCTTAGATAAAGATTTAGCTACTCATAATCAAGGAAACAAGATAGATAATTGAATTCATAATCAAAGATTCAATGTAAAAGAAAGAAAGAAAGATGTTGAGAGAGTTCTCTCTTACTAGTTTGCTTGCAAAAATAGTAAAAATAATACAATACTTGCCTCTCTTGGGTGAATCCTAATATTAAATATAGGGTTTAGGTTACATAATGCACGTTTTGACAATTTTAGCCTTCAAAATTTTGGCTTCCACCGCGGTCCGACCGCGGTCGCTGTCCAATCGCGGTGGAACAAGCTCTTTGAACTTCACAATCTTCTGCATGCCCTTTCTACCGCGGTCGCGGTTGGACCGCGGCAGAACAGTGCTGCGGATTCTTCAAGCTATTTTTCAGCACAAATTTCTAACTTGTTCCACATTTGGCCTTTTCACCATCTTATGACTCCAAAACTGCTCCTTTAGCCTTAATTAGCTCATGTGTACCTATAACACACTAAAAACACTAATAAAGCATTTTGTCATCATAAACAATATCAAAACAATAATAAAGTGTAATTATTTAGGGCATAAATATAGTCAAATTCACCTATTATCAATACCCCACACTTAAACCTTTGCTCGTCCTCGAGCAACCTTAATCACACTTTAGGCCAATTTTATTAATGTCTCCCCCAAAATATGTCACACAAGCTATCTTTCATGATTAACCTAAGAAATGCACAATCCTTACTCAACTGTAAACTCAAATGCAAGCACATCATTGCTTACTCTAATTATTATCACAGACTTGCCAACTTACCCTTTTCATCCTGAGTTACATGCCCTCACACAATTTATTGAAAGAAGTTCCCACACATAAATAATTTAGAACATGGAACTTATAGATATAGGAAAAATATCACTCACTCTCAGCAAAGAGCATTCATATGCATACAGATACACCATAGGCTTGCCCCTAGTATAATGCTCCACTAATCGAGTTATTCAATCATAGATCAAGAGGTATTTATGGGACGGGTAGGATACTTTTAGTTATAGTGGCTAACCTCCCTAAGCACTTTACTTTTCACAACTTTCCTTTAAGCTTTTTTATTATGGTCCCCCTAAACATTTCTTCACCATTTTACTCACTTTTAATCCCCATTTTTTTTTATGTTGGTGTAACTGGATTTCTTATTTACATATATACATCTTTTTTTTTTCATTGCTTTGTAAAGCATTTACTGCATATTGCCAGTTCACCTTTTTCTACCATTCATTCTTGATTTTTCCTTTTTCACTTTCCCTTCACCCCACACTTTGACTTTTGCATAATCATTACAATACAAGTGCTTCTAGGAGGTAAAGTACAACAATATATGATATAGATTTTTGAACATTAAAGGGTTATCAAAGAACAGGCTTAAGGCTCAAAGGGGTTAACTAGGATACTATGTACAGGTGAATTCACAGTTTATTGATTTATGGGGTTACACAAAGAAATGCCTCTATCGTCTCTATAACTAAATAACTTCTACTTCGCTTTGCACACACACAGGGCAAGTTCTAGGTATCATGTAAAGAATATAATGCAGGTAAAATCTCACACACACTTAGCATGAAACTCATTTAGAATCAGGTTCATCTACAGAGTCCTATCAACGTTCAAGCAAACTGTATTGTGCAATTTAAGGCATATCCTAGAATCTACAGTCAAGCTTAGATCACACACTCTCAAGTTCATTTTAGTTTTACTAATGCGCATACTTGGAAACCATTTCTACATCTTCTACCACTGCTTCAACTACACCAATCTCTAAGAAAAGTAGAGTAAAGATGATGGCTCGTAAGATTTTCACTGGAGGAGAGGGTATCAAGAAAATAAAGAAGCAATTGAAAGCAGGCAGGGAAGAAGAACTAGAAATCTGAAGATTCATTTAAGTCTGCTACTAAGGGGGAAGAAAGTAGGTCTTTCAAAACTGTACATGTATCTCTTCTGATTCTAAAGTTTCTCCTAAGGCAATTATAAAGTAGCTGCAAATTTGGAGAATAGATTTGTAGGATTTATAGAAGGTATATAGTCTACATAATCTGGAGAAGTTGGTAGTAAGAATGTAAAAAAGGGAGAGCAAGGGCGCTAGGAATACTGTGAGGGGAATGGGAAGAGAGTGGCTGATTCTTCACCCACTCCTATTGGTATAATAAAAGAAACTGGTGCAATGGTTGTTTGGGGAGAGGAATTTAGTGAAAAAAGTGTGAGCAAAACAAGGGGAAGTGAGCCTGGCAAAGCTGTTGAGGGGTTGGTTCAATTTGAAAAATATATAGATGAACCTGTTCCATCTGAACAGGAAACCCTCGCGGACGTACTGATAGAGTTATTAATGGCACCAAAACTCATACCATTCCCTATGGTTTCATTATCACAAATGTGCTTGAACATTTCAAGGTATTAATGAAGAAAAGGGAGGTTACTACAAGAAAGTATCATTTTTACTCTACTTGCTTGCGATTATGAAGACAATGTCATTTTTAATGAATATGGTTCATCTAAAAAGATACATATCAATAGCAAAGTCAGAATCTTGGTACATGAGAGTGAGGCAAAGGATATTGAGATGGAAAGGCTGAAGACATGATTTGTTGTGTTAGAATCTGAGAGAGATGTTCTCAGAACTGAACTTGCAAGGGAAAAGGAGAAGAATGATAAAATTCTTCAAGACATGCTGAAATATCTCATAGCAAATAACCCATCCCTTACCACTTCAAGCCTTAAATCTTAGCCTAGTGTAGATCAACCAGTGACCTAGTCCGGGACATTTTATTTCTTTTGTTGATGTATTTAGTATTTTTATTTCTTCTTATACTTTGTGGTAGAATCTTATCAATCATCAAGAAATTCATTGTTTTTGCTCTAACTATTTGTTTATATTTCTTTGATGTTTGAAATTCTTAGTTTTATCTATGATAATTAATCCATGTTTGCATTTGAAGTAGCCCAGTGGCCATGAGTAAGCTTTAAAATCTGATTATCTCACATTTTTTATACAACTTTTCGATGATTCCAAAAGGGAGGAAAAGGTTGTGCTTTGAACAAGTGATGTTTATAACCTAATGTACATGTTTCTTGATGATAAGTGATAAAAAGGAAAAATATTTCTACCATTTTGTTGATGTTGAGCTGAGTTGAAACAAGGCTAAGCTTATGAAAAGCACAGAGTTTATCATCATCAAAAAGGGGGAATTTGTTGGCCTAAGTAAAGGTTAGTTTTGAAGAATGACAAAGGAACTCATGATGAACCAGGTCCATCCAATGGTCCATCCCTCGGGTGCAAAAAAACGGGCAGATTTAAGTATGTGGGTTTCATGTGAAGGAGATAAGCTTAACTTGATGTATTTAATATCTCCTAATTGAAAACGTTGCATAATTGATAAGGAGAAGGACCCGTTAATAAAAGAGAACACTGTTCAAGATAGGGAAGGAGTTAGAAGTTGAAATCAACTTGAACTCTTCTACCAAAGAAGAGTTGCATCAGAAATCTAGTTATTTCTTCATCTACTAACTCTATAAATTGCAGGATATTCTCACATTAAATTTTTACTCAAAAACACAGAAGTGAAATGTGAATTGGGAGCAAAATAGCAAGGCTTTTTTCAAGCAATTCATGTGTGATTCAAGTGTGCAAACCTGAACTACAAGAACAAGATTGAAGAGCCAGCTCCATAATGAGTTTTATGTGTCTTTCTTTATTTCTAGTTCAATTGTAGTAGGTATTTTCATATTGTACCTTTTAGCTTTTATAGAAGCAATTGTATAAGTATTTTGAGTATTCAAGTTAGAGCTAACTTGAAGGTGTCATAGCAGTTAGAGGCTGGTTTCCATAACAGGGTTAGAGTTAATCCTTAGGTTTACAAAAGTGTTTTTGTAAATGCAATTTTGGCTCAAAGATTTTAGTGGAAGTTTGGGAAAATCCTACTGAGTAATAGGTCGTGGTTTTTTCACCTTTTGAGCCAGGTGTTTTCTACGTAAAAATCTATATATTTTTTATTTTATGCACTTTTAATTCCGCAAACAACACTCATTTGTACACCTAGAAAAACCAGGTCCTTCCAGAAGCAGTTTAAGCAAAAATTGGGTACCACACAAATCACTCCCCTCTTGTGTGGTATTGACGTTTAGAACATCAAAACAATCTTCCACCACTACCACCCCAAATCCAACTTCAACAAATAATCTATGCCCAACCCCTAAGCCCTCCCAATCATAGGTGGAACTAGGTGTCACGACCCGGATTTTTCCCCAACATCGGGATCGTGATGGAGCCTACTCGTGGTAGCTAGGCAAGCCACTTTATTCACACTATCCTGTTTTTAGCAATATTTCATACTCAATTTATCAACTAAACCATAACCTTAATTAAATAAGTGCGGAAGACTTTATCAAAAATAGAAATAAGCAGTTTCAAAGTAAAACAATACTGAAATCCTCTACCCAAGACGTGGAGTCACCAACTCACGAACTACTACGAATACTACACATAAAGTTCTGAAAGAAATATAACATAATCTGTTTGTCTCGGAACAAGGAGACTACAACTAATAACATAAGTAAAGAGAAGAGACACCGGGCCTGCGGACGCCTGCAAGCTACCTCGGTCTCAATATGCTTAACTCCCAGGCAAAAGATCTACTGTTGCTGCTCCTGATCGAAACCTGGACCTGTGCAAAAATGCACAGAAGTGCAGTATCAGCACAATCCGACCCCATGTACTGGTAAGTGCCTGGCCTATCCCGGCGAAGTAGTGACAAGCCTAGGACTAGACACCCACATAAACCTGTGCAGTTCTATATATATATGTACACCACAAGATAACGAGAAATAATCAAGTAACAACTAATCAAGGAATAACACAAAGGAACTCAACAGTTAACAACAGTTATTAAATCAACAAGGAAATCCAAAGTATAATGGAAAAAAGGTAATATCAAGTCAAGGAATAGCAAATAGTTGCACGGCATCACCTTTCGTGCTTTTACTCTCATCCTCACCAAATAAGCAAATAAAGTGCACGGCATCACCCTTCGTGCTTTTACTCTCATCCTCACATCCATGGTACGACATGATCCTTCGTACATGGTTCAATAACAAGGCACGACATTATCCTTCGTGCATAATCAATAACAAGGCACGACATTAACCTTCGTGCATAATCAATAAATCAAGGCACGACATCACCCTTCGTGCATTATCACTCTTCCTCACCCAAATAACAATCACAGTTAAGGGCAGAGAATGAAATCAATAATCACAACAAGGTCCCGGCAAGGGCAATCAATATCTCACTTCACAACAAGTCCTGGCAAGCGAGAACAATAACAATTCCACAACCGGCAAGGGTTCAACAATTTATCTTTAAAATGTCTCACAACAAGTATTAACAACGACTCACGATCATGTAAGATGCTAGTGTATGGATGCTCATCACCACGCCCATACACCACACTCGATCACATCATATAGCACATAATCCTATTCCGTCAAGCTAGGATAGAACAAACACTTACCTCAAATGTTTACGAATAACTCAATCCGTAGCAATGCCTTTTCCTTTCCAATTTGACTCCAATCCAATCGTATCTATACACAATTGACTTAATACCATCAATTCTACTTAACAAACTAGTTCACATGGCTAAATATAAGTTTTACAACATTCTGCCCGGAATAGTAAAAATCAACCCCGGGCCCACATGATCGAAACCCGAGTTTCGAACCAAAATAAATTCACCCAATCATCCATGAGTTCAAATATATAATTTATTCTTAAATCGGACATCAAATTGAGGTCAAAATCCCAATTTTTTTATGAAAACCTAAGTTATACCCAAATCCCCCATTTTTACCCATGAAAAACCTTAAATTGAAGATGAAAACATGATAGATGACGTTAAAGTTTGAAGAAATTGAGTAAAAGTTGACTTACCAATGATTTGGAGAAGAGGGAGTTCGTGAAAAATCGCCAATGGATGTTTTGGGTTGTGAAATATGAAAAATGAAGCTGGAAATCGTGATTTACAAGTCTCTGTGTTCGCATTTGCGAGCAGGGGTTCGCAATTGCAAACCCCAACCAAATTCTGGAATTTGAAAAATAAGCCAAGGATGGGAAGTTCACATTTGCGAACTTTTGTTCGCATTTGCGAAGCCAAGGCAAAATTGGGAAGTTCACATTTGCGAACATTTGTTCGCATTTGCGAACCAAGGCACAAAACTGGGAAGTTCGCATTTGCGAATTCGCATTTGCTAACATTTGTTCGCATTTCCCAACTCTGCAGATCAGGTGCTGACAGCAACTTTCTAACATGAAAAATTGATCTCGTGGCCTATCCAAAATTCACCTCGAGCCCTCGGGGCTCCAAACCAAATATGTACATTGACTTAAAAACATCATACGAACTTGCTCGTATGATCAAATCCCCAAAATAACATCAAAATCAATGATTGGAGCTTTAAAACTCAATATTTCATTCAAAATTTCATAACTCCCAAAATTTCCAATTTAAAGCCGAAACACGTCAAACGACGTCCGTTTTCAACCAAACTTTACAGGAAGCGCTTAACCAATATATATGACTTCTACCGAGCGTCGGAACCAAAATACGAGTCCGATATCACCACTTTTTAATCAAATTTTAGTTTCATTTTCCTTAATCATTTTCAGAAAATAATTAAACAGAAAAATTCTTTTGCCGGGGTTCTAGACCTCGGATTTCGATTCCGAGCATACACCCAAGTTTCATATTTTTCTACGGATTTTCTGAGACAGTCAAATCACGGATCCGGGTCCGTTTAACAAAAATGTTGACCAAAGTCAACTATATCAATATTAATATCAAAATTCTTCAAATTTTCCACATATTTCATATGTTTCAACATAAAAAAATTTCCAGCTTCGCGCCTGGACTACGCACGCAAATCGAGGCAACTATAAACGAGGTTTTCAAGACCTCAGAAGCTCGAAATGATTAATAAAATAAGTGATGACCCTTTGGGTCGTCACATTCTCCACCTTTAAAACAACTGTTCGTCCTCGAACGGACAAAAGAAAGAAGTACCTGAGTCATGGAATAGATGTGGGTAGCGGCTCTGCATATCAAACTCGGACTCCCAAGTTGATGCCTCAGGAGGTTGACCTCTCCATTGAACACGCACCGAAGGATAACTCTTCGACCTCAACTGTCGAACCTGCCGGTCTAGAATGGCCACCGGCTCCTCCTCGTAGGATATATCATTGTCCAATTGGACAGTACCGAAGTCTAACACATGTGTGGGATCGCCGTGGTATCTCCGAAGCATAGATACATGAAAACTGGATGCACGGCTGATAAGCTAGGCGGCAGAGCTAGTTTGTAAGCCACCCCTCTCACTCGGTCTAGAATCTCAAATGGGCCAATATACCTAGGGCTGAGCTTTCCCTTCTTCCCAAACCTCATCACGCCCTTCATAGGCGACACTCGGAGCAATACCCGCTCACCAACCATGAAATCTACATCTCGAACCTTACGATCCGCATACGTCTTCTGTCTGGACTGAGCTGAACGCAATCTCTCCTGAATAGTCTTAACCTTATCTAATGCCTCCTGAACTAAGTCTGTACCCAACAACCGGGCCTTTCCCGGCTCAAACCATCCGACTGGAGATCGACATCACCTACCATACAACGCCTCATACAGGGCCATCTGAATGCTGGACTGGTAGCTATTGTTGTAGGCGAACTCTGCTAATGGCAGAAACTGGTCCCACGAGCCTCCAAAATCAATAACACAGGCTCGAAGCATGTCTTTTAAAATTTGTATAGTCCACTCGGACTGGCCATCCGTCTGAGGATGAAATGCTGTACTCAGCTGAACCTGGGTGCCTAACTCCTGCTGGACCGCTCTCCAAAACCGCGAGGTAAACTGGGTACCCCGATTAGAGATAATAGATACCGGCACCCCATGAAGTCGAACAATCTCCCTCATGTAAATCTCTGCTAACCTCTCCGATGAGTAGGAGACAGATACAGGAATGAAGTGTGCTGACTTGGTCAGCCTATCAATAATGACCCAAATAGCATCAAATTTCCTCCGAGTCAAGGGAAGTCCAGTAATGAAGTCCATAGTGATCCGCTCCCATTTCCACTCGGGAATTTCGATTCTCTGGAATACACCACCATGCCTCTAGTGCTCATATTTCACCTGCTGACAATTTAGACACCAAGAAACATACGCAACGATATCTTTCTTCATCCTGCGCCACCAATAGTTCTTCCGTAAGTCCTGGTACATCTTCGCGGCACCCGGGTGAATAGAATACCGCGAACTGTGGGCCTCCGCTAAGATCAACTCTCGAATTCCTTCAACATTGGGCACACAAACTCGACCCTGCAATCTCAATACCCCATTATCATCTAGATTTACCTCCGTGGCACCTCCCCGCTGTACTGTATCTCTCAAGTCACGCAAATGAGGATCATCAAATTGCCTCTCACGGATCCGCTCTAAAAGAGACGAACGAGCGACCATGCAGGCCAACACCCTGCTAGGCTCAGAAATGTCTAATCTCACGAACTGGTTGGCTAAGGCCTGGACATCTAGAGCAAATGGTCTCTGACTGACTAGAATGAATGCAAGACTACACATGCTGGCAGACTTTCTACTCAATGCATCAGCCACCACAGTGGCCTTACCTGGGTGATATATGATAGTAACATCATAGTCTTTCAACAACTCTAACCACCTCCGCTGTCGTAGATTCAACTCCTTTTGCTTGAACAAGTATTGTAGGCTTTTGTGAATAGTGTACACCTCACATGTCACACCATATAGATAATGCCTCCAGATTTTAAGGCATGAACCACTGCTGCTAACTCAAGATCATGAACTGGATAATTCTTCTCATGTATTTTCAACTATCTCGAAGCATAAGCAATAACTTTACCATCCTGCATCAATACCGCTCCAAGCCCTGTCCAAAAAGCATCACAATATAATGTGTAACAACCTAAAGCTGAAGGAAAAATTAGAGCTGAAGTTGTGGTCACAAAAATCTTGAACCTTCTAAAAGCGCTCCTCACACTCATCCGACCACCGGAAAGGAAAACCCTTTTGGGTCAATTTGGTAAAGGGCGATGAAATAGATGAGAAACCCTCCATGAAACGGTAGTAACCTGCTAATCCCAAGAAACTCCGGATCTCAGTCACTGAAGCTGGTCGAGGCCAATTCTGGACTGCCTCAATCTTCTTTGGGTCCACCTGAATACCTTCCATCGATACAATGTGACCCAGAAATGCCATCGAACTCAACCATAACTTACATTTCGAAAATTTGGAATATAGCTGATTATCCTTCAGAGTCTGAAGAACCACTCTGAGGTGATGCTCGTGCTCTTCCTGGCTGCAGGAGTATACCAGGATGTCATCTATAAAGACTATCACGAACAGATCTAAGTAAGGCCTGAATACCCGATTCATCAACTCCATGAATGCTGCTGGGTCATTGGTCAACCCGAAGGACATGCCCATATCTAGTGCGACAGGCTGTCTTAGGAATGTCAGCCGCCCTGATCTTCAGCTGATGGTAGCCTGACCTCAAGACTCTTTTTGAGAACACCCTCGCTCCTTGGAGCTGGTCAAACAAATCATCAATCCTCGACAGTGGATACTTGTTTTTTATAGTCACTTTGTTTAATTGCCGGTAATCAATACACATACGCATCGGGCTATCTTTCTTCTTCATAAACAACACAGGTGCTCCCCAGGGAGAAACACTGGGCCTGATAAAGCCTTTCTCAAGAAGGTCCTGCAACTGATCTTTCAACTCTTTTAACTTCGGCGAGGCCATACGATAGGGTGGAATAGAGATGGGCTGAGTGCCCGGTGCTAGATCAATACAGAAATCAATATCCTTGTCGGGTGGCATGCCCGGCAGGTCTGAAGGAAAAACCTCAGGAAACTCCCGTACAATAGGGACTGATTCAATAGAAGGAACTTCTGCGTTGGAATCACGAACATAAGCCAGATAAGCTAGACACCCCTTCTCGACCAAGCGTCGAGCCTTAACATAGGAAATAACAATGCGAACGGAGTGGCTTGAGGTACCCTTCCACTCTAGTCGGGGTGATTCTGGCAAGGCCAAGGTCACAGTCTTGGCATGACAATCTAGAATAGCATGGTATGAGGATAACTAGTCCATCCCCAATATGACATCAAAATCCACCATGTCCAAAATCAACAGATCAACACGGGTCTCAAGACCCCCAAAGATAACTACGCACGAACGATGCACCCGGTCGACTACAATGGAGTCACCCACCGGTGTAGAAACATAAACTGGAATATCCAGAGCATAGCTGGGTAGGGCCAAATACGGTGCAAAGTAGGAAGACACATATGAATATGTAGACCCGGGGTCAAATAATGCTGAAGCACCTCTGTCACAAACAACAATGGTACATGTAATCACAACATCTGATGCATGTGCCTCTGGCCTGGCTGGTAAAGCATAAAATTGTGGATCAGCGCCTCCCCTCTGAGATACGTCTCTAGGACGGCCATTAACTGGCTGACCTCTACCTCTAGCTGGACGGTCTCCACCTCTACGGTCTCGACCTCCACCTCTAAAATCTCTACCCCCACCTCTGGCTGGCTGGGCAAGCTGAGGGTCAGCTGGGGCCTGAATCATGGGACGAGGACCCCGCTGCTGAGTGTTGCCCGTCGCTCGAGGGTAGAACCTGACAAAATGACCTGGGTCACCACAACCATAACAACTCTTAGGCTGATGGGGCCGCTGGCCCTGACGCCCTGAATGGCCTCCACGAACGCTCTGAAGAGGTTGAGAATTAATAGGAAACTGATTTGAATACTGCTCATGAAACCCACGATCACCTGGTCCAACCTGTGAAGCCTGAAGGGCGGAATGGAAAGGCCTGGAAGACTTGCCCCTATCAAAAGATTCCCTGCCACCAGAAGAAGAACCACTAAACCTGCCTGAATGACGAGGCCTCTTGTCTGAAGAATAACCACCTCCTTGAGTAAGAGCCATCTCAACTCTACGTACTGCATTAGTTGCCTCCTGAAATGATATGTCACCCCCCACTCCCATAGCCATCTGAAGTCTAATTGGCTGATTAAGCCCATCTATGAACCTGCGGACCCTCTCCCGCTCTGTGGGGAGTATCACCACTACATGACGTGCCAAATCAACAAATCTTGTCTCATGCTGAGTGACAGTCATAGTGCCCTGCTGGAGGCGCTCAAACTGCCTCCGAAGTGCATCCCGCCGAGTAACAGGGAGAAACTTCTCCAGAAATAACTCTGCAAACTGATCCCATGATAAGGCCGGGGACCCTGCTGGTTGAGTCAAACCATAATCCCTCCACCAAGTCTTGGCGGATCCTGTAATCCTGAATGTACAGAAGTCAACTCCATTGGACTCCACTATCCCCATAGTCTTGAGAATCTCATGGCAACTGAATAAGAAATCCTGAGGATTCTCTGATGTGGCACCGCTGAAGGTAGTGGTAAACAGCTTGGAGAACCGATCAAGTCTCCATAAAGAATCGTAAGTCATGGCTGCTCCATCTCCGGCCTGAGCTGTGGTACCTGATTGAGTGGCCACATCTGGCTGAACCACTGGTGCTTGAGGCTGAGGAGCTACTCACTCCGGAGTAAGAGCAATAAGAGTCTTGGCCCCTCCTCCAGCCTGAGAAGCGGCTGGTGCAACTGTTAATAAGCCTTCTCTGGCAATGCTGTCCATAAATCCCGCTATCCTGACCAAAGCCTCCCGAAGATCCGGGGTAAATAAAGCCTCTCCGGGACCTGAGCTGGGCCCCCTAGAGCTGCTGGGACTGAAACCTCATTGCCAGTCTCAATATGAGGATCCACCTCCGGAATAGCTGCCGGGGGCTGAGCTCTGCCCCTACCACGACCTCCGATACGGCCTCGGCCCCTGCCCCTCACGGGAGCTGCCTGGGGCACGGGCTGCTGGTCAGAAAACGAAGAAACGCGTGTCCTCACCATCTGCGAAAGGACAGAGTAGAAGTTCAATCAGTATTTGAGGATCAAATCGCACGACAAGAAGGAACAAATGAGAGACTCTTTCCTAACTTAATAGACTCGGGAGGACAAGCACAGACGTCTCCGTACCTACCTCTCAAACTCTACTAAGCTTGTTCGTGAGTGGTGAGACCTATGTAACCTAGAGCTCTGATACCAACTTGTCACGACCCGGATTTTTCCCCAACATCGGGATCATGATGGCGCCTACTCATGGTAGCTAGGCAAGCCACTTTATTCACACTATTCTGTTTTTAGCAATATTTCATACTCAATTTATCAACTAAACCATAACCTTAATTAAATAAGTGCGGAAGACTTTATCAAAAATAGAAATAAGCAGTTTCAATGTAAAACAATACTGAAATCCTCTACCCAAGATATGGAGTCACCAACTCACGAACTACTACTGAATACTACACATAAAGTTCTGAAAGAAATATAACATAATCTGTTTGTGTCGGAACAAGGAGACTACAACTAATAACATAAGTAAAGAGAAGAGACGCCGGGCCTGCGGACGCCTGCAAGCTACCTCGGTCTCAATATGCTCAACTTCCCACGCAAAAGATCTACTGCTGCTGCTCCTGATCGAAACCTGGACTCGTGCAAAAATGCACAGAAGTGCAGTATCAGCACAACCGACCCCATGTGCTGGTAAGTGCCTGGCCTATCCCGGCGAAGTAGTGACAAGCCTAGGACCAGACACCCACATAAACCTGTGTAGTTCTATATATATGTACACCATAAGATAACGAGAAATAATCAAGTAACAACTCATCAAGGAATAACACAAAGGAACTCAACAGTTAACAACAATTATTAAATCAACAAGTAAATCCAAAGTATAATGAAAAAAAGGTAATATCAAGTCAAGGAATAGCAAATAGTTGCACGACATCACCCTTCGTGCTTTTACTCTCATCCTCACCAAATAAGCAAATAAAATGCACGGCATCACCCTTCGTGCTTTTACTCTCATCCTCACATCCATGGTACGGCATGATCCTTCGTACATGGTTCAATAACAAGGCACGACATTATCCTTCGTGCATAATCAATAACAAGGCACGACATTAACCTTCGTGCATAATCAATAAATTAAGGCACGACATCACCCTTCGTGCATTATCACTCTTCCTCACCCAAATAACAATCACAGTTAAGGGCAGAGAATGAAATCAATAAATCATGAACCGTCCCGGCAAGGGACACAATAATCATCACAACAAAGTCCTGGCAATGGAAAAAAATAACAATTCCACAACCCGGCAAGGGTTCAGCAATTTATCTTTAAAATGTCTCACAACAAGTATTAACAAGGACTCATGGTCATGCAAGACGCCAGTGTCTGGATGCTCGTCACCACAGCCCATACACCGCACTCGATCACATAGCACATAGCACATAATCCTATTCCGTCAAGCTAGGATAGAACAATCACTTACCTCAAATGTTTACGAATAACTCAATCCGTAGCAATGCCTTTTCCTTTCCAATTTGACTCCAATCCAATCGTATCTATACACAATTGACTTAATACCATCAATTCTACTTAAAAACTAGTTCACATGGCTAAATATAAGTTTTACAACATTCTGTCCGGAATAGTAAAAATCAACCCTGGGCCCACATGATCGAAACCCGAGTTTCGAACCAAAATAAATTCACCCAATCATCCATGAGTTCAAATATATAATTTATTCTTAAATCGGACATCAAATTGAGGTCAAAATCTCAATTTTTTATGAAAACCTAAGTTCTACCCAAATCCCCTATTTTTACCCATGAAAAACCTTAAATTGAAGATTAAAACATGATAGATGACGTTAAAGTTTGAAGAAATTGAGCAAAAGTTGACTTACCAATGATTTAGAGAAGAGGGAGTTCGTGAAAAATCGCCAATGGATGTTTTGGGTTGTGAAATATGAAAAATGAAGCTGGAAATCGTGATTTACAAGTCTCTGTGTTCGCATTTGCGAGCAGGGGTTCGCAATTGCGAACCCCGACCAAATTCTGGAATTTGAAAAATAGGCCAAGGATGGGAAGTTCACATTTGCGAACTTTTGTTCGCATTTGCGAAGCCAAGGCAAAACTGGGAAGTTCGCATTTGCGAACCAAGGCACAAAACTGGGAAGTTCGCATTTGCGAATTCGCATTTGCTAACTTTTGTTCGCATTTGCGAATTCGCATTTGCTAACATTTGTTCGCATTTCCCAACTCTGCAGATCAGGTGCTGACAGCAACTTTCTAACATGAAAAATTGATCTCGTGGCCTATCCAAAATTCACCCGAGCCCCCGGGGCTCCAAACCAAATATGTACATTGACTTAAAAACATCATACGAACTTGCTCGCGCGATCAAATCGCCAAAATAACATCAAAATCAATGATTTGAGCTTTAAAACTCAAGATTTCATTCAAAATTTCATTACTCCCAAAATTTTCAATTTAAAGTCGAAACACGTCAAACGACGTCCGTTTTCAACCAAACTTTACAGGAAGCGCTTAACCATCATATATGACTTGTACCGGGCGTCGGAACCAAAATACGAGCCCGATATCACCACTTTTTAATCAAATTTCAGTTTTATTTTCCTTGATCATTTTCAGAAAACAATTTAACAGAAAAATTCTTTTACCGGGGTTCTAGACCTCGGATTTCGATTCCGGGCATACGCCCAAGTTCCATATTTTTCTACGGATTTTTTGAGACAGTCATCACGGGTCCGGGTCCGTTTACTAAAAATGTTGACCAAAGTCAACTATATCAATATTAATATCAAAATTCTTCAAATTTTCCACATATTTCATATGTTTCATCATAAAAAAATTTCCACCTTCGCGCCTGGACTACGTACGCAAATCGAGGCAACTATAAATGAGGTTTTCAAGACCTTAGAAGCTCGAAATGATTAATAAAATAAGTGATGATCCTTTGGGTCATCACACTAGGGCTCCAATGCCAAGCCATCTCCTTCAACATGGAGATCAATGGCCATGACTCCATTCTCATCATCCAAAACACACATTTCCTAGCAAAACTAATTTCGGAAGGAATGACTCTAGCCATGAACAACTATATCAACCAAATGTGGATGAGAAACATTATCCACCCTCTTGTCCCATAAATGACCCAACATCTAGTCCAAAACATGGAAGAGATGTGGCACATTCCATACAATGCCAACCAACAACTTCCACAAAACCCCCCTGATCAACCTACCATTCTTTGCCCCGGAAGATCTAATGATGTTGAACCCCATCTTCACAACATGGACACCATAACAACACATGTAAGAATAGCACCTAGGTCCACCACTAGAGTCGATGGAGGTGAACCCTCCAGTGCCAAACATGCAAGGACAACAAGAAGCTCAAGAGGAGGAAGAAGAGGAGGAAAATAACCTAGAAATACTATTGGAGACACAGTGATTTTTTTCAAACCTAAACAAGGTAAAAATACTAATCTTCAAGGAAAGGCTAGACATGAAGTGTATCTTCAGTTGCCCGACGACACTTTACAAGTGCTCATTGGATATCCTCCTCCCCACGATCCCACAATAGGCAAGAATGTGGTAATCCTAGTCCTTTCCTTGAGGAGGAATCCACACAACAACCCCACTATGAGTCCAATGATACAACCTAGTCACATAATCGTTTGGAATGTAAGTGGGGAAAATAATGAAAACTTCACTAGGCATTTTCGTGAGATAATGGATGTTATACCCCATTTTAACACGAGTCAAACTAGAGTATAACATATTGGTAATTCTGAAGGTTTAATTAATTAAAAAGAGTCGCCACCTAATTATTTTAACGGTGAATTAGAACACCAATTTTAGCTAAATAGTGCTTAAAATTAACTCTATTTTACGATCTACTTACCTTTAAGATTATGAGTAAGGGTTCTAATTAATCCTAACGGGAACGTTATTAAAGCACCCTATATGATCCGTTAATAATGGTTAACCGGTCAAACCTAGGTTAATTAAGGCTAAGTATTATAATATATTAGATTATAAAGAAAAGGATAAACAAGGGACTAAATATTTGTTAAATCAATATAGTAACGTTAAGTTTGGGCTCAAACAGTAGTGTACTTGAGCTCTTAATCAAGATTTGTGAAAAGTCTTTCTTAAACTGGTTTGAGCTCTCGTTCAAACACTATCCCGAAGTTAATCTATGTTAATATTTTCACTCCAAACGTTTAAAAGAGAAATCAGACGAGTAACTATTAACTCAAAATATTTTAAGGAAAGTAAAGAAAACAATGCCATCTTGAATACGTAACACGAAAAGGAAACGAAGATGGCTAACTTCTATGCGTTATGAAACTACTAGTTTCAGTTTATAAGAAAATATATAAAGCAGAGTTATCAATTTTACAAAGTTGGTAGAGTGGAGATAAGCAGTTTTAAAAACCCATAGTTGATTTTATAATACATTAGCAGACTTAATACTTGGTATTTGACGCATGTCACAATTTGAAGAGCTTAAACTAGGTGTGAGTGCTATGTGATAAATGAGTACTTTTATCATCAAAATCTACACCATTAAATAAAACTTAACTATGACTATGTAGTAAATTAAAATCTTAACAGCCAATCACACAGCTAAAGGATAAAAACAAAACTAGTTAATTGCACAACGAATAAGCAAATAAACGAAACAGGAAGGAAATTTCATATTTATGGACATATGATGTAAGAACTGGAAAAGATGAGGATGTGCAGTCTCGATGAAGTAGCAGCATCGTTGAGTTTCATCATGAAACTCTTCGGCTCCGGTGTTCATGCAAAACAGAAAAAGTAAATGAATTAGAGAGAAGCATCTACTGTTCTAACAAGCTAAAAAAAATAGGAAAAGAGTAAAATTTATAAACTTGAAATTGAGTAATTTTTTCTTGCATTTAGACAGGACCAACTCACATTAATAGAAACATATTCTCAAGTAATGTTCCAAGATAGAAATAAATGACTAGATGCCTATATATTTGAACCAAACTTACATGAACATACGAGTATATTTACATCCTTTTAAAGGTTACCATTAGATTAACAAAGATACTAACATTTAGTTGTCAATCTTAAAGAATAGTACGAAGGCATGATGTTCATAAGATAACAGGTAATCTCAGATAGCTAATAAATATTTTAAAAATCCTATGGGCATGACATATAAAACTTTGAAATAAGGATAAAAGTTATATGTTTATCACTTAATTAGAATGTAGATCAAAGAGACACGATAAGAGGCCGAAAATATGATTTCGCTGATTAGTAATCATAAGATATGATTTTTGGACATATTAATTAGCTCTAATATTATGATACTCACTCATTTCTGTGTGTGTTCTATATATATGCTGACGAAAGTGTTGTACATTAAACAAGAGTTCTTTCATGTAATAGATGTTGTACATTAAACAAGTATTGTACATTAAACAAGAATCCATTTTTCTAAAAGCAGTTGCCAACCAACCAATATCTGTTGCCATTGATGCTAGTGGCTCGGATTTCCATTTCTATTCAAGCGGTATTTTCACCGGAGAATGTGGAACTGAGTTGGATTACAGTGTTACTCCAGTTGGTTACAGAAAAAATAGTGATGGAACTAAATATTGGTTAGTAAAGAATTCATTCATGGGGAATAAGTTGGGATGAGAATGGATACATAAGAATGCAAAGAGACGCTGAGGAAGGACTTTGTGGAATTGCTATGCAAGCTTCTAATCCAACTACCTAATTAAGTGATTGAGAAGCTAGCTTAGGGGGGGAACTTGCTATTGATATGTACTCTTATCATATAATTGTGTGTGTATCTAGAGTCTATGTATGTTACAGACTCGCAGTTCATATACTGTAAGTGTTGAAGAAAAACTTGTATATATGTAAAAATATTTGTAATACCAGTATTGAAATTATGTTCTCTTAGAGACTTTGTTTGTTCCAAAAGACTGAATGGTGCAATGCTAGACTTAGTGTTAGATTGAAATAATGACATAGCTGGCTAAACAATCAAGGTCTAGGTTTACTTTCTTCTTTTCTCATTGCTTAACAAAGATAAAAACTTGTCGAGGCTTTGAAAGATCCAATCATGTCCAAATGACCCAATCATGTCACGATTTTACTTAGTTGAAAAACAACTCAATTTAATCCTTAAGGCATGAGTTATATTGAAGTATTATCAGTCGAGGCTTTGAAAGAACAAAACGACAGCTAGTATCACGATTCAATCATGAAATTTGAAGAGACACATGTGAACATAAAATGTCTTAATACATGATTTTATTATTATTCCTATTTTACTAGTACACTTCAACACAACTAAAATAGAGAATAATTAGGACAAGATTTTCTAGGCAGACATACTATTTTGAAGAGAAAAATCAAAACATGGTCGGATGCTACCTGTGGTGGGGCAGTGAACGGGGCAGCAACGTCGAACCTCGTATCTACTATCTAATTACAAATAAATCTGAACCATAAGACGAATGAGTTTGAAAAGCTTCAACAGAGACAGAACCGCAAAGCTTGATATATCTATTGGGGGGTTTTCACAAAGTTAAAGAATGAAAAAGAGTAGGAGTATTAGCAGAGGCGGACCCAGGATTTAAGCGTTACGGGGGCACCATTATTTTTAGTATGCCAATAACCAACAATAAAGTTCCGGTGTAACTCTTTGAAATGACTATGATAATTTATCATCAAAATAAAAATAACAATATTATCAAATACCATTAACGTGATACTAATATAACAAAAGTATATTGTTCCCTCATAGTTGAACTCGACGCATTTTCATATTTTGAAAACGGTCAATAATAGCATCATTGCTTATATTTACAAACACTTCCTTCTCAAAGTAACAAACTAAACAATCATTTAAAAATGCATCACCAATACTGCTACGCAATTCGTCTTTGATGTACTTCATAGATGAGAATGCTCTTTCCACCGTTGCAGTTGCGACAGGTAAAATTAAAGTCAACTTCACAAGCAAATAAACAAGTGAATAAGTCTCCACAAGATTTGTTTCAACCAATGCTTTTGCCAAATCACCAATTCCTTTCAGATCAGAGAACCTAGGGTCACCATGTTGCATATGCCATATGAAAGTGTCAAGTTGGCGACTAAGATCTCGAAGCTTCAATTCACCAAACTCATCGGGATAATGCTTGGCCAATATCATTATTCTTTCCTTATCAAAATTAGCAAATGAGTTAGCCGGATTCAAGCTAGCCATACCAAGAAGCAAGTTACTACTCACAACATCAAAACGACTATTAAGCTCCTGCAGTTGTAAATCAATCACAATATAGAAAAGCTCAACACGTAAGTGATGTGAATAAGTAACACTTGAAGGTCTACGCTTCGACTTTCCAGGAATATAAAATTCTTCCATCTTGGGAACCAAATATCATGTTTTGCACAAAATAAATATACTTCATCCATTAATGGTTCCTATCCTTTATCTCTCATTCTTTGCAACCTTTTCTTTGTGATATCAAGAAATACCATGGCATTGACAATATCTTGATCTTTCTTCTGTAATGCTTTGCTCAACTCGTTTGACATTATCAATACTTTCAACATTAAGTGAAGCAAGAAAGCAAATTCAAATGCTTTAATTTTACTAGAAAAAACTTCTGCTTGCAACCTATCATTAACATCACCTTCACATTCAATCACCCCAAGCACATGAACAATAGAAGAAAATAAAATAATAAAGTTATCCAATGTTTTACAATGTGATCCCCAACGAGTGTCACCTGGCCTTTGAATCCCCCGCTCTTGATTTAATCCTGTCCCACTTTGAACTTCATCACTCTCTAATAATTTCTCCAACAATTCTGCTTGATGATCCCGAAGTTGATCTCTACGCTTAGAAGAAGCTCCAATTATATTCAACACGTTAGTAACAATAGCAAAGAAAGTCTCAACCTCCTTGTGTTTTTTAGCAACAGCTACAAGCGTCAATTGTAATTGATGTGCAAAACAATGAACAAGAATATGCCCATGGAGTTTCTTGCAAAATTAAAGCTTTAAGGCCATTCATCTTTCCCTGCATATTACTAGCCCCATCATAGCCTTGTCCACGTATTTTGGATGGACCTAATGAGTATTTCATTAGCAAAGAAAGTACTGCATCTTTCAACGACTTTGCAGATGTATCACTAACACGAACAAGACTAATAAATGGCTCGTTTACTTGGCCTTTTTTGTCAACATACCGCAAAGCAAGGGCCATTTGTTCATGGTGTGAAATATCCTTGGACTCATCAACTAATATCCCAAAATAATCTCCATCCAAGTCATCAATTATAGCTTTCACGGTCTCTTGTGCACAAGCACTCACAATATCCTTTTGAATTTTTGGCGAAGTCAGGGAGCATGTTTTAATATAACTCTATCTACGTCTGGAAGCCTATTTCCAAGCCATCCCAAAAGCCCTAGAAAAAGGCCTTTATTTTTTGAAGATTCACTTTCATCGTGACCACGAAAAGGCAATCCAAAGTCTAAGAGAAACCTTGCAACATCAATTGAGGCATTTAAACGAATTTGATATTCAGTTTTCTGTTGATCGGATTGCTTTTCAAAAGCATCTTGAATTGATTAAGATTGATTTGACAAGGCTAACATATTGTTGAAGCACTTATGGTGGAGATTACCTATTTCACCAACATGTAGATCAAATCTTTCAGTTGCTTTATTCCAACCTCTAAAGCCAGTTTTTGTGAAAGTGTCACATGTGCTTCCATTAACGTAATCATTTTTGAATAAATAGCAACATAAACAAAATGCGGCATCTTTCTTCACACTATACTCTAACCATCTACAATGCGAACCTTTAAACCAACCCGAACTAAATTGGCACATTTTCTTCCCAAATAAAGTTTTAGGAAATTTGTGATCCGGTTGGCATGGCCCTCTTTCGATGTAGTATCTTCTCACTTCATCCCGTATTCTAGGGCTATATCTATCAATGGGTATTCTCTCTCCGAGGTCGGTATTAAGTGATTTCACATCAAACTCTTCTACAAGATGGGAGGAATTATCTCTAAAACTAGAACTTGGTTGAGGAGAATTAAACCTCTTCAAAAATTTGTCCATCTCAATTCAGGTCAAGAGAACTTCATACAAAGCAACAATGCCAAGCAAAATAATATTTTTAATATAATTAATCAAAAAATAATACTAGTGTCCAATATATGTAGCTGAAATTCAACCAAACTTTCTGAGGAATAAACAATAAATTCAAAAACTAAAAGTACACCTTTTGGGGCCTTAAAATTTTTGGGGCCGAAATCAAAGGCTTTACTAGCCTTAACAAAATCAAGAAAAATTATAGAAAATTCAATGATTCAATCAAAATAGAATAGCCAAAGGTGAGAACAAGACACAAATAAGAGGCAAGCAAAACCTTCCAGTTAAGCCCCTTCTCAATCGTATTTTAAAAGAAATTATTTTAAACCCTAACTTAGAAACTAAAATTTACCATTAGAAAAGTGTAAACAAGATAAAAATTCCAAGTATAATTTTTAAAATCTTACCCAGAAAAAGATTGGTAGCTGCTTGATGCCTTGATCCTTGAAGAAAGAACGTGTGAATCTGTGATAGTGAAAATGTGGATGAAATTTATTTTGGTCGTTTAGGTTTGGCAAAAGAATGCCAAAAGAGAGAAAATGGAGTATTGCTCTTAGGCTTGTTGAAATTCTCTCAAAGAGAGAGAAAATGATAGTAGTAGATTAGTAGACTTGTTGAAATTAAATTATTAGACTTGTTGAAAAATAAAAATGATAGCAGTATGTTTTGGTCGTTTGGGTTTGGCAATTGGCAAAAGAAAGTCAAAACAGAGAAAATGGAGTAGGCTTGTTGAAATTAGATAAGTAGGCTTGTTGAAAAGGACAGTAATAGATTAGTAGGCTTGTGAAAATTCTTTGAGAGAGAAAATGGTACTAGTACGCTTGTACCAAATGATACCCAATTAAAAATACTATTTTGATTGTTGAAGTTGAGATTCGAACTTGGGCGTTTACGAAGCCTAACTACTCCACAAACCAACTCTTCTATCATATCTTTGTGACTAAGGGTGCCACATAATATATTTATAGGGGTCCGTTTTGTATTAACTTATATAAATAAAATTTATATACAATATTTTTACCGAGGCCAACGGGTGCCCGTGCGCCCAATCCCAAAGCATAGGTCCGCCCCTGAGTATTAGAGTAGGCCATTGGAGGGTGTTTTTTTTTTCTCCCCTCAGATGGAGAGTAAGATATGTATTTATAGGCCAAGAAAATGTCTAGAGTTCTATAGGCGGACAGATTTTAAATTCGGATTTTTAAAAGAAGTGTTCAAATCCGAACGTTTAGAGTTGTGGCAGGGCTTCACGTGATTTGGTCTGAGAGATACGTATGAGATCGAATCAAATCTCTGAAAATCAGTCTTTCCATCTCAGAAAATCAAATGCTAAAAATATTTTGGCCTCTTGTGTTGACTAAATCTTTTTTCAAACGAGCGAGAGAGAGAAGTCACGGTTTCTGAAAAGAAAATAAACTTACTCAAAATCGACGAGGCAAGCTTCTGCCATGGCTGAAGCTCGGCTAACTTGACAACAAAAATGGTATGAGGGTGAAGAGGATACATAGGCACAACTGAATTAGGATTAGGTTATAGGCTTGAGAAGTGGGCTGCTTGTTTGGCGAGCAGTTGGACTATACCCCCTAATGTTCGGCCGAATGGTTTGGTCTTGAGAAAAGACTTGGGCCATTCTTTCTTCAAAGCCATTTTATTTGGGCTTCTAGCTAACTCCTTTAAGTCATATTATAATATAATATTAAGTGGATATTAAAAAATATAATAGTCGTTGTTGTAATAATAATTATATTATAATATATTAAGTGGATATTAATCACTATAAAAATGTAGTAATAGTTGTCTTAATAATAATAATAATAATAATAATAATAATAATAATAATAATAATAATAATAATAATAATAATAATAATAATAATAATAATAATATCTAATGTTAGTAATAATAATAATATCTAATGTTAGTAATAATAATAATAGAAATAATAACTATAATAAAAATAAGAATACTAATTAAGTCTATCTTGGGATAACAACTATAAATAATTATTCTTAAACTATTAGTAATATCAGAAGCTTAAAGAAATAGTTTGGAAGAAAGGAGGGACAAAATTGGATGTCAACAATGGACACACATAGACCTAGTCTAGTTGCCTTGATAGAAACTAAAATGGATAGTCATATCTCCATCCTGGAAGGTTACAACTTCAAAGAAATGGTAGAAATCACAACTGAAGGCAATTCCGCTGGTATGGTTCTACCCTGGAATACGACCATAGTAAATATATACACCTGCACAAGGAATGGCCAATTCATCCATGCAATGATAGAGGTAAAACCAAAAAACCTTACTTGGCTTTTCTCTACTGTTTATGCTTGTAATAATATTAATAATAGGTTGTTATTATGGGAAGATTTTAATTATATTTATGATATGTACAAGGGACCCTGGTTAGTAACAAGTGATTTTAATGAGTTAACTAACTCCAAAGATAAATTCGGAGGAAGACCTATTAATAAAAAAAGAGCAAGTTCACTATTGAATTATTTTGAATATTGCCATCTAATGGACCTTGGGTAAAAGGGTTGTAAATATACGTGGTCTAATCATCGTAGGAAAAATAGGGGCTTAATTATGGAGAGATTAGACAGGGTTTACGCTAATAAAAAATGGTTACATGAGTTCAACAAAGTGACTGTCACCCACCTCCCTAAAGTACACTCTAACCATAACCTCATTCTTATTAATATTAACAATAAGTTAAATAAAAATAACCCATTTCTTCCTCAGGGCCCTGTGTGGTTCATGCCAATTTTGTTTAGATTTCATTTTGGTTTTGTAAGATATAGCCGGAGCCTTGTTACCGGCAAGTATTGTATTCCCCTTTTTGTATTCTAGAGGCTCTGTAGACATGTAAACTGTGGGACTCCAGTCTTATGTATATATTATGTTATGTCGGGCGTTGTAAAAGCTGCAAACTTGATAATGAATCACTCGTATGGTTTTGTTTGTTTATTGTGAAATCATTTATGATTAGTAGGATATTTGGTTAATGAGAAACAATCAACACAGGGGTAACGCGTGGGAATAAAAGGCACCCAGGTCTGCTTGACTGGGGCTACCCGGTCAGGCGCCGGTCATGTCCCTCGATTTGGGGCGTGACAAATAGAATGGAAACCTTTTGGTGTTCTCATCCCGATTTCCCTAGACTAGTTCTACATAATTGGAAAGATAATGATAATTTAGAGGGTATAGTGAAATTCCAAAAAGATGTGTTGAACTGGGAGAAGGAGACGTTTGGAAATATATTTACAAAAAAAAAAACCTTTTAAAACGTATTACTGGGATACAAAACTCTGCTATCTACCAATATAATATATTCCGAAAAAATCTAGAAATTACTCTAATAAATGACTAAGAATCTATTCTTAAAATAGAAGAGGATTATTGGAAATTGAGGTCTAGGATAAATTGGCTAAATGATGGTGATGCCAATACTAGATACATTCATATACAAGCTACAAACCGTAGAAGGAAAAATAATATTATCTTTTTTGAAAATAGTAATGGTAGCTGGATTGAAAATCAAAAGGACATTATGGATAATGTGGCAAATTACTTCCAAAACATCTCAAATACTTCTCATGAATTCACTACTTAGAATCTAGCAGCCAATAGTAGCTCTAATTTTAGAAAATTAGACTTATCATGTCTTGATAAACCTTAGGAACTATGATGTTCGAAGAGCTAAGTTTTCCTTTAAACCTACCAAGGCTCCTGGTCCTGACGGGATACACCCATTTTTTTTTTTTCCAAAAATTTTGGCCTATATTAGCTAATAAAGTGATCAATTTATGTCATCAAATATTCAATTAAAGGCAGATTTCCTGTGACCTTAACAAGACTTATGTTTGTTTAATCCCTAAATTCAACAACGCTAATAAACTACAAAAGTTTAGACCTATTAGTCTTTGTAATACCCTCCACAAAGTAATCACAAAATTATTGCTAACAGACTTAAGCCTTATCTTAGAAATATGGTTAGTGAACGCCGACCCAGCTTTATAAAATATAGACGTCCTAGTGATAATGCCATCATAATTCAGGTCCTCAAACATTTTAATGAAAAAACAAAAAAAATGAAATTGACTTCTAAAGCTAGACCTGGAAAATGCATTTGACAAATTGGAATAGTCTTTTGTCAATCAAGCACTAAGATACCATAAATTACCTCCTAATATTTTCACTCTTATTATTAATTGTATTTCTTCATCGTCCATATCAATCCTTGTTAATGGCAATACGACCAGGTACATCTGCCCTACTAGGGGTATAACGCAAGGGGCCCTATATCACCTTACATTTTTATTTTATGCATGGACTTGCTTTCAAAAAATATAGAACATCAGTTTGACACCCTACGGTGGGATCTCATTCTTTTAAATAAATAAAGCCCCCTCCCTTATCTCGTCTTTTTTTGCTGATGTTCTTACACTAGTGGGAAGGACTAATAAAAAGATAATATGGATATCTTTTACCAATTATCTGGCCTAAACATCAACAAAGCAAAGTCTAAATTACTTCAATCTACCAATTGCATGAAAGATATGAGTAACTAGATCACATCACTGTTAGATATTAAGGTCAGTGAGACTTTTGGTAACTACCTAGTGGCATTTCTCCAAAACACAAAGAGTACTTACCTCTAGTAGAGAAAATGAGGGCTAGACTTAACGTTTGGAATGCAAATTGGCTTAATATAGATAGTAGATGCACCCTTATTAAAGCCAGTGGCGGATTTATGGGGGCGCAAGGGTGTTCACCCGAACATCCTTCGCCGAAATATTACACTGTATATAGAAGGTAAAATCTATTTTTTACCTCTATATATTAAGTTTTGAACACCCTTAACACTATCCAAAAGTGTAGTTTAGTGGTCAAGTGTGTTCAAAATTTACATGAGTTCAATTTCCACTAGCTACAAATTTTTATTTTGAACACCCTTCATGAGGGTTCTGGCTCCGCCACTGATTAAAGCTTCTCTTAACACCATTCCTAATCACCAAATGCAATTGCTATTGCTCCCTAGTAGAACTTTAAAAAAAATAGACAAAATTCAAAGGGACTTCCTATGGGGCTCTACCTCTGATAAAAAAACAAAATTCACCTTATTTGTTGGGATAAGGTTATAACATCTAAGGAGATAGGAGGATTGGGAAAAACATAAAAACCTTGCCCTATTTACAAGTCTAGTGTGGAGGCTCCTAAATACTTACTCTTATTCATGGGTACGAGTTATAAGTAGTTGTTAAAGTCTTACTAAATGTACTAACAATACTCCTCACACTTGGAAGATCATCCTAAAGGGTTGGGCTTTTGCAAAAAGGCATTAGATCGCCAATAGTAAATAATCCCAATATGTCCATTTGGGATACAAATTGAATACCAAATTTTGGTTCACTAAGGAAAAATGTCATAGGCCCCATCACTAAAAAAGAAAGTGAACTCACTCTCAGAGATATTCATAGCCAGATGGAATGGAATATGTCTCACATCTCATTCAATCTTTCCAATAATATACTCAATAACATTCACTCCCTAACGACTTCTAATATCCAGGGAAAGAACATTATATGGTCTATTAATACTAGTGAAATATTTACAGCCTCCTCTTGCTACAATCTTATTGACAACAAAATTTGTTACAACCAAAATTACAAGGGCTATAAGTTTGATTGGATATGGAAGTTAGAGTGCCCAAAGAAAATCCAATTCTTTATATGAAAATATTGTCATTCTAGATTGCCTACTAGAGAATACCTTGGGAAGATAGGAGTTAACATTGATACAAATGGCCCCATTTGTAAAAAAAACTGAATCCCTTCTTCATATATTCTGAGAATGAAAAATAGCTAAAGGTTTTTGGGCATCTATATCAGTGCCCTTTATCAACCCTAGACCTCAAGAGCATTGGGTAGATTTCCTAAAAGAAAAATACACTCAAGCTCAAAACAGTGCTGCAAGTAGACAAAATATCTTTCCATCTTCCTTGTGGTCTATATGGAACAATAGGAATGACAAGAATATCAACAATACTTCTCATACGAAAAATACTAGCAAAGTTCTTAAACAGGAACATGAGTACCAGTTATTAGCCACATCAAATCATAACACTACCTCCCCTATAAAAATTCGAGTAAAATGGCACCCTTATCCTAAAGGATGGTATAAAATTAATTTTGATGGTGCTTTCTATGAAGAAAATATGCAGGGTGGCATTGGTGGACTGATTCGAAAAAACAATGGAGACCGGTTCAATGGCAATTGTGAAAGTACCTCTCCAATACGCTCAGAATTACTATCCTTTCGGCAAGCTTTACAAATACTCATCCAAATAAACTTCATGCCTTGTGAAATTGAGACAGATGCTATGGAAGTAATCCGTTTTATTGAAGAAGACTACCCAACTTACAAAAATTTGCTTGATGAATGCAGGTTCTTAATGGATAAGCTAGCAGTGAGCGGCGAGATCAAAATGAAGCATAATTTTCGTAAAGGAAACAAAGTGACACACCTCCTAGCCAAGGAAACTTTAGTACAATGCACCTCTAATATAACTAATTTTTTTAAGGAACCTCCTAATTTTGCGGGGAAATGTACCTTAAGGACAAAGAGGGTAGTTGTAATATTAGGAAAAGTACTTTATCCGCATGTAATATTTTGGCATCTCTTGAGAATGATAATGCCTAACAGCCTAAGGCATAAGACAATTATGTAACTATATTGGCCTTAAGGGGCATGTCCCCCAGGGCACTGCATGGGCTTAGTTCTATTAATATAATATCTTTTATCCTTTAAAAAAAACCTTAAAAGAAAAATTATGAATCTTTTTAAGAAATATTTATAATTACATCACAATAAGTATATTTACATATTAAATATATCTAAAATTTTTACATATATAATATCGGGTTGATTTGCTTTCGGTTTGACATTTTTTAGTTAAAACCAAACCAAATCAATTATGGTCGGGATTTTTATAAACATCGAACCAAATCAAACCAAACCATAGTCGGATTTTTTTTTCTCGATTTGACTCTGATTATTGGATTGGTACGGTTTATCGATTTTCTTTATATAGCCCTAGTATGTATACATACATTATTGTTACTACAACTTAAATATTAATTTAGCACTACATCTGCTCGAAGAAAGAAAACTAACTAATCTTTGACAACAGATGCAACTGCTGAAGAAAGAAGCTAGCAGCTAGAGTTGATGCATGAAGCTTCTCAATTTTTGTTTTTTCTTTCTCTAGGCGATTCTTTGTTCGTACAAGATGGATGGGGACAGAAAAATACAAATATGTAAATGGGATTTCTATTTAAAAGGGAATTTTACACAATAGTCACCCCCAAAACAATAAATATCCAATTTGTGATTTTTTATATTTTTATTTTTTTTATATTTGACTAGTGACTGTAATTAACTTTTAGTGGATCAGCCTAAAAATATCATGCAAAGACCAGCTTTTAAAAGAGAAACTAATTTGTCAGCCATTTTCGAATGTCAAATATGTGATATTTATTACGATCAAAATAATCAAATGTCATGCGAAAGCTAGTAAATTAAAATAAACTTTGAACGATAAATAAGACAACAAATGAAACAACCACCTAACAATATTATGAATCTTTATAAGATGTCATTTTATATATAATAAAATTCGGATACAATCATAAGCAAATTAAAAATACCAAACTTACTGAAGAAAGACAGATCGAAAAGCTTCTAAATAAAGAAGAAAAACAATAAAACAACAGCTTATATTATGCGCATTGGAAATCTTGGGGTGCATCCTTTCCACATTCGTTGAGCAACAAGCTAAGGGAAAGAGGGGCATTGAGATTAATTCCAAACACATTGGCTTGAATAGCAGTGCAAAGGCAAACAGCAGCATCAAAACCAGAAAGTCCTTGAATTAAAGAGCAACATTCAGTCTCGCCTGAGCTACTTCCAATGACACCGCGCACCAAGTCATTCAATAAGCTGGCACACACTTTTAGCGTACGTGTGTCTGTAGGGCATGAGGCATTAGTGGAACTAACCATAGTGAAGAAGAGAATGGTCAATGTGAGAAGAAGGGCAATGGAGGATGCAGCAGACTTAGCCATTTTTCAGTGTTAATTAGCACTCCCAACTATTGAATATGGTTAATGAAGTGAAAATGCTATTTGCTTGGTGTTAATAAAGTAGTGGGTATTTATGGATGGAAATATCCTGAATATATTTGCATTTATTACTTCAATAATGTCATACTAATGAAGAAAATTGGGAGAGGCTCATGTGAATAGAGAATATCTACACAACCTGGCAAAATTAAGATTAAGCCATGATAAATATTTTTGTTCAAATCCAAGATCTGTATCCCATCAACATCAATATTTTTTTTTGTTCGATCGGCTTGGAAACATATTCCCAAGTACTACGTACGTAATTAATTTCAAATTTTCCTTCGAAACAAGAAAAAGGCAATGTTGCGATTGATGCGTATAAACATCGTCCAGCTACAGTTAAATTCTTCTCTTTATTTATTTATTTTTTTTTTCCGTTACCGCATGCTATATTGATTTGTAATAAAGCAAACTTACCAAAACAACAAAGTAATTGCTTCCACAGCAGGACAATATATTATACCGTAAACAATGGCACGCGGAAATAATTAAGATTAAGCCGTGATACAAAAGTGATTAACGAATTCAATAATCAAGCTTAATAAATAATAACGTGCTAATCAGAAAGGAACAACCTTTGATCGTGGCTTCGTGGGTCCGTTGACTTAGAAGAGAACAATTACTTTTTTTTTAAATGACTTAATTTTAATATCAGCTCTTCGAACATTAAATAGTGCTAATTAAACAGAAAACTAACTGAGAATCTGAATCAAACAACAACAATATACCCAGTAATTTCTCATATCATAGGGTATGGAGATGATAGTGTGTACGCAGACCTTAACTTTACCTTGTGAGGATAGAGTAGGTTATTTCTAATATATTATCGTCTCAGCACTTTCCTCACTAAGTTTGCTCTAACTTCTCTCTAACTTCTCTCTAGTTTCCATTACGAAAACAAAATACACACGCAACAATGAATTCAACATCCTTCAGCAACCAATCTGAACAAGAGGAAGATCTACTCCGTTGCAGCACCAACAAATCAAAAGATGACAGACCACACAACATTCCTCAACAAGTTACAAAGATGTTCTTAATGCATCACCTCCTTCTTCATTTTATGGAAGCCCCACCGACTCCCTACTTAAACTATCTCTCACTAACGAACTCGAAAATCCAACCAATCAGTACCCCAACTTCATTCCAATAACCGCAACAGACAAAGCAAGATTGTATAAACCTTGGACTCAATCTATTATCATTAAACTCTTAGGGCCTAAAATTTCTTATAACCAACTAAAAAACAAAGTAACCACCCTTTGGAAATTAAATGAACCTCTTAATCTCATAGATCTGGGATATGACTATTACCTAGTCAAACTCCTCTCCTCTACCAATTATCAAAAAATACTACATCAAAGACCCTGGTTTATAGGTTCACAATACCTGTCCATTCAACAGTGACAACCAAAATTTAATCCTGCGCACACACACCACAACTATGCCACAATATGGATCCGATTACAAAAATTACCAATTGAGTTCTATGATCTTCGAATCCTCTCTAAAATAGGAAATCACATAGGCATCCTGCTTAAAATTGATAACTGCACTACTTCTACTACTAGAGGACGTTATGCAAGATTATGTATCCTAACACCAATTGATAAACAATTACAGACTGAAATAATGCTTGGTACTCACTTTCAAAATTTTTTTTACACCAAACACCACTATGCCTTACTTGTGGTTACCTAGGACACACTGCCACACTGCAACACTTTGCCCTCGTTCACCAACTACCCCTTCTCCACCCAATCAAACTACACCTATTCCTAACCCTACACTACAAGACATCCCCTGGAAGACTGTCACCTACTCCAAACACTCCAAGCAAAACAATAACCCAAACACCCCCATGGGCCATAACCAACAGGCCAATAACGAGCCCAAACATTCCACGGATGCCAACTTGGCCCAATACAATACACCTCCGGAAAAGACACCTCCTATGCCAACCCATAATCGTTTCTCATTTGATAACCATCCCACCCTTACCTTACTAAATCTTCCAAATCAGACCCCTACCCCACTTCTCACACACTAAAACAACAAATTCCAATGAAGAACTCTCTCTGCAGCACACTCAATCTGACTATCTATTAGCCCAACCACCCAAACTAACCAATTCCAATCACTATAACCCCTACCATTAACCTTCACCACTCAAACCCTAAACAACACTCTACATCCACTGCAATGATCACTTCTCATGCACACCTTACTGCCGCAACCATACCACTGAATTTCTTAACACTTTTAATCGTATAAAAAACAAGCCTACCCAACCTATACAAGAAAAAACCAATGCAACTACCTCCATAAGCCACATGGAAACGGATACCACGCCTTCTCCCACTACATACCCTACACCTAATCCAACCACTACATTTTGCCATGCAGTAAACTCCATTCCCTTTCATCCTTCTACTACACTGCAACACGTTACCACACCATTACTGGAGAAATCTACAAAGGCGGCAAATATATTGGAAAACAATGACAATTTTCATGGTAAACTACACCATGCATCATTATATACTCCTACACACACACTACAAATACCACCCCAATAATTACTATCTCCAACTCCACCTTCACAACAACTCCATCAACCTCATCATGCATCTATTCAACAACAATCATCAACACCCATGGCCTCCTCCCAGGCAACTCAACTACACCCAAAACAATTACTACCTCATTCTACCACCACCGATCATTCACCTCATTCCCACCCCCTCGCACTTACCACCTCCAATGAATCACCACCACATTCTTCCTCCCCCGATGCTCATCTCCCAAATTCAACCACCTTTACCCACGATCGAACTTCCACTACCACCCATTTCTTTGAACCTCCTCGGTTCAACCAACATCTCACCACACTTCTCAACTACACCGACCTCATGATGACTTTCATTAAAGATGGATAGCCAGATCCCATCCCCCACGACCATCTCATGCAAATACTACACCTCCAAGAAGTCACCACAACAGAAATCCAAACCCTACTGAATCAATTTCTCAACTGGGTGCAATTGTTACCTCCAACTCACCCTGCATGTCCTACACTCCAACACCTCACCTATTAGCCCAACTTCAACGAACCACACAACCATCCTCAACCACCTCTACCACCACCACATCAAATCCCTGAACTATTTCCACCAATACTGTACCACACCCACCAACGCCCTCACCCTCTCCTCTACTAACTCCACCACCACTCTCACCGCCTTTGGAGGAAACTGCACCCTGATACCAGAACCGATACAAAACATGGGAGAGACATTTATGGAGACTCTTCATTTGAATGACCCACTGACTATTTCCATGCACGCCAATGTCGACAGAAGATATCTCATTCAAGCACCAACAAATTTGGAGACAACCTCCTTGAATATTCGCCTAGACCCCTCCTCTATGGACCAACGTTATGTCATCCTCATGATCCCCATACTACAAGATCCACCACATCTACCAGAAGTGCCTCAGAACAATTAACTCAACATGCAACTGTGCATATCATTAATCTCAGGAGGGAGTCCCACCACACCACTTCGTAATTTTATGAAAATCATGATTTGGAACTGTAAAGGAGCCCATGGCTCTGATTTTCGTCGCAACTTAAGCTTCTTACTGGACTGGAATAACCCCACTATCATATGTCTTACTGAAAAAAGAATGGAAGATCATGCTTCACTACAGCAATCCTTCAATTTTACTGACCTTGTACAGGTTTCTGCACAAGGTTATTCGGGAGGTATTTGTGTGATTTGGCATTTAGATGCCCTTACTGTTGATCCACAAGTCATTACTGCGCTGGAGATACATGCTACAGTCCAGGTAATCAACTTCCCAACACCCTGGATACTCTCAGTTATATATGCTAGCACTTTCTATCCAAATAGACAAACACTATGGCAAAATTTACAAACTTTTGCCTCTACTCATAACCAACCTTAGGTATTATGTGGAGACTTCAATGAAGTCACCTCCAGTATAGAAAAATTTGGAGGGAACTGATAACTATGAATTTTGCATGCTTTTAGAGCCCTTCTTGCCCGAGCTTTGTGCATAAAATGTGTTAAACTGGCCCTGATTTGCTTACAAGTGCGCTATTTTGCAGGTTTGAGCAACAAAAGGACGAATACCGTCACATCGGCTCCAAAAGGAGTGAAACCGGCTAAGCATCAAATGAAGAAGTAGAAGGACACGAAAGGAACCTGCGCGGACAGCACTGTTCTGTTGTACGGCCGCACAAGGTGATTTAGAGAAGAGACAGGGATCATCTTCAACTGTGCGGACCGCACTGATTTGGTGAGCGGCCGCGCAGAAAGGTTCAGAGAGGTCAAGATTCAAAAGCAATCCACGCGGACCGTGTCCATCTTCATGCGGTCCGCAACGATGAAGACCAGAGAAGAGAAAAATTCAAGGCAAAGTCCCACGCGGCCGCGTGTCAAAACAGTGCGGCCCGCGTGGGTGAAGATTCAGAGAGTTCGCATTCGGGAGAATTACACAGTGCGGCCGCACTCCATTTCTACGCGGTCCACGTTGCTGAGCCTACGCGGCCGCGTAACTAGTACGCGGTCCGCATGACATGCCCAGGTGCTAGCTTATCTAAAGACCAAATGCCCTACGCGACCGCACGTCAAAAGTGTGCGGTCCGCGTGAAACCCTCAGGGGTATTTTTGTCCAGAAATTTCTGTACAGTATAAATAGCTTCTTTTACTTTTTTAGGATATGTCAGATATTAGATACGAATAGCTGAGCTCGTGGGCAAATATTTACGCCTATTTTGGGAAATTTTCTTAGTCTTTTATCATTGAAACTTCTAGATTTAATTTGTAATCAATTATTATGTCAATTTCATCTTTAATTTCTTCATTTTCTTCATTGTTCATGGCTAGCTAAACCCATAGCTAGGGTTGTAGCTCAACCCTAATGTGGGTAATTAATGGGTTAGATTATTTAATACTTAGATGATTGTGGGTGTTAGGATTTGGGTTGATTGAATGTTTTTCATTTGGATTTTGTGGTTGCAAACACTAAATCTAGTTTTGTGGGTTTGGGCTCTTCTTGAGAAAGAGAGTCTAAAACTTCTCAATCAATCCCAACAAGGATTTGGGATGGACCCATGAGAATGGTAGTCCCGAGTAACGGGTAAAAACCTCGAGAAAGTAATTACCCAACATGAACCTAAAGTTGCTTGGGCAAATTAGCCTACCCAATTGGTCTCGAGAGAGTCAATTGGGCAAAATTGTTCTCTCTACCAAGAGGTGTGAGAATGAATGCATAGAGCAACGGTTATCCAAAAATCCCATCATATCATCTTTGTATTGAATTTCATTACCCGTTAGTTATCCACCTAGGTAAATGCTACTACCCTAGTCCTTTTACTACTTGCATTACACCTTTAAATCATCCTTAACATAATATCAAAGAAAATATAGTAGGGCAGGAACCCTATTAATATGAACCGTACAAATGCTTTTAACAATTGCCTTAATACAATAAAAATGATTGACCTTGGTTTTACGGGTTCGCGTTATACTTGGACAAATTTACGCCATCGTCCAAATCACCTTATCTTAGAAAGACTAGATATGTTCTTCGCTAATGAACAATGTCTTACTCTATTCTCTAACTCCAGTGTTAGTCATCTACCTCAAATACACTCCGACCACTGCCCTCTAGTTTTAAATCTAACTAAAGCAACCTCCAGACCTTCTTTCAACTTTAGACTTGAAACCATGTGGTTCAACCACCCTGACTTTTCCAACATTGTTCAAACTCATTGGGCTACTAATGATCATTACGATCAAGCATTAGAAAATTTTGTCACTCATACTAAGTACTGGAATAAACATTCGTTTGGCAATATTTTTTACAAAATACGTATTATTTTAGCTAGATTACAAGGTATTCAAAACATGAACCCTTCTCTTAAAAATAGCTTTCATTATAACCTTGAAAACCAACTCCTTACTAACCTTAACACCATTCTAAAACACGAGGAGGATTTTTGGAAACTAAAGTCACGTATACAATGGTTAAATCATGGAGACGCTAACACTAGATTCTTCCACATATCTACCACTCAATGACACAGAAGAAATCGTACCTTAGGTCTACATGACACTGTAGGAAATTGGACTTTTGATACCTATTCAATACATTCAATTATTCGAAACAACATTCAATCTACTTACACCACCCAACTAACCCTAAGTACTGACTTGCCTCCTATATTATCATGCAATTATCTCATTTCCACACAACAATCTTCACTGACCAAACCCCTCACTAAAATGGAAATTACCGCTGCTATCAACTCCTTCAAACCCTATAAATCTCCTGGCCCGGATGGTCTCCACCCTATCTTCTTCCCAAAATACTAGCAATCTACCAAACAAGCTGTTATCCGCACTTACTCCCAAGCTTTTCACACTGCTTCCATTCCTTCTATTCTTAACCACACTTACCTTACTCTTATACCAAAAATAAAACACCCTGCTCATATCCACCATATCGCCCTATAGGACTATGTAACACTATTTTTAAAGTAATTCTAAAGATCATAATCTCTAGGATGCGTCCTTTTTTTCCATCCCAAATTAATCCCATGAAATGTAGTTTTTTCCCCGGTCGTCGAGCAGTGGATAATGCTATCATTGTCCAAGAGGCCTTGCATTCTTTCCGCAAAACCAAAGGCATTTGCTAAAATGATGATTAAAATTGACTTGGAGCGCGCTTTTGATCGCCTTGAGTGGTCATTCATTAGATATTCCTTACGTCGTCTCAATTTCCACCACATTTTGTCCAACTCATCATGTCGTGCATTACTACCTCCTCCATTGGAATTCTTATTAACGATAAGCCTACTCTAGTTTTCCAACCTTCACGGTGTATTAGACAAGGAGATCCTCTTTCGCCCTACTTATTTATTATATGGAATCTCTATCACAACTTATAGAGGAGGCTGTACTCCAAAAACACTAGGTTCCTTTAAAGTTGGCACGATAGGGACCCCACATATCGCATCTCTTGTTCGCGGATAATATCGTTCTCTTTTTCCAAAGCAGACACTCAAACTACTCATACCATTCTTAATATTTTTAACGACATTGGCAATCAATCTGGCCAATGTATTAATTTCACAAAATCCAAAATACTCTTCTCACGTAATACGCACCCTGATACCATATCCTCCCTTACTACCATTCTCCATATTCGTGCGGCCTCCACCTTTGGAAAATATTTAGGTTTCCCCATGACAAACATGCACCCTAAATCTTCTGACTACCAATACATACTGGATCGAATGTACGTATTATCGAATGCAAGGTTGGAAAACAAAATTTCTTAACAAAGCAGGATGTACTACTCTTATTCGATAAGTTATTAATGCAATCCCAATGTATGCTATGCAAAACCATATCCTCCCACACAAACTCCAAACCAACATAGACAAAATTCAACGTAATTTTCTGTGGGGCTCCACGACCCATCATCATAAACTTCATTTACTCAATTAGAACACAGTCACTGCCCCCAAACAATACGGAGGATTGGGATTACAACAAGCTTACCCTAAAAATTTGGCCTTATTAACGAGCCTTCTTTGGAGGTTTGCCACAAATTCTTAACAACTTTGGACTCAAATACTCCAAGACAAATACTTCACCCCTCGTAACATACCCCTCATACTAGAAATTATATTACCAAACCCCATGACTCCCTTACTTGGAAAAGTCTTACCAGAGCACTTCCTCTCTGCCGGCGTGGTACCGCTTGGACAATAAAGGGTGGATCCAAAATCAACCTCTGGCATGATCAATGGATAACCCCACAATTCTCATTAAGACAACTTATACAAGGACCCCTTCTTGCCCATAAGGATTCACTCCCCCTTAGTCACATTTTCTCCCCCCCCCCCCCACTTTTTGTGACGACCCAAAGGGTCATCACCTATTTTTCTCATTTGTTCCGGACTTTAGAGGCCTTAAAAACCTCAATTTATATTGCCTCGATTTACGTGCATAGTTCGGGCATGTAGCCAAAAAAAATTTGTGTTAGAATATGTGAATTCTATGGAAAATTTGAAGAAATTTGATATTAATATTGATATAGTTGGCATTGGTCAATATTTTTGGTAAATGGACTCGGACCTGAGATCGGACGGTCCCAGAAGGTCCGTAGGAAAATATGGGAATTGGCCATACGTCCAGAGTCGAATTATGAGGCCTAGAGCCCAAGATATGATTTTTTCTGTTAAATTGTTTTTGCTAAAATTATTAAATGAAAATGGATTAAAACACCATGGTATCGGGCTCGTATTTTGGTTCCGACGCCCGGTACAAGTTTTAAATATTATTTAAGTACTTACTTCAAAGTTTAATGGCATTTGAACGTCGTTTGATGTGTTCTGAACCATGAGTTCCAAATTTGAATGTTTATGAAGTTTAAAAGAAGAAATCATGAATTTGAGGCTTGATTCTATGAAAATGATGTTATATTGGCGATTTGATCGCGCGAGCAAGTTCGTAGTATGTTTTTGAGGTTGTGTGCATGTTTGGTTTGGATCCCGAGGGCTCGGGCGAAGATTTGATAGGCCGTTAGAGCAGATTTTGAAAAATAACACAACTGGTATTTTTCCCCAGCTGGTATCTTCACAATTGCGAAGAATTACTCGCAATTGCGAAAGTTCCCAGAAACAGCCTAGGTTCGCAAAAGCGAACAATAATTTGCAAATGCTAAAAGGCCCTTGAATGGTCTTGGTTCGCAAATGCGAACAATAGATCACAAATGCGATGATGCGCAGAAACCCTTGGGTTCGCAAATGTGAACTATATATCGCAAATGCGAGGATGTCAGGGAAAGCATAGGTTCGCAAATGCGACACCCGCAGTCAGGACCTGCTATGTTCGCAATTGCGAACAAATGTTTGCAATTCCCATATCCGCAATTGTGAAATCTGATACTTAAACGAATTTTAAACCCTTTTTCACCATTTTTTCAAAACCCAACACACCACACACGATTTTTCAAGAGAAATATCACTCCAAATCACTTGTAAGTCTATTTTTACTTAACTCTTTCAATTCCTAACATCATTAAACATGTTTTCCATGAGAAATCAAAAGGTTTCATGGTTGAAATTGTTGTTTTTTGGTAGAACCTAGGTTTTTCATAAATTGGGGAATTGGACCTCGATTTGGGGTCCGATTTTGTAATAAATCATATAATTGAACTCGTGAGGGAATGGGTAACCGGATTTTGGTCTAAACCCCGAGTTTCGACAATGTGGGATCGGGGGAATTTTGGGAAATTTTGGGTTAAACTTCGAGAAAACCATTTTTATGCATCCAAACCAATTTACATAGTATTTAATAAAGTAATTGAACCAATTATGATTAGATTCGAGCAAGTTGAAGGTTGAAATTCGATGTAAATTGATAGTTGAAGGTTAATTGGACTTCACGGCTTGATGTAAGTGTTTGATCTATCCTACCTTGATGGAATAGGATTGAATGTGCTAATTTCTATGTGATCGAGTGCGGTGTATAGGCTGTGGTGACGAGCATCTATACACTGGCATCTAGCATGATCATGAGTCGTTTGTTGACATATATTGTGAGTTAATGTGGAATGTTTTTAAGTCATATTCTTGAACCCTTGCCGGGTTGTGAAGTTGATAATTGTTTCCCTTGATGGGACTTTACTGTGATGATTATTGTTTCCCTTGCCGGGACTTTACTGTGATGATTATTGTTTCCCTTGCCGGGACGGTTCATATTAATTGTTTCATTCTTTTGCCCTTAAATGTGATTGTTATTTGGGTGAGGAAAAGTGATAATGCGCGAAGGGTGATACCGTGCCATTTTTACTTATGTTCACACGAAGGATCATTCCATGCCTTGTTTTACTGATTATGCACGAAGGATCATTCCGTGCCATGTTTATGATTATGCACGAAGGAACATTCCGTGCCATTGTTATTTAAACCATGCACAAAGGATCATGCCGTGCCATGGATGTGAGGATGCGAGTAAAAGCACGAAGGGTGATGCCGTGCACTTTTATTTGCTTATTTGGTGAGGATGAGAGTAAAAGAATGAAGGGTGATGCCATGCACTTTTATGTGATTATTTGGTGAGGATGAGAGTAAAAGCACGAAGGGTGATGTCGTGCAACCACTTTAATTTTCTTGTTTTGGTGATAACTGTTTTTACTACACTCTGATTCTCTTTACTGATTTATTATGTGTTGCTGACTGTGTTCCCCCCAGCATGATACCTCCTTTGTTAGTTGTGTTATTCGATAATTATGTTATTTTGTGGTATATACATTATATAGAACTGCACAAGTTTATGTGAGTGTCTGGTCCTAGGCTTGTCACTACTTCGCCGGGATAGGCCAGGCACTTACCAGCACATGGGGTCGGATTGTGCTGATACTACACTTTTGTGCATTTTTGCACAGGTCTAGGTTTTGAGCAGGAGCAGCAGCAGTAGACTACTAGTGGGATTTCTGTACTTCCGAGACCAGGGTAGCTTCCAGGCATCCGCAGGCCCGGCATCTCCTCTATTTGTTTTTTTGTTGTTGTTGTGGTCTCATTGTTCCGAGATATACGGTTGTTAATTATTTTCTTTAAGACCATTATGTGTAGTTATTCCATAGTAGTTCGTGAGTTGGTGACTCCACATCTTGGGTAGAGGATTTATGACAATTGCTTTACATTATTATTATTCATCTCTTATTCGAAAGACTTCCACATTTAAAAATTGAGTAATTATTTCTTGCTATTAAATATGAGAACAAAAGTGTTGGTATGAACAGGAATATATTGAGTGAATTTGCTTGCCTAGCTACCACGAGTAGGTGCCATCACGATCCCGATGGTAGGGGAAATCTGGGTCGTGACAAGTTGGTATCAGAGCTCTATGTTACATAGGTCTCACCACTCACGAACAAGCTTAGTAGAGTTTGAGGGGTAGGTACGGAGACATCTGTACTTGTCCTCCAGAGTCTATTGAGTTAGGAAAAAAGTCTCTCATTTGTTCCTTCTTGTCGTGCGATTTGTTCCTCAAATACTGATTGAATTTCTACTATGTCCTTTCACAGATGGTGAGGACACGCGCTTCTTCATCCGCTGATCAGCAGCCTGAGCCCCAGGCAGCTCCCGCGAGGGGCATGGGCCGAGGCTGTGTTGGAGGTTGTGGTAGGGGCACAGCTCAGCCCCAGGGAGCGATTCCAGATGTGGAGCCTCATGTTGAGATTGGTGAGAAGGTTTCAGCCCAGCAGCTCCAGTGGGCCCAGATCAGGTCCTAGGGGAGGTCTTATTTACCCCGGATCTTCAGGTGGCTCTGCTCAGAATAGCAGGTTTTATGGACAGTGTCTCCAGAGCAGGCTTATTACCAGTTGCACCAGCCATTTCTCAGGCTGGAGGAGGGGTCCAGACTCCTGTTGCACGTACTCCGGAGCTAGTAGCTCCCCAGCCTCAGGCACCAGTAGTTCAGCCAGCAGTGGCGACTCAGTCAGGCACTACAGCTCAGGCCGGAGATGGAGCGGCTATGACCTCTGATGCTTTATGGAGACTTGATCGGTTCTCCAAGGTTTTTACCACAACTTTCAGCGGTGCCATATCAGAGGATCCCCAGGACTTCTTATTTAGTTGCCATGAGATTCTCAAGACTATAGGAATAATGGAATCCAATGGGGTTAATTTCTGCACATTCAGGCTTTCAGGATCCGCCAAGACTTGGTGGAGAGATATATGTTTGACTCGGCCAGCAGGGTCCCCGGCTTTAACATGGGACCAGTTTGCGGAGTTATTTCTGGAGAACTTTCTCCCTGTTACCCAGCGGGAGGCAGCTCGGAGGTAGTTTGAGCACCTCTAGCAGGATTCTATGACTGTTACCCAGTATGAGACGAGGTTTGTTGATTTGGCACGTCATACAGTTGTGATACTCCCCACACATCGGGAGAGGGTCCGCAGGTTTATAGATGGGCTAAATCAGCCGATCCGACTTCAGATGGCTATGGGAGTTGGGAGTGACATATCTTTTTAGGAGGCGGCTAATGTGGCTCGGGTTGAGATGGCTCTTGCTCGGGGAGGTGGTTATCCTTCAGACAAGAGGCCCATTCTGGCAGATTTAGTGGTACTTCTTCTGGAGGCAGGGATTCTTATGATAGGGGCAAGTCTTCCACGCCTTTTCAGTCAGCACTCCAGGCTTTGCAGGGTGGTCCAGGAGATCGTGGGGTTCATGAGAAGTATTCAGATAAGCCTCAACCTCTTTAGAGTGTTCGTGGGGGCCATTCAGGTCATCAGGGCCAGCAGTCCCAGCAACCAAAATGTTGTTACGGTTGTGGTGACCCAGGTCATCTTGTCAAGTTTGCCCTCGAGCAGTGGGCAACACTCAGCAGCTGGTTCCTCGCCCCATGATCCAGACCCCAGCTGACCCACAGCCTGCCTAGCCAGCCAGAGGCGGGGGTAGAGATCGTAGAGGTGGAGGTGGAGACCATCCCGCCAGAGGTAGAGGTCATCCAGTAGATGACCGTCCGAGAGACGTAGCTCAGAGGGGAGGTGCCGATCCCCGATTTTATGCTTTACCAGCTAGGCTAGAGGCAGAGGCATCAGATGCTGTGATTACAGGTACCATTCTGGTTTGTGATAGAGGTGCTTCAATATTATTTTACCCTGGGTCTACATATTCATATGTGTCTTCCTACTTTGCACCATAACTGGCCATGCCTATGTGACGACCCAAAGAGTCATCACCTATTTTCCTCACTTGTTCCGTGCTCCCGAGGCCTTGAAAACCTCATTTTATGTGGCTTTGATTTACGTGCATAATACAGGCATGTAGCCGGAAAGATTTTGTGATAGAATATGTGAATTCTATGAAATATTTGAAGAAAAGTAATATTAATATTGATATAGTTGACTTCGGTCAACATTTTTGGTAAACGGACCCGGACCCGAGATCGGACGATCTTGAAAGGTCCGTAGGAAAATATGGTACTCGGGCTTGCGTCAGGAGTCGAATTCTGAGGCCTAGAGCCCAAGATATGAATTTTTCTGTTAAATTATTTTTGCTGAAATTATTAAATGAATATGGATTAAAAGACCATGATATCGGGCTCGTATGTTGGTTCTGATGCTCGGTACAAGTCTTAAATATTATATGAGTGCTTTCTGCAAAGTTTGACGATATTTGGATGTCGTTTGAAGTGTTTTGAACCTTGAGTTCCAAATTTGAAAGTTAATGAAGTTAAAGGAAGATAATCATGAACTTGAGGCTTGATTTGATGAAAACGATGTTATATTGGCGATTTGATCGCACGAGCAAGTTTGTAATATGTTTATGAAGTTGTGTGTATGTTTGGTTTGGAGCCCGTGGGCTCGGGTAAAGATTTGATAGGCAGTTGGAGCAAATTCTAAAAAATAACGCAGCTGGTATTTTCACCCAGCTGGTATCTTCGCAATTGCGAAGAATTTCTCACAATTGTGAGAAGACACAGATTAGCCTTGGTTCGCAAATGCGAACCAACCTTCGCAAATGCGAAGGTGGCAGGAAATCGCCTAAGCTCGCAAATGCGAGTAAAGCCTCGCAAATGCGAGGACCACAGTGTTTCAGCCATGTTCGCAAATGCGATGCTGGCAGGCCTGGGCTAGAGTTTGCAAATGCGAATGATTTCTCACAAATGCGAGGGAAACAGTCCCAAAACTGGCTATGTTCGCAATTCCCATAACCACAGCTGTGCAATCTGATATTTAAACGAATTTTTCACCTCTTTTCTTCATTCTTTCAAAACCCAACACACCACACACGATTATCCAAGAGCAAAATCACTCCAAAACACTTGTAAGTCACTTTTTACTTAATTCTTTCAATTCCTAACATCATTAAACATGTTTTCAAGAGAAATTAAAGGTTTTCATGGTAGAAATTCTTGTTTTTGGGTAGAACCTAGGTTTTTCATGAATTGGAGAATTTGGACCTCGATTTGAGGTTCAATTTTGAAACAAATTATATATTTAAACTCGTGAGAGAATGGGTAACCGGATTTTGGTCCGAACCCCGAGTTCTGACCACATGCGACTAGGGGCATTTTGGGAAATTTTGGGGTAAACTTTGAGAAAACCACTTTTAAGCATCCAAACTAAGTTATATAGTATTTATTAATGTAATTTAATCAATTGTGATTAGATTCGAGTAAGTAGAAAGCTGAAATTCGAGGTAAAGCTATAGTTGAAGGATAAATTGAACTTCAGGGCTAGAGGTAAGTGTTTGATCTATCCTAGCTTGAGGGAATAGGGTTTATGTGCTAATTGCTCTGTGATCGAGTGTGGTGTATGGGTTGTGGTGACGAGCATCCATACACTGGTGTCTAGCATGACCATAAGTCGTTTGTCGATATCTATTGTGGGATGTTTTTAAGATTAAATCTTGCACCCTTGCCGGGTTATGAAATTGATTATTGTTTTCCCTTGCCGGGACTTTATTGTGAAGTTGATTATTATTTCCCTTGCCGGGACTTTACTGTGATGATAATTGTGTCCCTTGCCGGGACGGTTCATGTTAATTATTTCATTCTTTTGCCCTTAAATGTGATTGTTATTTGGGCGAGGAAGAGTGATAATGCACGAAGGGTGATGCCGTGCCTTGTTTATTGATTATGCACGAAGGATCATGCCGTGCCTTGTTTATTGATTATGCACAAAGGGCAATGCCGTGCCTTATTTTATTGATTATGCACGAAGGATCATGACGTGCCTTATTTTATTGATTATGCACGAAGGGTAATGACGTGCCTTATTTTATTGATTATGCACGAAGGATCATGTCGTGCCGTTGTTATTTATACCATGCACGAAGGATCATGTCGTGCCATGGATGTGAGGGTGAGATTAAAAGCATGAAGGGTGATGCCGTACACTTTTATTTGCTTATTTGATGAGGATGAGAGTAAAAGCACGAAGGGTAATGACGTGCACTTTTATGTGATTATTTGGTGAGGATGAGAGTAAAAGCACGAAGGGTGATGCCGTGCAACCACTTTAATTTTTTTGTTTTGGTGATAACTATTTTTACTACACTCTGATTCTCTTTACTGATTTATTATGTGTTACTGATTGTGTTCCCCCAGCATGATACATCCTTTGTTAGTTGTGTTATTCGATAATTCTGTTATTTTGTGGTATATACATTATATAGAATAACATAGGTTTATGTGAGTGTCTGGTCCTTGGCTTGTCATTACTTCGCCGGGATATGCCAGGCACTTACAGCACATGTGGTCGGATTGTGCTGATACTACACTTCTATGCGTTTTTGCACAGATCTAGGTTTTGAGCAGGAGCATGAGTAGCAACAGTAGAGTACTAGTGAGATTTCTGTACTTCCGAGACCGAGGTAGCTTGCAGGCGTCTGTAGGCCCGGTGTCTCCTCTATTTATTTTTTTGTTGTTGCTCTGGTCTCATTGTTCCGAGACAGACAATTGTTAACTATTTTCTTTGAGACCATTATGTGAAGTTATTCCTTAGTAGTTCGTGAGTTCGTGACTCCACATCTTGGGTAGAGGATTTATGTCAGTTGCTTTACATTATTATTATTCATCTCTTATTCGAAAGACTTCTGCAGTTAAAAATTGAGTAATTATTTCTTGCTATTAAATATGAGAACAAAAGTGTTGGTATGAACATGAATATGTTGAGTGAATTGGCTTGCCTAGCTACCACGAGTAGGCGCCATCACGATCCCGATGGTGGGAGAAATCCGGGTCGTGATACTTTTTCATCTTTCCTCACTCTCCTTCCACCTCCCCCACCACATTCAATCACTCATCACCAACACTATCCCTAACACTCGTGTCACAGCGGAAGATACACCACATTGGCATCCCACCTCCCATGGACATTTCAACACCTCATCATCATACAAACTTCTAACATATGCACAACCTCACTTTCCACAACTCTTTGCCCATTCTTGGGTATGACACTTCCCTACTCTTAATAAACTCAAACATTTCCTTTGGCTACTACTCCACCAAGCATTACCCATAAAAATTTTTCTATCCGCTCGCAAAATTACACAACACACTTATTGTCCCTTTTGTTTCCATGATACTGAAGACCTACTACACATCTTCACGGCATGCCCCCCTGCCCTACATATATGGCAACATTATGTAATACTCATCCCAATGCACAACCATATCCGATGGGTAAAAATACGTGCACTTCCAATACTTCCATTAACATCGCATCACAACACCACGTACCTCTATTACCTCTCTCTACCCTTGCCCCATTTATATTATGGCACCTTTGTCTCAACCGTAATCACAACCTATTCCACCATGACACAAGACTTTTAAATCCTACACTTATCCCATCCAAACTGCTGAATATACCTATCTCTCAACTAATACTAACCACTCATCATCTCGGATCACCACCTGGGTAAAATGGATGTTACCTCCATCACCAAAGTATAAAGTCAACATCGATGGATCCTATGATCCACACACTCACCATGGAGGGATTGGAGGGGTGATTCGGAACCATGAAGGTCAATGGATGCTTGGCTACTCTAAACTATTGTATCACACTACAGTCCTTCAAGTAGAACTCACTGCCCTCCCTCAAGGCCTTCAACTTGCTCTTGCTCATCACTTCCTCCCACTCACAGTGGAATCCGACTCCCAAGTTCTTATCTCTCCGCTCCCACATGATAACCAGAAGTACTAACATCTTTTTTCTGATCGCAGGTTGATGATGCATGACCTATCTGTGCGCCAGCTCGACCATATCCACATGGAGGGTAAAACTGTTGCAGATGCTCTTGCGCATTTTGGGAAGAACTTATGTTTACATATGCATACTGATGTACTCCTTTTGGATACCCTCCCCCACCCCCCCACCCCTCCCCCCCACATTTTGTATTACGCTACTCATTTTTGGACTCCATGGGCAATGGAACTATACATTCCTTCCGTTCTATGTTGTAATATTTTAAATATATAAAAAGCTTGTTCACGGCAAAAAAAAAAAAAAAAAGGAAGAGTAGTATAGGCTCCCTCTTCAATTTTTGCATATTGACTCTTTAATCGTGGAGGTTTAGGTCCATGTCCCCTTCCTTTTTGTAATTTTTATTTCTTGTGAATAGATATGGTAGGGGTCGAGCCTAACCCAACAGCAATGGCGCAATGCCTCGGTGGTGGTTTTAAAATTTTAAAGAAAAAACCATATATGTCATGTTTGGTTTTTGCTTATTAGATGCCTTCTCCTATAAAAGCTACATGCAAAATAAAAAATTAACTTATGAATGCATTTCACCTGTTACAAGAGTTTGCTTGCGATAATTAGATTGATAATTCAGAACTAAGCAACCAATGATACAATCAACCCCATTCGAAATTATTTTGTGAATATAAGGAGTTCTTTTTCAAGGAATTGGGTCATGTTTTTCTTTGTTAAATGTTCTAATTCTTCTGTATAATATGAAACTGTGAAGTACGTACAATATGAGTAAACAAGAAGAAGGAACTGTCCTCTCACGTTCTTTGAAAATAAACAAATAGCACAGTGAATCATGTGGTTTAACAAATATTCAAAATCCAAGCTGCAAATTAATTAGTACTTATAGTTTAGGACATAATTTGACCAGATACGCGTGTTTACTATAGAATATAAACGAAATTGAATGAGTTATTTTATTGGACACATCCAACAATATAATATCCGTGAATTTGTATCAGTTGTTCAATGATAAAGAGAATATTTGCGCTTGATCTTTTAGATCTCATATACTGGCCATGAGCCACGATTTATCCATACCATGTAATATTTGAAAGATTAATTAAGAGCACTCTCTACGTGACTTGATATATTATAAAGATTTCTTGTCCGTGATAAAAATTTCTTTTTTTGGTAACAAACAAAAATATTATTATATTATGCGCCCTTACAAAATGTGAGTGTGTCACGATCCGGATTTTCCCCCAACATCGGGATCGTGATGGCGCCTACTCATGGTAGCTAGGCAAGCCACTGTATTCATACTATCCTATTTTTAACACAATTTTAATTAAATAAATGCGGAATACTTTATCGAAATGGAAATAACAAATCACAAGGTGCGAATCATACTGAAAGCCTCTACCCAAGACGTGGAGTCACCAACTCATGAACTACTACGGAATACTACACATAAAAGTCTGAAGGAAATATAACATAATTCTGTTTGTCTCGGAACAAAGAGACTACAGCTAATAACATAAATAAAGAGAGAGACGCCGGGCCTGCGGACGTCTGCAAGCTACCTCGGTCTCAAATGTGATCAACTCCCACGCAATCGATTTACTGTTGCTGCTGCTCCTGATCGTAACCTGGACCTGTGCAAAAACGCACAGAAGTGTAATATCAGCACAACCGACCCCATGTGCTGGTAAGTGTCTGGCCTATCCCGGCGAAGTAGTGACAAGCCTAGGACCAGACACTCACATAAACCTGTGCAATTCAATATATATATGTGTACCATAAAATAACAAGAAATAATCAAGTATTAACACCATAAGGAATACCTTAAAGAATTCAACAATTTATCACAGTTAATAATTTCACAAGGAAAAACAAAGTATAATGTAAACACAAGTAATATCACTTCAATAAATAGCAAGCAGTTGCACGGCATCACCCTTCGTGCTTTTACTCTCATCCTCACATCCATAGTACGGTATGATCCTTCGTACATGGTTCAATAACAGGGCACGACATGATCCTTCGTGCATAATCAATAATAGGGCACGGCATGATCCTTCGTGCATAATCAATAATAAACATGGCACGGCATTAACCTTCGTGCATAATCAATAATAGGGCACGACATGATCCTTCGTGCATAATCAATAAATAAACATGGCACGGCATTAACCTTCGTGCATAATCAATAAATAAATATGGCACGGCATTAACCTTCGTGCATAAATAATTAAACATGGCACGGCATCACCCTTCGTGCATTATCACTCTTCCTTACCCAAATAACAATCACAGTTAAGGGCAAAGAAAGAAACAGTAATTCATAAACCGTCCCATCAAGGGAAATCAATAATTATCTTTATAACAAGTCCCAACAAGGGAGAACAATAACAATTCATCTGTAATATATCTCAAAATAATCATTTTCCAACGACTCACGGTCATACTAGACGCCAGTGTATGGATGCTCGTCACCACGGCCCATACACCGCACTCAATCACATAACACATAACACATAATCCTATTCCCTCAAGCTAGGATAGAACAAACACTTACATCGAATGCTTATGAACAATTCAATCCGTGGAAATGTCTTTTCTTTCAATTTGGCTCCAATCCAACCGTATCTATACACAATTGATTTAATATCATCAATTATACTCCACAAACTAATTCTTAATACCAAATACAACTTTTACAACATTCTGCCATGAATAGTGAATTTCAACCCCGGGCCCACATGGTCGGAATTCGGGGTTAGGACCAAAATCCAGTTACCCATCCCCCCACGAGTTCATGTATATGATTTGTTCCAAAATCGGACCTCAATTCGAGGTCCAATTCCCTAATTTATGAAAAACCCTATTTTCTAACAAAAACAAGAATTCTACCATGAAAATCATTGATTTCTTATAAAAAACATGTTTAATGATGTTAGGAATTGAAAGAATTAAGTAAAAAGTGACTTACAATCGTTTTGATGAAGAAGAAATCCTTGAAGAATCGCAAATGGGTGTTTTGTTTTTGTAAAATGTGAAGAAATGACTGAAATTCGCGTTTTTCAGGTCTCTGTGATCGCATTTGCGA